>CM052440.1:22970798-23006848 GCA_028533085.1 Varecia variegata | reverse complement strand
GCTCCCAGCCTACAATTTATAATATTCATATAAATGCAAACTCCTACATCTCTTCTATACATTATTTTGTTATGCTTCACCAAGGACCCTGCAAAATAAGTTTGCTGGCATGATTGTAGCTCAGTAGAAGATGAGCACCATCAAATATTCTGGAAGTTATCCAGGAAATACATACTTTATATAGGTGCTCTTTCACTTGACAGCAAATAGGGAGAATCTTCAATTCAAAGATAATCATGATGCTATTTATAATTTTTAATACATAGACATTGGAAACAACACACATTTTCAATGGTAAGGCTTAGGTTAAGTAAATTATAATTAATCAATAAAATGAAATATTAGATGGCTGATAAGAATATTTTATAAAAGCTTTAATAACATGGGTAAATGTTATTCTTGTTACTCTATGACATTAAATTGAAGAAAGTAGGATACAAAACCATACACATTAATACAATATGATGTGTGTATATAATTAAAGGAAAAGTTTTAAGTGTTAAAGTGATTGCCTGTAACTAGAAGTTATCAGGTGATTATATTATTGTGTTTTGCTCTTTATTGTCTCCTTTATTGTCTACTTTTTCTACAATGGATAATTCCTGATTCTAAACATACGTTCATTGGTCATTGACTCTTTTACACACTTGTTGACAATACTGGAAAATGAGATGCTATGGTGGGCTGCCTCAGGTGAAGCCAACCAACAGGCTAAGGTTATAATTAACAATAGAGTTAAACCTATCAACAATTATTGCTGTCAGTCATTATCTTATCACCAATAAAGAAAAGCATTTGACCCAGTTTAAAATGTCCTTGTGGGATTTGGGAACTTGACACTGTAGTCCCAAAAGTCAACACGTATTTTCTTCATTGGTGATTAGATAATTATTGGTGGTTGGAATCACACTCTGAATGTTTGGTAATAAACGCGCTGTGCTGAAAATATTAAATAAGATATTTTAAGAAACAAATTTCACCAGTGGGTGCCTCGTGGTAGATGATAAATAAATGTTAACTAATCATTGTTTTTCTAAAATTTATACTTAATTGTAGAAAGTTGTCTGATCTCTTAAAGGACTGGGACCTGGGCCAGTACAATTCAGTACATTGTTCATTTCCATGGATACAGCCTTGGGGTTCCACTGGATGACAAATATCAAGCCTGAATGCTGACTAATCAGCCTTTAGATTTTGTCTATTGCTCTGTCTCGGGGGGACGGCGGGGAGCAAGGGCAATATACGTAACCTAAACTTTTGTACCCCCATAATATGCTGAGTTAAAAAAAAAGATTTTGTCTATTGAGCATATTTTACCACAAACTTGCCAGATTGTGTATTTTCTGAGGAGTAATGAGTAGTTGAATTTCTAATAACCTCCAGAAAGTAAGGCAAAATGTAACCAAAAGTTGAAGCCAAACTTCTAGCAAAATGAGACAGCAGACTGCACGGTGATAGACTGTGAAAATCAAACAGCCATAGAATACCTGAGCTCTTCATTTATTCATTAATTAACATTCATTCATGTAATCATTAATTAAACAACTATTTAGTCAGTCTCTATTAAAAGTGAGAAACCATTGGGATATATTACTGAACAAAATAGGCAGTTTCTGATCTTGCGGAGTTCATAGTCTAGGAGGTGAATTATCAATAATGAGCTACGATTCTGAGTACCCATTAGACCATTTAAGTGTTAACTTTGAGTCCAACTGAAAATAACAACAAACTCTGAAACAGTAGAAAATAACCTA
This sequence comes from Varecia variegata, assembly GCA_028533085.1. Taxonomy (NCBI): domain Eukaryota; kingdom Metazoa; phylum Chordata; class Mammalia; order Primates; family Lemuridae; genus Varecia; species Varecia variegata. The sequence goes on along the minus strand of CM052440.1, from coordinate 23,005,094 downwards.
ATGTATTATATTCTGAATAATGTATGGTTGTTTGGACATTGGACTTTTGAGCTGAAACAACATTGATAAAAAACACTTATTCATTCTACAAATATTTATTTGATCGTGATAATGTACTAGCTGTTGTGAACACAAAGAAGAAAAGACAAAGTCCCTCAATATAGACATAATAGGCTCATGAAATAATCTTAATTGCTACTGTTATTTTTAATTTTTTTTTTTTTTTTTTTTTTTTGAGACAGAGTCTGGCTCTGTTGCCCGGGCTAAAGTGCCATGACATCAGCCTAGCTCACAGCAACCTCAAACTCCTGGGCTTAAGCGATCCTTCTGCCTCAGCCTCCCAAGTAGCTGGGACTACAGGAATACGCCACCATGCCCAGCTAATTTTTTCTAGGTATATTTTTTCAGTTGTCCAGATAATTTCTTTGTATTTTTAGTAGAGACAGGGTCTCGCTCTTGCTCAGGCTGGTCTCGAACGCCGGCCCTCAAGAGATCCTCCCGCCTCCGCCTCCCAGAGTGCTAGGATTACAGGCGTGAGCCACCGCGCCCGGCCTATTTTTAAAGATTAGGAATAAAGATGATATAGAAAAGAAAACAGGAGAAAAGGCAAAGTCACTATTTGTGGATCACATACCTTGGACCTGAAACTATGCTCTGCACTTTACAGGTTATTTCACTTAACACCTATAATTGCTAAGTGTATATATATAATAATTACTCTATATTCATGATGAGAAAACCAAGAATCAGAAAATAAGTAACTTGCTAAAACCTATCAGCTAATCCGTGGTAAAGCTAGAATGTGAAACTCAATCAGTGTTATTTTTTCACCTATACCTTAAACCATAGCAATGATACTATTTTCTTTGTGTCTTGAAAATTTAAAAATGTCTCCTGTAATGGAGTAATTAACTAGGTACATTGTCTATACCATGAGTGATAATTGCCCATAGATATTTAATTTCAAAATAATAACTGGGATATACAGGATCTTCTCTAAATAAGTGAATAAATAAATGGATGAATACTAAAATTTAGGTAATTTTAAAAATGTCTCAATATCTCCCACCTTAGTTTTATATGGATTTTCTGTTTTTCACATAACTTTATATTATAGTAAGCAAAGATTTTTAAAATTAGCACCATTTACACATCTCAGGGTAAATGAAGTATTGCTTAATGACCAAGGAAAGAGTTGTGTTTTAAAATCTAAAAAAATTGTACCTTTAGGTCATGATTTCTCTTGGGGAAAAGAAATCATGTTAAGTTCTATGTCAATAAAATCTGTTTTACAGTTAGCCTATGATTTCCACTTATTACTTTTGCTAATATTCGAGGGTTTTAACTGGGTAAATGAAAATGTGTCAGTGATTGATAGCTTGAAGAAACCTAAAACTTTAGAGTCTGTTGTTAGCTTAGGCGTAGAGCTATGCAAAATAGTTTTTGCTCCTGGCAAAAACAATGGGAAAAAAGCATTAGTCTCCCCAGTGCTCCAGTGTGATTTTTGGTACGTCCCACTCTAGGGAAGTCCAGAAACACAAAGTGAGATCAGAATTTTTCACTAATTTTTGGCCCTTTTGATTCTCTCCATCCTGGCAATGAAATGTGGAAAACATATTTGCTCAAGGGCAATGTGAACTTTTTCTGAACCTCTCAAGACATCCACTTTTAGTCATAGAAAAACAGAACTTTTTGGATCTTTCTTAAGAACTATTGAAGCCACTAATGAATCATACAGTGACTTCTCCCAGTCACGCTCAATCAGAATTCATTCTCCTTTCTTTACTTATCATATAAGTAATATTATGCCAAGGCCTGGATTTATAGAATGCTTAACAGAAGACATGAAATCATTTTTGTTGCCAGAGTGAAATGGCTTATATTCCTAAAAATGTCACTTTTCTGTCTCTCAACCTATTTAAGCCAAAACTACATTGAAATAGAATGAAGTTAATTGACTGAAAAGGATAAATGTCTTTTTAAAATGTCAATATCACTTATCATGATTATTTTTGTTAGCCTCCAGGGTTATTTCATCATTTGAGGGTGGCCATACAAAGGAGTTAGATATTATTTTATTTTATGAATGGGGAAAAAAAAAACTGAAATGAAGACAAGAGGCAATATTTGTTTGGATAAGTGCTGTACTATGTTTGCTAGAGTCCCAAGAGTTTTTTCAAAGATTAAACGCTGCTTCTAATGCAGTGCTTCTCGAAGACAAGCTTGATTAATAAAAAATGTCAATCTGTACAATGTCTAATCACAAAAGAATTTACCCACATACAATGAGAACAGAAAGATTCCTCTAGGAAGGGAGGAAGGTGCTGAAGGGGAGTCAACAATATCTCTGGAATGAAGGAAAGAGCAAAGACAGTAAAGAGGAATGACTCTCCCATCCGTCTTTCCCCAAACGCTCTGCTTCATTCTTAAAGGGTCATACTGAGCAGTTTCCAGCATTATATCTTGCTGTTATGACTACTCAACTGGGGATGCCATTCTGGACTGTGAAAGAGAGCCTTAGATATAGGCACTTTCATTTCTTTCCACTCGATTACCTATGGAAGCCTTAGATTCTCTTTCTAAGAAAGTAATGGGCTGATAGCATTACTCAGTGGATTTATTTGTTTGAAATATTTTCAGAAATATCATCTTGAGATTTATATTTTTCTTTGATTTTTTTTTAAATGAGTTTAAGCTTAACATGATAGAACACAAAAGGTGAGCTACATGATTTGGGCACACACTGATCCAGACCATATGTTCTACCGAGCTTAAGTGTGATGTGTGTGACTGTAGCGTAAAGATCCTACAGACATTTTCTTAAGTTTATACATAGATTTCATTTCATTTGAAGTGATTGTATTATAAATGGTATTGTGTTTTACATTTCAGTTTCCACATGCTCTTTCTTAATATATAAGAATGAGGTTTTTTGTATTGGTCTTTTATCTTGCAAATTACTGAACTAACTTAATAGATCTAGCTTTTGTTAGATAAGTGATAGGTAGATAGACAGATTATCTAAATAGGAACAATTTTATTTCTTGCATTCCAATCTCTATGGCTTTTATTTCTTTCTCTTGCATTATTGTAGTGACCAGACCTTGAAGTACTATGTTGAATAAAAGAGGTGAGGGAAGACATCTTTAACATATTCCTAATCTTAGCGGCAAAATTTTCAGTCTTTCAGCATTATATATGATATTAGCTATAGGCTCTTTTTTTAGATGTTTGTTATCATATTGAGGCAATTCCTTCTATTCCTAACTTCCTGAGAGTTTTTATGCTGATTGGGTGTTGGATTTTTTAAATGTTTCTGCTTCAGTTGATTTAATTATATGATTTTTTTGTGTGTTTAGCCTTTTGATATGGTGGATTACATGGATTGAGTTCGAATTTTGAGCTGGTATTTTATAACTTGAAATAAATCTCATTTAGTCATGGCATATAATTCTTTTTATACATTGTTGGATTCAATTGCTAAGGATTTTTGTATATATACACATGAGGGATATTGGTCTGTAGTTTTCTTTTGTTGTACTCTCTGGTTTTGGTATCAGGGTAATTCTGGCCTCATAAAATGAATTGAGAAGTTTTCCCTCCTTTTCTTATTTCAAAAAATATCGCATAAAATTGATATTCTTTCTTTAAATGTTTGATAGAATTTCTCAGTGAAAGCATCTGGGCATGGGCATTTTTCTCCCAGAAGACTTATAATTATGAATTCAATTTTTTTAATGGTTATAGGACTGGCCAAATTATCGAATTCTCTTTGGTTGAATTTTTGTAGTTTGTGGCTTTTAAGTAATTGGTCATCAATCTAGGCTGAATTTATGACCATAAGCTTTTCATAGTATTCCCTTCTTATTATTTTAATGGCTGATATTTGTACCTTGTGTCTTCTCACTTTTTATTTTTGTCAGTCCTGCTAGAAGTTTATCAATTTTATTTTTTTCCAAAGAACCTATTTTTGTTTTATTGATTTTTTCCTATTACTTTCTAATTTTTAATCATATTGATTTCTGCTCTTGTCCTTATTATTTCACCCTTTGCCAGTCTTGTATTTATTTACTTTTGATTTTTCTACTTTCTTGAGTTTAAAACTTATTGATTTAAGACATTGCCCTTTTTTTCTTCTTTTTCGTTTCAAAGTATTATGGGGGCACAAATATTTTTGGTTACATGGATCACTTTTATAATGCTTGAGTCATGGTAATAAGTGTGCCCATCACCCAGACACTGTTCATTGTACCCGTTAGGTAGGTTTTTGCCCATCCCCTCCTCCCCCGTCCCTTCTGCTTGATTTATGTTGAGTTTTACTTCCCTCTATGCACATGTGTGTTCATGGGCTAGTTCCAATTTAATAGTGAGTACATGTGGTGTTTATTTTTTCATTCTTTAGAGACGTCACTTAGGATAATGGTCTCTAGTTTCATCCAAATTGTTGCAAAAGGCATTAACTCATCCTTCTTTATAGCTGAGTAGTATTCCATGTTATACATATACCATATTTTGTCAATCCACTCATGAATTGATGGGCATTTGCAATTGTGAATTGTGCTGCAATAAACATTTGAGTTCAGGTGTATTTTTGACAAAATTACTTCTTTCCCTTTGGGTAAATACCCAGTAGTGGGATAACTGGATCAAATGGTAGGTCTACTTTTAGTTCTTTGATATGTATCTCCACACTGTTTTCCATAGAGGTTGTACTAATATGCAGTCTCACCAACAGTGTAGAAGCATTCCTTTCTCTCTGCATCCACACCAGAGTCTATTATTTTTGGACTTTTTAACAGGGGTGAGGTGATATCTCATTGTGGTTTTAACTGCATTTCCCTGATTATTAGTGATGTTGAGCATTTTTTCATATGTTTATTGGCCATTTGTCTATCTTCTTTGGAAAAACTTCTGTTCATGTCTTTTACCCACTTTTTGATAGGGTTGTTTGATTTTTTTCCTTGCTGATTTGCCTGGGTTATTCGTAGATTCTGGTCATTAGCCCTTTATTGGATGTATACCTTGTGAACATTTTCTCTCATTCTGTAGGTTGTCTATTTGTTCTGTTGATTATTTTCTTGGCTGTGCAGAAACTTTTTAATTTAATCAAGTACCATGTATTTATTTTTGTTGTTGCTATGATTGCCATTGGGGTCTTCTTCCTAAATTATTTTCTTAGGCCAATATCTAGAAGAGTTTTTCCAACATTTTCTCCTATAATTCTTATGGTTTCATGCCTTAAATTTAAGTCTTTTATTCATCATGAGTTAATTTTTGTGATTGGTGAGAATATGGATCCTGTTTCATTCTTCTGGATGTGGCTGTCCAATTTTCCCAGCACCATTTGTTGAATAAGCATTCTATTCCCCATTGTATACTGTTGTCTGCTTTGTCAAAGATCAGTTGGCTATATGTGGATGGTTTTATATCTGAGTTTTCTGTTCTGTTTCATTGGTCTATATCTCTATTGCTGTGCCAATACCATGCTGTTTGGGTTACTATAGCCTTGTAGTATAGTTTGAAGTCTGGTAGTGTGATGCCTCCAGATTTGTTCCTTTTGGTTAAGATTGCTTTGATTATTTGCTCTCTTTTCTGCTTCCAAGTGAAGCATAGAATCATTGTTTCTAGATCTGTGAAATATGATGTTGGTATTTTGATGTGAATTGTATTGAATCTGTAAGTCACTTTGGATAGTATGGACATTTTAACAATGTTGATTCTACTCATCCATGAACATGATATATTTTTCCACTTGTTTGCATTATCTGCAAGTTCTTTCCTCAGTGTTTAGTAGTTCTCTTTGTACAGATCTGCACCTCCTTGGTAGGTATATTTCTTGGTATTTCATTTTCTTTGTAGCTATTGTGAGTGGTATTGAGTCATTGATTTGACTCTCAGCTTAACTGTCATTGGTGTATAGGACTGCTACTTAATTGTGTACATTGATTTTGCATTCATGCTCTAAATTCCCCTTTCAGGAAAGGTTTACTTACATCTCACATATTTTGACATGTATTTTCTTTTTTCATTCGGGTCTATGCATTTTTTATTTCCTCTGACACTTCCTCTTTGAAGCATGAGTTATGTAGAAATGTTTTGTTTAATTTGCAATTGTGTGCTGATTTTCTGCTGTCTCTCTATTATTATTTTTTAGTTTAATTCCATTATGGTTAGAGAACATATTCTTTATTATTTTAGTTTTTTTAAACTTGTTGAGATTTGTTTTATGCACCAGTATTTGATATATCTTGGAAAATGTTCTACTGGTACTTGAAAAAAATGTATATTTAGCTATTGTTCAACAGAGTGTTCTATAAATGCCATATTATTATGGTTGATAATGTTCAAATCTATACCTTTCCTGATTTTTTGCCTAGAAGTTCTATCAATTTCTGAGAGAAGGTTGTTGAATTTCCCAACTATCATTGTGGTTTTGTCCTTTTATGAAGATCATTTGGATACTGTTTTAATCATTTCATAATTTAGAAAACTTGGTGGAATGTGATCTTGAAAGTTTTTCTTTCACCGTTACAAATATTCTTCTCAGAACTTAGAGTGAGGGAGTAACAGACACTTGATATATTTCACATAGCTAGTGACAAAGTCACTTGCACAAATTTGGAATTAGAATAAATAGTAATTTCGGTGAGGGAAGGAGTGTTTGGAGGCTCAGGAGTCCAAGAGGATGCTGAAGAATTAAGTCCTCTGTAGTTCTTCTGGTTCTCTGTCACATACACATATTATGTGGAAAATTGCACAGTATCACTTAATAGACAAAATTGACTTTGCTTTCCTAACTTTTGCACTCTGTTTAATAGGCCCATTGTTCATATATAAGTCTACCTTTACCCCTTCATCACAGAGATTTCTATTAAATTTAAAATGAGAAGTCGCTTTTCTTAGTTTGAGCCTTTGTGTTCCACAGCCACCAAAGTCCTATTACTAAGGGATAACTTAGAGAACATTCTTCCTGACAGTGTTATTATCTAATGAATCACAGCTGATTTTTTGGCTTAATAGTCTCAGAAGAAAGTTTTATAACGTGTCCAGGGTTCAATAATTGCTGAATCAGTATATCTTTACATAATAGGAAAATAAGAAAACTCTGCTGTAAGCATGTTGAACAAGGTTTTAATTAAAAGCAGTCATACAGCTGGCAGCAGCCTCTGTCCCAACTGTGTTTTTACAAAACTCTCCGAAATATTTTAAAGTAATCTCTACCTTTACTTATTAGAAAGAGTTATATTCTCCAGACTAATATGAACAAGAATCATTTTCAGCTCATATAATTAATAGGGTAACAGATTTACTTACACGTTATAGTCAGCCAGCAATGGGTGTGTGTGAAATAAAAAGCCCACCCCTATCTCCCAAGTGTATGACCTCAGCTTTGGAAAAGATAATAGAAACAGCTTATGTAAGAGATTAGTTCCTGATGTTTATGGACTTAAAATCCACATAATGTGCTGTTTATTCAAAAACAGAAATCAAGTTTACTCTCATAGTCAATGCCTTATTTAGATGTACACATTATGTCATCTTTTTAAAAATTACCCCAAGTATAAACTCTTGTTAGTAGCTTCCAATTTTCATCCCACTGTTGTCTTCTGGCAACATTTTCTTTTTTATCCTCTCTTACCCCAGATTGCAAGTGGCAATCTGACATTGTAAAGAAAAGCCTAATCAAAAAAGCCTGCATCTTTTTCAATTTCCAAAAAGGGTCACTAAGTTTGAGGTTTTATAAGCTGTGTTAAATGTCTTCAGTTCTCGGGTGACTTTGATAAATTACATTAAAGAAGTTTTGTTATAAAGAAACAAATCCCCAGGATATATAGTTCTCTCATTGCCTCATATCCTTATTTTTCACATGATTGTCCTGGGACTCTTTGAGAACATCTGGGAGAGCTCTGATTACAAAATCTAAACTGTTTTGAGCATAGAGAAGTTTGTAATTCTGATTTTCTTTCATGCTGAATCTTGTTGGGTTCTCATCCTTTTTTTCACTGTATTCAGATACTGACCATGTTCCAAGATCTTTTTTAAATGGGTTAAGCCAACTTCAGTTCCACATAGACAGATTTTCTCATCACTTAAGGGAAAATCTGATATAACAGTTTTCATTACACATCACAGCTGATATATCATAGAGGGCGAGGCAATTTAATATAAAGAAAAACAAGAGACATACTACAGGGATCTTGAGTTGGAAAGGCAATTTCTTTTCTTTTTACTTTATTAATTTTCTTTTATTGTGAGAACACTTACATGGGACCTATCCATTTAAAAAATTTGTATGTGTATAAATACATTATTGTGGATATCGTATAGCAAATTTTTAGAACTTATTCCTCTTGCTTAATGGAAACTTTATCCATTGATTAGTAACTCCCCAGTTCCCCTCCGCCAATCCCTGGCAATCATCATCTCATTCTTCAATTCTGTGAATTTGTCTTCTTTAGATCCCTTATATAAATGCAATCCTGCTGTATTTGTCTTTCTGTGACTGACTTATTTCACTTAGCTTGAGTCCTCAAGGTAGATCCCTGTGGTGGCACTTGTACATACCACATTTTCTTTATTCATTCATCTATCCATGGACGTTTAGGTTGTTTCCATATCTTGGCTATTATGGATAGTGCTGCTATGAACATGAGAGTACAGCTATATCTTTGAGATCCAGATTTCAGTTCATTTGGGTAAATATTTAGAAGTGGAATTGCTAGAACATATGGTAGTTCTAGTTTTAATATATTGAGGAAGTTCCACACTGTTTTCCATGATGATGCCACTGTTTGGCATTTCCACCAACAGTGTACAAGGGTTCCAGTTTCTCCACAGCTTTGTTGAGGTTTTTCTTTCTTTTTTTTCTATGATAGCCATCTTAACAGGCATGAGGTGATATCTCATTGTGGCTTTGATTTGCATTTTCCTGATGATTAGTGACATTGAACACTTTTTCATATATCTGCTGCCCATTTATCTATCTTTCTTGGATAAGTTCCTGTAAGAATTGGTTCATACTCTTATGAGAAACTTTTTTTGTGTGTGTGTGAGAAATATATCTGTTTATTCATAGTTCTGTAACAGCACAATGAGATCCTAAATTATGAGATGCTTTTTGTTAACTTTAACTCAAAGTTTCAATTTGGAATTCATCAGAGTTGGAGGCTGGATCATGCTTTATTTCTGCGTGAATCCCCAGTACTTGCCAGAGACTGGCACACGATGTGAAATAAATTTATAGGTAAGTAGGTAGATTAATTCTTACATAATTATTTTTTGACTTGTGGGCCTCATTCCCATTTCCAAGATATTTAGTAGAATTTAAACACCAAAAGTTGAATAGACATATTGTTCGAGAATGTCTTTTTGTCTGTTATATATGCTATTAAGGCACAATTGCTATTACCAGCTTAATATGTTTATCCCTGTACTGAATGGTACAATTATAATCATAGCTATCACTTATTTATCTTTTTTTCGTGTATGCCTAGAACTTTACAATTATTATTTAATAACTTTGAAACAAGCTATGAGTAAAGGTATCATTCCACTAAGAAATAAATTTAAAAATGGACAATGTAAATAACTTTCCCAAAACTCCATGGTTGAGATTTGACTCCAAAGCCTGAGTTCTTAACCACCGTTGATGGAACTATCCCTTGACTGAGAATGAGATCAAATTATATACCAAGCTCTCATAATAGCTTTGTCACCTTAGGCAAGTGATTTAAAATTCTTCAATATCTTCTTTCTCATTTTGAAAATAAAGGTGAAACTACTTAATGTATAAAGTCCTTTTTAGTTTTTAATCTAATAATTCTCTAACCTCGGGTAGCTGTCAGTTCACTTCAGTCACTTTTATTTCTTGTCTACCAAAGACAGCATAGTCCTGACCAAGGCAATGAGGCAGCAGCCAGCTTGTGCACTCTCACTTGTGACTTAGAAAATAAGGCACATTTAGCTGTATAGGAAATAAATAAAATAAAATGGATTTATGGCAGGAAGTACCTAAGAATTGTCCCTGATTTTACAAATTAGAAAACTTTTGTCCTAAAGAATTAATTCTTGTCTTTATCTTGTTGTCAGAGATTGAACTACGTCCAAAAATCTTAGCATGTATTCTTTCTAGTATAAAATAATATTGATTTATTTCATGAAGATCCTAAAATTCAAAAGAAAGAATATAACATAAATGTCGATAGAAAACATAAAAACACTGAAAACTCTGCATCCAGAAACAAATCATTCTATTTGTGTGTTCAGGCAAAAAACATTCATTGACAACCTCCGTCTCAAGAGATGGCTTCCGTAAAACATGTTTTCTGACAACAGGAGCTTCCTGTTTAGTGGAGGAAGCAGAAAAGCAAATAGACTGTTACAAAAAATTGTAGCACATTCTATGATAGAAGCACAAGATACTATAAGATATCACATCTTATCCAGATTGTGTGGTAGGTTAAAGCACTGTTCTCCAATCCTTTTTTTCCTCATTTATCCTCTAAAAAAATTTAAAAACTCATATACTCCCTCTCATATTTTAAGTTTTATATCTAAAATTTGCATCAACAAAAATTTGTATCTGCCTTCTATTAGCAATGGGTTCTGCATCCATGGACTCAACCAATTGAGGATCTAAAATATTCAAAAAATAAAAATGGATGGTTGTATCTGTACTAAACACATACAGACTTTTTTCTTATCACGATTCCCTAAACAATACAGTAATAACTATTTACATAGCATTTACATTGTATTAGGTATTATAAGTGATCTAGAGATGATTTAAAATATACAGAAGGAGGCATGTAGGTTATATGTAAATACTACACCATTTTATATCAGGGACTTCAGCATCCGTGGATTTGGGTGTCTTTGGGAAGTCCTGAAACCAATTCCCCATAGATATTGAGGGATAATTATATACAGTTCCACAGGATTCCATTTGTAGCATAATATAACTATTTACTTTAAAAATAAAACTGGTATATCTCTCTTTTAAATATTCACCTTGAAATTTAAATTGCAAAGCAATTTTATATCCACCGTCATCCATTAAAATGTACATGAACAAGCTATTCTTTGGAAGTCAGAAATTGTCCATCATTCCTTTTAATGCTTGAACTTATATTTCCATTTCAATTCTTCTCCTTATGTTTTGCAAATGTAATATAACTTAACACTTGAAAATATTTTATAGATTGTCCTAACATCATTTCTGCAAAAAAAAATTTATATACATTATATGAATTTAAAATATATTTTTTTCTTTTTTTCCCAACAGCAAGTCAGAAGCTATAAAATATAACTTAACATACCATTTATTATAGAATATATAATTTTATATATACTATGCAATGTAATTAAATTTAATTAGATAACATAATTTATATTAATAATATAAATGAATTATATCTATTTAATTTATATACTTTTTTCAATTTCCTGGAATCATGTGGCTCTAGCTGCTAAAATATTTTGTCTAAAGTTATCATTGTAATGTGTATTAACACCACCTAATAAAACAACAGAAATATGTGGCTAAATTAATGAGATATATAAGAATTGTTTTTAATTATTTCATCTATTTTTTCATGAATATTGTTGCATGAATAATGCAGGTTACAACATTAACTTCATTCCCATTTTTAAAACTCAGTAGAGGTTGATGCTTACATTCCATTTTCACATAAATATATAATGTAAAGGGAAAGAATATTTTAGAACAAAATTACCAATTTTTTAAAACTTATTTCAATTTTTATACAAAAAGTCACATAATAGGCTGCCATCAAATATTTTTAATGACTCAATAGCTCAAATAAGAATTCCTTTAATTTTGTTGAAAGCAAAGAATTAAAAACTATGGGACATTAAACAAATTTGTTATAAAGAGTCACTCACTTTCTGAATTTCTGAAAAATATACCTGTAAGGATAAATCAAAACTGATCAAATTATTATTATTAATTTTGTTCATTACCCTTTCATTTAGAGACACATTTATAAGTCCAAAGTTAGGCAAAATTGGGGTAAAATTCAATAAGATTAAAAATTTCACATTTTATTGTTATCGTCTTCTGTTATTTCAATGTTGCTGATTGGATCAAAATGGCTTTAAAAGGCAGAGAAACAGACACTTGATAATTAGCAATTTCTCTTTATGGTAAACAACAATAATCACAATTATAGTAACAGTTTCAACAGAATTTATATGGTTTTCATCAACTAGAAGAGAACTTAATCCTAATAAAATGCCATGAAAGCACCTAAGAGGAAGGCATTATAGAATAAAAACATTTTAGACACAGGAGGGCCTCAGACATTATACAGGCTATTATACAGGTTATCAAACTTTAGTGAAAATCAGAATCACCTAGAGGGCTTGTTAAAACACAGCATCACATTTCCAGAATTCCTGATTCGATAAAGCTGGGCTGAGCCCTAAGCATTTGCATTGCTAATGAGTTCCCAGGTGATTCAGGTGCTGCCAGTTCAGGGACCACACTCTGAGAACCACTGATCTAGGTAATGCCTTCTCATTTCCAGATGAGAAAATTGGGTCAGAGAGAGTGAAACTTGCCAAGATCTACATAGCTTGTTAGTAGTGGAACTGGGATTAAGATCCAAGTCCCCTGGTTACAGTGAGTTTTCCTTTTCTTGCTATATACTTCTTTGGAGCAAGACTTGGATGGAAGGAAAAGACTGAAGTTAAGAAGGTTTCCAGTGTCTAAGGAGCAGGGGCTCTGGTGCAGGTACAGCAAGTATAATATATAATTCAGCTTCGCTAAAGGGTAGACTACATCAGCTAGGGTAGAGGTGGAGCATTGAGCTACGACAGGATTGATCACTTCAGCAATTGTATATATTGAGTGGAATTGAGGAAAAAGGTCACCAAACAGCTAGAATGTTGCTATAAAATCCAGCTGAAAGGTGAGAAAGGCTATAACTAGTGTTAAGGGAGTAATAATGAAGTAACAAATTGTCTATTTGTCATTAGGAAACTAATCAGTTCCCTCTTTTAAACTAGAAAAGATCCTCAATAATAATTTCAGAATAACAAGCTGAAATTCCTGATTGAAAAAGACTACATGTGTAAAGGCATTAAAAATACAAAAACTGGATAGAATAAATGCAGAACACATCTTCACAGGATATTTTTTGTGGTTGTATTCAATTTTGAAAAACTTTTTAAATTGACAAATAAAAATTGTATATATTAATGGTACACAACACAATATTTTGAAATAGGCACACAGTGCAGGATGGCTAAATCAAGATGATTACCTTAGCATACTTACCTCACATACTTATCATTTTTATTATTATTTTATTTAATTGACCAATAATGGTTGTATATATTTATAGAGTATGATGTGACATTTTGATATGTGTATACATTGTAGAATGATTAAATCAAGCCAATTAACACAAAAATACATATGCAATCATATTTTTAAATATCAGTATTAACTCTTTAACGTTGCATCAGAAATACACTCTCAATATCCCAGCATTACAATGAGTTGGAATGATCAATAATTTGAAAAGAAACATTAATTTCCCAAACTAGGTCTTAACCTTTTTATTAATAACAAAATAGGTACAAATCATATTCATGTCTTCTGGCTCCTGATATCCATTTTAACAAATTATTTAAAATGATAAGAAAATTTAATACTGTATTTAGAGATCTAAATATATTCACGTTAAGGAGTTGAAGATTTTAAACTTTAGAGACAATTTTTAATGAATATATAAATCTTCAATTTTAGGTTTTGCCGAAACAGCACAAAGGATTTTGTTTGAGAGGAAATTAAAGGAGGATTTTGCTCAAGAATTTCATTTCCTAAATCTAACTTTTGTTCATTTTTTACCCAGAGAAAGCCAGCACAAGATTTCAGAATTAGATTCATCTGGCATCATTTTCTACAGAAAGACTAGAATCTAAAGGATCTGTTGTGTAACTAAAATCCTGCTGTCTTACTGGGTTTGAATTCATGCCTGTGGGATGTACTTTGATATTCTATCCCGTATTTTGAGAGTGATCAAAGAGTCAGGAGGAATCATAAGGTGGGAATAATGTTCCCTGAATTTAAATTGTTTTCAACATTTCTGCAAAATTTGTACAATTTCCCCTTGCTTGGTGAATTAGCACAGATTTGGGATTTGCCTGTTGTGTCAGTCAGTTCAGATCCTCCAGGTTGAATATACCAACGCAGAATTAGAGTTATTTTGAGGGAAACACCAGTGAATGATAAGGGGGTAGAGAGAAGAGGAGTAGGCAGGTAGAGTAGGCCTGATACCTGAGAAAAAGAGAGTACGAAGAGTTTCAGACTATAGTACATATCCAAGAAGGTCTGATGGAGAGCCCCCAAAGGAATGATTTTCCATTAGTGGAATCCTTCATGGAACATAAATGGCCTGGCACCTGCCATGCTCTATCATTGGTGTAGCCCAGGTAGATCTCTGTGACTAATCAAATATGCAGCAGCTAAAGCTATGAACTAACTATACTTCTCCCAGCAGGTTCATCTCCTACAGAATGGCCTTAGTATGCCCCTCACTTTATGCAAATCTCCACATGTATTGGGGAAGCAGCTCCTCTGTGGTGCTCCTGGGTTTCTCAAACTACAGCACCTGTTGCTGCAGTGATCTCAGGGCTGTGACTAACGTATGTGTCATTGTTTTACTCCTCTGCCCTAAAATAAGGAGGGACCAAAGTAGATGACTACCCACCAGTGGCCAGTTAGTCTCCTTGAGGAATGGTGCCATACCAAAGTCTCAGCACTGGGGACTGGCTGGAAGGTTGGACAATCAGAGTTATCTGTAGTATTTAAATGGCATCCATTGGGTCAGTTCACAGTTTCCGTCTTTGCCACCATGGCTACTCTTTTCATGGTGCCCATTGTGCCAGCTCTCGGGTAGCCAAAGACAAAGGCTGGCTGAACCATTTTTTCAACTCAGTTCTTCAGTGCCTCCACTAGGGTGGATACTGTCTGATAGATTTAATATTATCATGTGATAACAGAAATCTTCACACTTCATGTCCATTACCATGTGTCCATTCACATGACTACACTCCCAACATCTCTGATCTTCTAGTTATTTTCCTTCCCGTGTATCTGTAATGCAGCCCCTATTTATTTTTGGCTTGCACCCATATGCCATGCTGACCCCTGCATTAAAAAAAAAGGCTTTTTCATCTTCTTTCATCTGGTGGTACACTGATATGATCATACATAAAATGGAAAATGAAAGAAGGTCACTGATGCACCTCTGGTGGGTGGCACAGAGATCTGGGCTACCTGACCATGCAGGTTACTCAGGCCCTCTGTTCCTGCTTGGGTTCAATTCCATTTTCTTCTGACAGCAGAAAGCTGCTGAGCCCTTCTGATATTATGCTTGGCAGGTCAGGCAGAACCCAGCTTACAATGAGCTGTTTCAGAGACACTGTCACTTGGTACCCTGTGATCAATTGTTCTATATCTGCCAGGGCCCAGTAACCTCCTCGGAGCTACTTTTCAAAATGAGTGTAATTATCTGCTGATGGTATGGCCAACATCCAGAACCCCAGAGGCCTCTGTTATGATTCTCCCACTGGGACCTGTCATAAGGCCACACTGCATCTCTCACAACCACCGACCCTTCTAATTCAACTGGGCTGGATCATATGACCCAAGTGGCAGGGATTTTTGCACTGTAGCCTAAAATTGGTGCAGAACCTTGACTTCTCTTGGCTCAACTCAGAGCTGAGGGCTTTTCATGTCACCTGGTATATCAACCAGAGAAGTAAACCTAGTGGTCAAATTTGTTGTTTCTGGTGCCCAACAGCCCTTCCAAAAATTGTGTTTCTTACTCTGTAGTAAGGGATCAAAATACAAAAATTATCTTCTACTTTGTAGGTGTTGTATCAGCCTGGTCCTGACAACTGGTCCTTTTGAAATTTTACTAACTTCCATTTTTTTGAGTCTTCATAGGGTTCATCTCAGTCCTTCTGTAGTACTTTATCTTACCAAGCCTCCAGAGTCTTTATAAACTCTTGCTCATCCTGATTGAGTAGCAAAATATTATCAATATAGTAGATCAATGTGATGTCCTGTGGGATGTCCAGATGGACCGTATCTCTTTGAACTACCTTGTGACAGAGGTTGAAAGCGTCAATAAATTCCTGGGGCATAACTGTAAATAAATATTATTTTTCCCATGTGAATGTAAATAGTCTCAGTTGTTATTTATGAATTGTGCTATTAATAGAAAAGAATACATTTGCCAAATAAATGACCACATACCATATGCCTGAGGCTCTATTTACTGGCTCTTGCAAGAGTATATCCCCAGCATGGCAACTCCGATCAGGGCAACTAATTTGTTGGGCTTTTAGGAGACTATGGTCATTCTTCAGGACCTTTCCAGTTTTTTTTTTTTTTTTTTCAGGGACCAGAATAGCATATTAAAAGAATATTATGATGAGGATCATCACCATTGTACCTTTTAGATCTTCAAGGATGGCACAATCTATTTCTCCACTCTGGGATGAAATATATGTATATATATATATATGTATATATATATTTAAGTTAATAACTTGGTGTGAAGGGGAGGAGGAGTCATAGACTTTCATGTGGTCTTCTTTGCTATCATAGCTCTTATTGCAAAGGCCTGAGATCCAGTGTGGGGTTACCCCAATTGCCAAGCATGGCAATCCCATTTATCCATCCAGCGACCAGGAAAATGAACTCAGTGGTCCTACTGAAAGCTGGAGTTTATCAGGACCACACCCTTTATTACCTGGACTCTGTATGTCATCCCTGTGATGGGTTGGAGGAGAGCACCACGAGGCTTCGGGTTTCCATGTGTCATAGCCTCTCAAAACCAATGTCAAATACTCTATGAAATATCTGGATATTCTTCTTACTCTAATGCATAGACACCCAAGTAAACCATAGTTCTATTTTTAGACAAATAAAAAAAGGAAAGCATACATAGCAAAAGCATAATAACTATCTTGGCATAGATGGAATAACTTATGTTACTTATGTTATTTACCTTAGGGATTCATTTATTTATGCAAAAAAATATAAAAGCCTATTTTGTCATTGACCTTGTGCCACATACTTGAACTTCCATAAAAATGATGGAAAAGAGTACAGAGGAAAGGCCAGAGGTTTTGAAATTTGCCAAATTTGACATTTGACAGACATATAAATTTAAGTAACTATTTTTAAAGGTAGTTGTTGGTAATTTGAAAGGATAAGAGCATATTCTATTTCAGACATTAGTTTGTACTCTTTTAAAGAGCACTGAGGTCTCACTTATATGATTATTATTTATTTTCTTAAAATAATTTATGGGTTCTAGACTCTTCATAAAGATTGAGACAAAGACATTTAAGTAAATTAATAAATTAAAAAAATGTGAATATTTACTTGTGGCTATCACGTATGGCACTGCTCAACTACACAAAGCACCATTCCCGGGACTGTGAAGGGCCTGACATCCTGTCTGCTGTGCAGGACAGTCCCACACAATTTTATGTAAGGGCCCCGTAATTTTGTTACCTGCAGTCATGGTGTAGTCAGAGCCTATTGTGCACAAAGCAGTGAGAACATTTGCCTCATTCTCACATTTAGATGACTTGAATTTAAAATTTTGATAAATACAAACGAGGGTATTATTTCTCATTATATATATATTCCCATATATGTAATTTTTAAAATCCAAAATGAGCTTTCAAAACATTTATCTTGTGTTCTATAACAAACAGTACCTTAAAAATAATTCAACAACAAATAAATAAACAAAAACAGAAGTGTTCCAGGGTTCAAAACACGCCAGTGAGATACAGCAATTATCATCATTTCCATCCATCATTAAATAAATTAAGTAAATTGCAAAAGGCCATATATGCTAGATCACAAATGCAGCTTCTTTAATGTTAGTTGGAGGTCGAGCTACACCTCTCTGGGGAAATGACGAAACAAAAGAATGTTCTATTCCGACAAAGCAGGTGCCAGTGTTTAGTTTCATAAACATTGTGCTCAGTCCTGGGGATGTAGAAATAAATACAATATCCCCTTTCATGTGCAATTTGGACTCATGGAGGAAGACCAGAGATGTACTAATTAATTATAAGTATTTTTATGCATTATGTACATAATGTAACATGTATTATATGTTCTGTGCAGTACCATAATAATTGTATGTGACTACGTAGATCATAAGCCCATGAAACAGGCACTGCACAGGGGATTCTTCCCTGAAGAAAGACTGAGGATAAGTACCACTGAGCCTATGGCAGTGGGCATGTTATTAACTCCCAAGCACCCAATCTATCCCATCCTCATTGTATAGGGTCCATTTGGCCAAGGTGGAATTGACATCTACCTCAGATCTAAGCGGATCCTAATTGGTATGAACTGATCCATATAATCTTATTCCCATCACCTCAGTGATCTCACAATAACCCAATAATCCAAGTCTAAGCCGAACAGGGTGAAGCCCAGTTTCTAGACTAGAGCGATTTGTTCACACTGTTCTAATCAGATTGAAGTTCAGAACTATTATGTGCTTGGAGAATAAGTCTTTTCATAGGTGATACCGAATTTAGAGGTGAGGCATGGAACCTCTGTATGCCAGTTTTCTACCATGGAGGAAGCCAGCTTGGGCAAGTAGTGCTCAGATGTCTACATGGCTGATTCCTTCAAGTCTTTGTTTTAAGCCAATGAAAATCCATCACGGTGGCCAGGCGTGAGGAAAGAGGTAGAAGTGTGGGTTGGAATGCTACACATTTTAGAGCAGCATTTCAGAATTCCAGGAAAAAAGAGATGAAAAAGCAGAGTACTGGAGGATCAATGTAGGCACAAGCCATGCAGATGTAGTAGAAGAAGAAAAAAAAAGTAAGAACAAAACAGGAAGTGTACAACTGTTATTTGGCTGTTCTCAGGCCTGAATATTCGCCCTTTAACCTTTCTCAGAATCGTGGTGAATGTCAGCTGCTGGAGAATTTTGAAGAAGAGGGAAAACAGGAAATTCTGAAATTTGGGGCAGTGTGAAAGAGGAGAGGGGAAAATGAAATTAAGAAAGAAATAAACAAGAGACTAGTTATTTAATTATACTTCTGTAACACATTAAGATGGAAAAATGACATAAGCAATAAAGATAGAAAATATTATAACAAATGTGGAAAAATACTTTCTCTGCTCTTTGATATACTTCCGTTTACATTCTTCCGTTAGATATTCCAAATCGCTGCCACCTCCTTAAAGCCCCACTAGATTGACGAGTTGCCCACTCTAAGCAAATTGTTTCTCCTAACACAGAAATGTGAGATCATTAGGAACCAAAAGACTCAACATTCTACAACTCCAACAGTACCTCCAACTACAAGAATCCTGTTTCTCTTCTTTCAAGTCTCTAAAGAGAAGCTTCCCCATCTCTTTCTTGAGGCTAAAATCCTCATCTGTATGCCTCATCTCAAGATCTTGGTTTATCCATTTTCCTTTCAAACTTTTATTTTCTACAGAATACTCTTTTTCAGCTTAGATATATGCTTAATTTCCACCTTTAAGAAATTTTTCCAATACACTATAATCTTTTCTAGATGACATTTTGAAAAAAAAAAAAAAGAAGAAATGCCATTACCTGCTTCTTCTACTCTTACAATATGACTGAAGTAGTATTACCGGAGAAAATAAATGATCTGATAGCTAAATGTAAAGGACTTGACCTATTATGACCTTTGATTTTTTAATTATTCCTTCTATGCCTTTGGTTTCTATGACATTTTCTTTTGATTTTCTTCTTAAATGTCTGATTTATGTACTGGAATTTCTGTCTATTTCAATTTCTTTGTTTCTGCATTCACATCTCCTCTCAGTCTATCTACTCTTCTCCCTTAGGAAACTTGAATCCCCAAAACCTACAACTTTAATAACTTTCAACTTCGTATCTTTACTTTAGACTTCCCTGCAAAGTGCCTGACCCATAGAACCTATTGGCCTACTATTAACAGATGCTTGCAGTAAAATAATCTCACTGGAGGTATGTTTTCTCCACTCATCACTGAGTTTCAGTCTCTCACTTCCTGGCTTGGTTAGGGGCACACACTCTCCCAAGCAAGAAACTTGGGTTTCAAATCAGCATCTACTCCTCGTTACCTACCTTCGGTTAATTACTAAGCTCTTTTCATCTCTTGCATGTTCTACTGTAATAGCTTCCTGTTCAACTGGTCTTCTTACTCCCAGCTTTACCTTCCTTCATCCTTTTCTTCACATGCTGCCAAGACAGATCTCTCTAATAAATGTAAAATATAAGTCTGATCATGTCATTTTCCTGTTCCAAATTCCCCAACAGCTTCCTGTCACCTGCAGGTGATGGGAAACTAAATTATTGCCAAGCGTCTCCAGCAGGCATACAAGAACCTGCATGCTTGTCCCTACATAGCTGTCTTGTCACATCTAGCTTATTAAGTGAACTGCTTAAAATTCTCAAAACACTTAAGGCTGCTTCAAGCTTTTGAACTTTTGTGCAGGCTATTCCTTCTGGAAAAACTGACCTTTTTTTTTTCTTTTTGACCTTAGAAAACTCCTATGCATTCTTTCAAAGCTCAGCTCAAATCACCCAAAAATATGTGGTCTCTGTCCACTTTTCCCCCACTGCATCATCATTGTATCTTAAACCTAATTCTAAACTTGTAGTTACATGTAACATTGCAGTTTTTTGTTCACTATCTTTTCCCCCTGTTATCCCATGACTTCCTTCAAAATAGGGATTTGTCTTATCTTGTTTCTATTCCCAGGACCTATAATAGTTTGATTCATATTTCATCTTAACAATTCTTAACAATAGGTTTGTTGAAATAAATTCAATTCCAATACATCCAAGATTTCTTTAGAAGAAGAAATGTTATATGAATCCACTCTACTTAGTAAAGAAATGAGAGAAACCGCCCAGTAAAAGGTTATGTGGAGATCTTGATTATTATGTCAGAAATTTGAACCAAGGACCATATTTACGGCTCAGAGAATATTTTATGTAAGCTTCCAAAGAAGATTTTATATAAGCTTCAGATGATGGGAGAACATGGATTTATTTGGGGGCTGTACCAAAGAATTAGGATTTCTTCTGCGTGACTGATAAAGAATACAGGCCTCTGTGGCTCATTTTCAGTTATGAAACAGTGGAATAAGGCTCAGCCGTGTCCTGGTAAAAATATATCAGAATATAGCAACAGTTGCATGAAAAGTAGCAGATGGATTTAGGGTTTGAGACAAAGTATAGAATAGAGATTTATTGTAAAGCAAATGTGATGCCTATAGCATAGATACCAGTTATTGTTTTAATCAGTTGCTAGTGAGCAATTTTGGTGAAAACTAGGACTAACCAAAGAAATCCTATAGATGTTGCTAAAGCAGTAGGCATAAAAGAAGTTATGGGCAAACACCTTTAATTTGTATAATGCAAGTATTGCCTTTGGGAAGAAATTCCAACTGGCTTTTGGTAGAATTTTGATAGGACTCAAAGTGACCAAATTATATACATAAAGGCAAATAGAAATTAAGGATATATGTTTCTCTTAGAGTTGAGAAGTTGAGGATTTGGATAATCAGATGAATTATAAGATTTGAAATATGGAATACCTGTATATGGACACCTGTAATAATATTTATTTGTACACCCAGCCTCTAAAGCCCTTTCCTATTTTTGGTCACTTCTTCACCTGGTGAGTCTTGATGGGGGCACAAACTGACTTCCATAGAAGCAAAAACTCTTTTCTCTAACTCCCCTTGTAGCTAGAACACAGGTTCTGTTGATAAGATGCAACTTCACCAGATTCTATAATAACTCTTTGACTCAAGCATTTAAAGCAAATAAACAGGACTGGTGGAAAATCCATTTTGGCAAGGGTGGAGAAGCAATTAAAACTGCATCAAGTTCCAGAAAGGCAATGGTGGTGGTTCTATCAGCCTGTCCACATTCCAACATCCATGCTTTCCATCATATAACAGCTGCGACTGTACCTTGTGCTGACTGCATAGGGATTTTTATGGGACCAATCCTCTGACATCACTTTAGAGATTGTTCCTGATGATATGATATTTAGAACACTAGTTCTAAATATTCTATAATAAATTTATTTTCTGCCTACATTAGCCTGGGTTGATTCCTGATGCCTAACATTAAGTATATTGAATAGTCATCTATCTTTCTAACAAATCCAAAACTATAATCTATCGATTATTTACTAAATGCAAAGAACTATGCTACATGCTGGGGTGATGGGGTAGGGGTGGAGGTGAATGCAAAAATGTAAGACATAGACCTGCTCTTCAGGGGGCAAGAAACAATTATAAACTGTGGCAAGATGATTTTAGTGCTAAATCGAAGTGCAAGCCTTAAAGTATGGAAGAAGCAACAATCATTTCTGACTGATGTCATCACAGGAAGCTTCTTGGAAGAGACATATTTTTAATTAAGTCTGGAGGGATGAGTAGGATTTTTGATAGGGCAATGCCTGTACTGAAGTAAAGATTTGCACGGAGGGATGCTAGGTTTAAGGAACAATATAATCAATAGCAAAGAAGAGGAATAAAACGTATAAGGACATAAATAGACACTACTGTTTCATTCAGCTATGATGAAATGCCAAGGAACATGGTCTACTTTAAAGACAATTATCTAATTAATTTTCAGAAGAAGGAGAGTTCCCCAGCACATTCATAGGAGGATCTGAACTTCTCCCACAAGTCTGAGTTCTGAAGGTCACATTCCAAGACCTCTGGGAAGTATAAATATTTGGTTCTTTGTAGACCCAAGTTCCTTGGGTAGTACCAGATGTGCTGAGCTTGCCTCAGTCTGGTCCTCGTCTCATGTTGTCCAGAGCTCCACAAGTCATGGGTCAAATGATGATTTTCAACTTTTTTTTTGCGTGAAAATAATTTCTTCAAAATAAATAATAGTAAGGATTCCAATATTTAAAACAGAACAAGAGAATCTTCTCTGGTAGAAGGACAGGAGATCTCACAGCCTTGCCCTCTGGGTCTCCTCTTCATCATATATACACTTTGACACTTCACCTTGGAACTTCTAAGAATTTAGAGAACCAAAGTTCATAAATCACTGGATTATGCAAAAATGGAATCCCATAGCAAGAACGAGAAATTACCTTCGGAAGAGACATGATGAAGGAATCACACTGACATATCTTCGGTTCCTTAATGGTCCAAACCAAAAACTCTTAGAGTCACATAATCCATATTATGATATAAAATGCAGAGGATGAGCAATGAAGCTACATATACAAAAAGTTCATTGAGATTCATTAAAATTAAGAAGGAAACAAAAATATGTGTTATAATTTGGAGAATAAAGGCATTTTTGTAGAGAAAGCAAAACCTAATTGGATTAAAGACCATTCTGAAGGTAAAGGGAAAAAAATATGATGTTATTTAGTTTATTGTTAAAAACCAAGATACAACCATGGAAAGTTTGTTGTCACTGGTTATGGAAGAAGAATTGAAAATATAGGCACAAATATGTTTTTCTTATATTTATAAAAAAAATCAGTGATAATTATACCTGAAGTAGAGCTTTTCAATGCTAACAATGTAATACTATAATGAGTGAACCTTTGATGTCTTTGAGTTCAGGACACTGGAAACAATACACGGAACTATCAATGTGACAAATCTAGTGCCAGACCACCCAGGAGGTAATTGGACTCAGCTAAGGGTGTGCTCTGTGTGGATGATATGTGTGCATTTTCTGAGAGAAAGAAGTTTTCAGAGTGCTATACACTAATCTATACACATATGCCCTGAAGAATGTAGAGTGCAAGCATGTTTATTCATTCTTCTGTGCCAACCCAAGGAGGGTAAGACATTTATAAATCTCCTTTAAAGCAACAAATCAAAGTGCTTTCTTGAGAAGGATCCTTTGGGGAATGGTGATCGAGGGTGCTAGATTACCACCTGGGAACCACACAAAACTAGCTGTAGATTAATCCATTTTTTTCCCTTTGCATTAAGTCTAAATCATGCTTCTGTTCAATTCTAGAAGTCATAGGAGACTAAAATGTAAGAGAAGAATAGAAAGTGTGCCAAGATATCGTAAATGATGGGGATAAGTGTACTCATGACATTAGAAGAATTTCCATTTAAAAAAAAAAAGTGTGTTTTTATTTATTTATGTATTTATTTAACCCTTACCCTGTTGCCAAGCAATGTTTCAGCTGCAGACAAGGTCCTGAGCTTCTAGTAGGGTGAGACAACCAATAAAAAGGGAAACAAATAAGATAACCTTTGACTGCAATCGCTGTTACAGAGGAAATGAACTGGGTGATGCAATAGTAACTGGGAGAGGGTTTTCTTTTTTTTACAATGTTTTAGTTACTTTGATTTTATCTTCATTAGAAAGAGAGTTGCCAGGGAAGGCATTCCCAATGAGGTGCTATGAAAGCACGGTGCTGAATGAATGTAAATTGCTTGTCATGTGAAAGTTCTAGGGAAAGAATAGGCTAGACGGAGGCTTGCACATCTAGAGCTCAGTTTGGCATGTTTGAGAGAAGAAAAAGGGGTACAGTGAGTCAGGTAAGGTAATGGTATATGAGGGGGAAGGGTAGAGAGCTTGGAAGGCATCAGACCAGGTGTGACATTTTAGACCATGAAAAGAAGGCTGAATTTTATTCTAAGATTATCTGAAAGATTCTTAAAGGTTTTAGTTGGGAAATGACTTAGCCTGCTCAGCTTTGTAAAAGAACACTTCAGTTGCTGTGTGGAGAATGGAAGATGAAAGCGGAACATACGGGAGCAGGGAGATTAACCAGAGGCTACTGCTGCAGCCCCAGTGAGAGGTGATGGTGGTTGGGATTGGGAATACCCATGGAAACGGAGAAGAAAGCCTATTCCAGAAATGCTTTGGAGGGGAACTTAAGGGACTTTCTGGCAGTTTTTATGTGGCCACTGGAGTGGGGCTTCACCAGGGCAAAGGGAAGGCTCTAGAATGACCACAAGAACTTTGGCTTAAACAACTGTTTGTACTCAGCTTCCACTTACTAATATAAAATGGGAAAAGGTAGGGAGGATAAAAAGGTTTGTTGGCCGGGCGCGGTGGCTCACGTCTGTAATCCTAGCACTCTGGGAGGCCGAGGGGGGAGGATCGCTCGAGGTCAGGAGTTCGAGACCAGCCTGAGCAAGAGCGAGACCCTGTCTCTACTAAAAATAGAAAGAAATGATCTGGACAGCTAAAAATATATATGGAAAAAAAAATTAGCCGGGCATTGTGGCACATGCCTGTAGTCCCAGCTACTCGGGAGGCTGAGGCAGTAGGATCGCTTGAACCCAGGAGTTGGAGGTTGCTGTGAGCTAGGCACCACAGCACTCACTCTAGTCTGGGCAACAGAGTGAGACTCTGTCTCAAGTTAAAAAAAAAAAAAAAGGTTTGTGAAAGAAATCAAGAGTTCTGTGTTAAGCCTGAAGATGTTTCTGGAACATTTAAGTCAAGATGTCAAGTAGAGTGATAGCTACCAAGCGGGGCTCCCTCCTATACTCTCGCAGCTAAAGCATTGCCAAAGGCCGGCAGCAAACACCACACAAAGACTCAGGATGTACTAGAGGCAGTGCTGCCGTGATTTGATCCCAGTTCTAGTCTCAATGCCCAAAGTATTTTCCAAATCTACACGTCATTTACGGTCTCCAGGATTTACAAACATTAGAATTTTCCTCCCTCCATGCATTCTAATCTATAATGTGTAGCATACTTCTGTTATGTCCAGTTGAAGATGTTTTATTCCTTACCCTAACCTCAGGTGGCCTGCCTGCTGTTATTTTCCAAAGATTAATCCTGGGGGTTGCATTACATAAGACTGCTCTTTGTTTGACCTGTAACATTCCTTCACTCCTAACAGACAGACAGGATGTGGCCTAAGAGGGAAGCGTTCATGAAGCTCCAGCCCCAGTACAGCTGGCGCCCATTCTCTGCCTGTGGCTGCCAGCAGGGCTGGGAGATAGTTGTTCTCCCCAGCAGGCCGGACTCTGCAGCTGGGAAGGTGCGACTCTCTGGGCCTAGCTCTAGTTGGGCCCAGCTCTAGTTGGGCCCCCACAGTGGGTGGCATGTTTATCTTTCCCCTTGAAAAACAAAAGGTCAACTAGGAACACATGTTCCTATGACAACAAGAAATTCAAAGGGGATGCTAACTCCTGGCAAATGTGGACACAAGGGAAGAGGAAGAGAAACGTTGGCCCGATTTGGGAGGAGGTGACTTGGTAGTACATTGAGTCTCTTTTTATTTCAACTGAATTCCCATCTGAATTTACATGTGATGAAAGACTTTGGAGGAGAAAATATGTGAAAAAATGAACACTGCTCTGAAGAATGTAGTCTGTATACTAACAAGGGAGGTCCTAATTTGGTACAACAAACCAGTGGTCTTATGTTGGCAAATGATACTATTGATTTTCAAAAGAGATATTTCATTTGTTAGTATTGGAAATGACTTAATCTAGTCTGCCTTTTGTCCCCCTGAAAGATCACATCTGTAAATACTATGCTTAGAAAAAATGTATTTTGTCATTTGCAGTTTTCAATGATCCAATCCATTTTATTCTGCCATGATTCTATTTTTAGTGTGTTAGCTAATTTATGAAAATGTGAAAATACTTTATCAATATTACATAGTAAATGGAAGGAGGAGAAAAAAAATACAGTAAGAACGAGAAAATCAAATGGAAGAAAAATCCCATTCAGAATTCTTAATATTGAAAATGAACAGAGTGTGTGAGTTACAATCGTACAGAAGAATTACACTCCCAGAACAGCATCTGGTGTCATTCCTTTCGATGCATAAAAATGGAAAGAAATACTTCTCAGAGTATTAGTAAATATTATCTTAGGAATAGCAAGAAAGGACATCAAGTAGAATTTTGTTTTTTGTTTTCAAAGTTACAAATCCAGTGTGTGCTTATTTGTGAATGTGTCAAAGAATGTACAAGAATAGGGAAAAGTGAAATTCCTTTCACTGTCGTCTCCTCATTCTCGCTGTAGAAAGGTACTCTGTTCGAAATTTGTTCTGTCACTTCCCAGAGTTGTTCCAGTCGCACTTTACGGGACTTGGAGAGGAAGCAGCATGAGGTAGTGGAAAAGTACCAATAAGAAAAGGTACTTCCCAAGTCTGCCATTCTGTGGCTTTTGGAGAATCGATTAACTTCCTTGGAACTCTGATTCCTGACGTGTAAAATGAAGTGGCTCCCAGGAAGGGTGGGGTACGATTTACCTATGGCCCGGGGACTATTGGAAATCTACAGGGATAGTTGGCAATTTTGTTTGTCATGGTGACATCAAGAACTACCTGATGTTTGTTTTCCCAGAACAGGGTTGTTGCTACACATCTCCAAAGCACAATAAAGAATTTTTCCACCCCAAATGTCAGGAGTACCTCCTACCCCAGAAAAAGCTAGAGCCTTACTGAGGTCTCTTCCAACTAACAAGACCTAGCATAGAAAAGTTCTTCGTCATGTTGACCAATATTAACACTGGTTAGCTTATAAAGTGATTTCCTTTTTTTAAAAAAAATTTGTTTACATCCCATAAATGTTTTATTTAGATTAAAATGATTTTCTTTATGTTCTAACTCCATAGAAAGAGTTGTTTTTAAGTCTAAAAATAGCTTATTATTTTGGTGATTTCTCAGCTTGTATTTTTCTGTAATTTGCATTATTAAAGTGTTCTGCGGTGGAACCAATTTTTATTATTTTTTCCTTCCTTTGTTTTTTCATATTATGTACATATCATTAGTTTTTAATTTTTCGTAGAAGTTTGCCTCTTTTATCACACACACGAACACTAATACATGTCAATGCACACTACAGCCTAGAAACCTCAAAGCTGACGCTGCATCCAAATGATTTTTAAATGATTGTTTCATATTCAGTTATTTTCTAAATTGCTCCCATGCTCCATGGGGGCTCAGTAGTCAAACTTTTCTATCAATTTTATTTCAAGAAAGTCAGGTTTATAAATTGACCTAATAATAATAGTGATAATAAGCAGAAGGAAGAGAACTGTATTTTATATTTGAGTACCGAAATCTATAGTTTATTTCTTCTGATGCTTTCAGAAGAAGCTTCTTCCGTGATCTTCACAGCAAATTTGAGAGGCTATGTAGGCAAAATAGCATTACTTTCATTTTGTAGATAAGGAAGAAAAGGAACCCTGCAGAGTTAACTTGGCTTCCAGAGCATCCTCTTATACCAAACTCATTTTCCTCAGGGGTTTAAAAAACACCCATGTAAACTCTATTTTTTTCAAATACACTTAATCTGGCAAGTCTCTTTGACGCAGCAATAAATAGCATTTGCTGTCTTTGAGAGAGAGCCAGCTGGTCTCCTTCCTAGTCCTGAGGTAAACAGAAGGCTGTCTGCTTGCCTTGATTCAGCTCCGTTAATTAGAGGATTCCTGTCCTGTGTCACTTTGTGAGGACCTTCTGCAAGATGGCAGTTCCTTTTCTTCCTCAACCTTCTCGCAGCCCGGTGTTCGAATCTCCTCCTTGAGTGCCCTTCTCTCTTCCATGGGTTGACACCGGGAAAATGATAAAGAGCTACGGAGGAAAAGCAAAGGAATATTTAGGCGAGGAATTAATCCGTATATGCAACGAGAGCCACGGGGAGTTTTCATTTCTATTCAAATTTAAACTAAAACAAAGATCCAGCAAAATCTTTTGACTTTAGAGGCTTAAGTTAAATACTGTTTACTAGTTTTTTAGTTGAAAATCCTAAGGGTCAAATAGATTTCTCTCTCTCACCACTGCCACCCAGCCTCCACTACAACTTACTTGGTCAGGACTAAAATATTAAAGCTTGAATTTTCACAACCCCATTTATCCTCATTTTAGCTAAAGAAGATTTGATCTTACTGAGAGATTTCTGGACATTTTTATGTAAATGGAAGTTGCAGCAGGTCAGGGGATAGAATAGTGGCCATGGAGACAAAATATAAGGTCAGTAAAACCAAAGGTCAAAGAAGAGTTTAGGGTAGTTTAGAAAGGAAGAAGAGAGAAATTTAGAAGAGCCACTTCTTTGTGGGAAATATTTTCAAATAAGAGATACGATGAAAAGGCATTTATTAGAAGTTTTTCTAAGTGTGAACAATATATTCTTCATCTCACCTTCTTTGGTAATTTTAAGAGAGGCTCCAGTAAAGATGCAAATTGCTTTTAGCTACTTCTTGGATGACAGGCTGTTGTTTGTTTGAAAGTCATGTTGGTACTAGGTTATGAAACAAGCTAGTTTTTATGTGTGTTACATTTGAAGGTTGAAATTTTCTTTGTGGAAGAGTCATCAGTGCATTTATCACACATTCAAAAACATGAATGCATTGCCTGCTCCTCAGAGTTGGATTTTTTTGCATGACTATTATCAAGCAAGACTAAGAAGTAAAAGATATATGACAATGAGACACAAATATAAACCACAAACATGTCTATATTCATTTTTGTTTGATTTTACCTTGAATAGTTTTTTTTTCTCTTTTTTCCATTGAAACTTTTCTGGGTACTTATAATCACTCATGTATTTAAAAAAATGGAAAATTTGGAAAATAATTGCTCATGTTTTTCAAGCTTATTCAATATTTGAGTATCCATTCTGTTTCCAAAATGTAGAGATTATAAAGGTAAACATGAAACTTTCTCAGCCTTTAATAAGGAAGTAGTACAAAAATTCACTAGCACACGTTGTATAAGATTAAATAAGGAAAACGCCTGTTTCACGCACACTAATGTAAGTCTACACAAGTAAGAGAGCTAAAATAGAAGTTCTCCCTAAATCAACTTGTTACCTTCAATAATTATTCACCGAGTTCTGAAAGAGCCTAGGAAAACAAGACATATGTCCATTTCCCTCTTACCCCATAACTTTACTAAAATTCATCTTTTGGTAATTGGGTTTTTTCCAAAATATGAATTATTTATTTCTCCCTACAGTCACATATGCAGACCAGAAGTCTCTACTTTCCCGGAAATGAAGTGGTTTTCAAGCATCACCATTTCTACTAAGAAAACTTCCTGAAATTTAGAAAAATTGGACAGAAACTCCCCAAAGTCTTCTTAGTATCATTTCTTACCCTGTCCAGATAGATATTCTTGATCAGCATTTTTTTACATCTTTCCCTTTGGGCAGTTTGATAAATTGCTGCTATTATGCTTGCTCTAGGGCCCTGTTCTAAAAAATGAAATTAAACTTAAAAGGATATTTACAATGATTTCTACAATGGTAGCAAAGCCAAAGATCTATGTATTTTATATTCAGACTAGGTATGAAAACTTGGCATCATCTATGTCTCTACCTCTAAATCTGAACAAATATGATAAGCAATTAGCGCCTATGGCTTTAAAAATAAACCTTGGAGGCCAAACCACAAAACACCTTTTTTGAAGTGAACAAATCATTGAGTATTTTGTAATTGATTTGCTGTCAGTCATCAGCAAAATCTCTTACCTCACCTTTGACTCTCTGACTTCATTTGGCTGCTTTAGTTGAATTCTGTTCTTACCCCTGGGGACCCCGCTAGCTCTGTCTGCTGCCTTCTCGAGTGACGACTGTTCCTTTCCACACCCTCAAAATCCTAGACCTGGCTCTTTTCTCTCCTGATCATTCTGACCAGGTATCTTCTCTGCTCTTCCAGACTTTCTCCTCCATACAAACACCTTTCTTTGAATGTCGTTTTATCAAAATACAAAAACATACAATTAGATAACAGGAGTAAGTTCATGTAGGGTGACTATAGTTAACAATGTATTATATATGTCAAAATAGCTAGACAAGAGGATTTGAAATGTTTGCAACACAAAGAAATGATAAATGATCCAGGTGACAGATATCCTCAACACCCTGACTTGATCGTTACACATTCTATGCATGTATCAAAGTATCACAGGTACTCCATGAATAGAACTATTATGAATTAATATATATTTTTTAATTTTAAAAAGTCAATTTTCCGTTGCTGTCATCTACCAAACCCTAGGCCACTCCATTCATTTCTTAAAGTTTAGCTCCTAACTCAGCAATTGTTTCCAGCATTGCTTATGCGATAATTCCTGATGATTTCAATGTCCACACAGACCTTTCCAATTTTCTGCCTCTCTGTTCCCTGATATCCACCCCTCCACTGACATCGCCGTTCACACTATTTCAGCTGATTACTATCATGATCACACGCTAGCTTCCTTACCATTCCCTAAGCACTTAAGCACAATCTCATCTCCGGGTCTTTGTACTTGTTTTGCTCCGCTCTTAGGAATGCTCTTCTCTTCCTCCACATATCTGATGGCAACATCCTGGCCATCTTCAAGTCTCATGCAACTTAATAATGTGCCTCATTAAATGATCATTTCAATAGATGAAACAGAAGCATGTGAAAAAGTTCAACATGCATTTTTTGATTTAAAAACTCTTAGCAAACTATGAATAGAAGAAAATTTTCTTACTTTAATAATGGTTACGTAGTTAATGGGGGAATGTTGACATCTTTTCCTTTACAACTGGAACAAAAAAATAAGAATTTTTTAACATCATTTTGGAGGTCTTGGCAAATGCAGAGAGCAAGCAAGAAAATGGAAGCGATAGTGACTAGAAATGAAGAAAGAA
This sequence comes from Varecia variegata, assembly GCA_028533085.1. Taxonomy (NCBI): domain Eukaryota; kingdom Metazoa; phylum Chordata; class Mammalia; order Primates; family Lemuridae; genus Varecia; species Varecia variegata. The sequence continues at coordinate 22,973,452 of CM052440.1, read as the reverse complement.
AACTTTCATTATTCATGGAGGATAAGATTGCATTGTAGAAAATTCAAAATAATCTACAGAGAAACTATCAGAATTACTAAGAAAATTTGGTAAGATTACCAGATACAACATCAATATGCAAAAATCAATTGCACACTTTGCTCCAGCAACAAACAGAAAAAAAATGGTATAAAAAAGATATTTGTACACTTATGTACATAGTATCATTTTCAAAATAGCTAAAACATGGAGGCAATCCAAGTGTCCATCAACAGACGAATGCATAAGCAAAATGTGGTATATGCATATAGTGGAATATTATTAAGCTTTAAATAATGAAAATCTGAGATATGCTATGACATGATTAAACATTAAAAACATTATGCTAAGTGCAATAAGCCAGTCTCAAAAAGACAAATACTATATGATTGCACTCCTGTGAAGTACCTAGAGTAGTCAAAATCATAGGGAAAGAAAGAAGAGTGGTGGTCGCCTTTCCAGGGGCTGCAAAAGTCGCTGGGGAGTCGCTGTTTCACGGGTGTAGAGTTTAAGTTTTGTAAGATGAAAACAGTTCTGGAAATGGATGGTAGTAATGATCACACAGCAACATAAAAATGGTTAAGATGGTAACTTTTATGTTCTGTGTATATTACCACAATAAAAAAATATGAAGAAAAACCCACAATGAAATAACAGTACATATTTTCTAGAAGAGCTAAAATTAAAGACTGAGTAAAGTAAAACAAATACATGCTACTGGTAGTAGGATAGACTGGTTCAAAATCTTAGAAAAAATATTTGTCATTAACTTTTCAGATCAATCATGATCATACTCTTGGACCCTGCATTTCCTTTGTCATGCGTATATGCAACAGAAATGTGTACACCAGGAGACAGGCAAAGGACGCTTCATGGCACTATTGTAGGTATCCTCCACAGAATGTCTTTCAGACTAATATTTTCTCATGTACTACTTCTTGGTCAATAAAATGAATTTTATCCAGTCCTTGTATAGGTAAATTTATAATTCCCTCTGTATAATTCAACAATATTTTAAACAAGAGTGTGTTTGGGAAAAGCCTCAAGTTACGTTGTCAATAGAGTTGGTAAAACATCGGAGTCACTTGGCAGCATTTTGAAGTGTACATGGTGTCAACAAACGGAAATGCTTCTCTGATTTTGCATTCGCTGAGCGGCATCCCAGCATAGACTGTAATGAGCCATTCTCTGCCAGTGTGTATTTTACTGAACATGTTTGGACAGTGTTTTCACTGGAGTCTTTATATTTGTAAAGAAATGTACAATGGGTCTCCTCCAAAGTAAGGAGGTATTGATGACAATTTTGGAAAAGGAAGCAATGCAAAATGAGTAAGTATATTTATTTACATTGGCAGATAGTATTGCCTACAAAACAACTAGTTTGGGGCTGACATGTAACATATAAAATTCTCACTTAAAATAATGAGAAATACCCTTCTAGTTTGTGTTTTCACACAGCCTGTGTGATATGCAGGAATGGATTATTGAGGTTAAGCAGATAATAACTGCATTTGTAAAAGCCCCAAACTGAAAGACATCTTTATGTCCATAAGCAACAGAATGAGTAAACAGAACAAAAATGAAGTAGCAAGATACATGCAATAAGTATAAATCTAAAACAATATTGTCCCCAAACACCCAGACACAAAGGAATAAATGTATTATTTATTTTACATATTGTTCAAGATGCCAAAAAAAAAATCACAAAAAGCAAAAATATATAGTGTTTGAAGTTAGGAATGTGGCTAATTTTGAGTAACAAGGAGAGAAAGTAATTTGGAGGTAGCATGGCTAGGGGCCCAAAGCAGTGCTGGCAATGGTCTGTTTTCTGACATAAAAGTGGTTCCTTGGATGTTTAGTTGATGCTAATTCATTGAAGTGTATATTTATATAGTCTACACTTTTCTTTAGGTATACTCCTAAATTAAAGATGAAAACATCCTGATTGCCACAAAACTACAAATACCTAGTAACAGAATTGGTAACATAAATAAGTTGCCAATATGAAATAAACTATAAGACAAAACCAAAATAAATTAAAACATGACCCAAGTTCCAGCATATATAAAGGCATCCTACAAATTGATGAAAAATGACCAAAAAGGAGAGTCCATAAAACCTGCCAAAAGAGATAGATCAGCAATTCACAAAAGAAACAATGCAAAGGAAAATAAATTATTTAAAAGCTGTCAACCACGCTTCAAAGTCACTAAAGTCAGGAAAATGAAAAATAAAACAACAGTAACACATTTCACTAATCAAGTTTGCAAAATTTTATAAAATACCTGTCACATTCAGGTCTAGTTATATGGGGAAACTTTCTTAACCACATTGACAATGGGTGAGTGAATAGCTAAAATTTATCTTAAAAATAGTCTGACACTATCTAGTATAATTAAAATTCCATAAGCCCTTTGTTTGATTCTACTGAAATGATAGCACCATATATAAAGAATTGGTACAAGATTTTTGTTTGTTTGAACCATTGCTTACAATGACAAACACTGGGAACAATCTGGTCATAATTAATGGAATAAATTTTTGTCTACTCATCTCATCTGAAGGGCTGTTCATAATATATTACAAAGTGGTCTCTAAAAACATTGCCACACAAACCCAATCTATCTGTATGATGG
>CM052440.1:22947042-22970298 GCA_028533085.1 Varecia variegata | reverse complement strand
AGCACCATATATAAAGAATTGGTACAAGATTTTTGTTTGTTTGAACCATTGCTTACAATGACAAACACTGGGAACAATCTGGTCATAATTAATGGAATAAATTTTTGTCTACTCATCTCATCTGAAGGGCTGTTCATAATATATTACAAAGTGGTCTCTAAAAACATTGCCACACAAACCCAATCTATCTGTATGATGGTTTGTAAATGACGTTCTTCATCTGTTACTCTCAGAAATATTGGAGTGGAGGAGGCTGGGAGTCAGCCTGAGAGGTTTTCAACTTGCTTTTTACCTCTTTGATTGTTTCATTTGTTACAACGAGTACCCATTTATATTTTTTAAATCTAAGAATTTTTTTAAATGTTTCCTTCATGGATCAAATATATGGCACTTTTCTTTTCCATGTAACCTCATTCTTTCATCGTCACCCATTTAGAGCTCCTAGTACCGGTTGTTACTTGTCCACTTCATTAACTTCCCTTGAAACTGGTCTAGCTATGCCAGCTTTTCTGTTATTATAATGGTTATTTACATCCCACAAGCATTTAAGGTGTGTTAAGATGGCTCTACAGCCCAAGTTTAAAAGGGGATTCTGGTAAATCCTTCCCACTTACAATACTTTTATCTGTTAATTTGCTGTAGTTCACTTCTCTACTTTTATTTACGTCAAGATTTTATCTAGGCTCTTTATGCTTTGCCAGCACCCAAAGGCACGCTTTTCTCTTGATGCATTCCAGTTTCCATAGTACTATTTGCTGGCTTGATTCTCTAAGAGACGATCCTTTTATTGAATTACAAAGACTCTAGATTTAACCCAAGATAAATTTTGAATATCGCTTGGAGTCATGGAAAGCATTAGACACTGTGAAAGGGTGGCCCTACCTCTAAGTTAAAAGCAGCCTGTTTGAACTTCCAAATGTACATTCCGCTTCAGTGTACTCTGTCACCATAAGATTTCTGTACCCCTGGCTCACCTTGACAACCTAAATTCTATTCTTCCTAGATCAGTTTCTTTCCTCTGGGAATTCAAGTAGAACATAGACTCTAAGATCACCCATTTTTTTCTCTCTAAAAGCAATATTCTCATTTTAAATTTCAGGCTTTCAAAGTCACAATGGCTCCAAAGTGTCCTGACAAGTCAAGCATAGATTCCTTTTATGGCTCTCCATATGAAACAAAGATAGTTTAAGCCAGTAACATTTCATCTGAAAAGCTCAATCTAACCAGTTGTCCAAAGGAATCTGCCTCCTGGTATTCCTCAACAATGATTAGAAGAATCCTATAGAAAATGGCCAATCTGTACTTACCATTAAATCAGAACTAATCAATCAACACTGAAGCGCACAGATGGAAATAACATTCATTGGAAATCCAGCAGGTGGGAGGGGGGAGGAGGAGATGGGTGAATTCACACCTAACAGGCACAATGCACTCTATCTGGGTGATGGACACACAGCTTTAACTCAGATGGTACCAAAACGTTTGTACTCCCTTAATATTCTGAAATAAATAGTCATCAACTTAAAAAAAAAGAAAAGAAAATGACCAATCTGAATGTCTACCAGCTCTCCTTCTCAATGCTCACTAGCTTACTTTTCACTAGCTTGCTTTGGTTATTTTCATGTCTTTCCTGATTAGCACTGTAGCCTTGTCTCTGAGCTTTTAACTCTAGTCTTTCTCACCACACTAATCCTTCCATCACGTTTCTGCCAGTTATTTTTCCAAAACAACAACCCAAGCTTCTCATTTCCCCCCTTAAATAATTTTGATGTTTCCCCAACACCTACAAGAAAAAGGAAAAAAATCTTAATGTTAGGAAAGTCTCTCTAAACTCATTTCTGCCCATCTTTCTGATCTTGATAACAATATTTAGGCAGCATCGCTCTCCCCAGATGATGGCAGCCTTCCTCACACGCTCTTGCATTTGGATATACTGTTTCCTTTGTGGGAATGCCTTTCTGACTCTGTTCTGCTTGGTGGATTCCAACTCATCCTTTAAGACGTCATTGAAGTGTCACAAGCTCTGAAACCCTTCCTAACTCCTTTAGGCAAATAGTTCTTCTTCATTTTTGTTCAGAGTTCTATTTAGCATATACCAGATTGCATTTTAACCATCTGACTACACACCTGACTCCCCCTATAAATCATGAGCTCCTCCAGTGCAGGGATGATGATCTTATACCCACAATGTCAGTTCATTTCCTGACACGGAGGAGTTCAGTGTGTGCTTATTTTATTTAGGACTGCAAGAACAACTGAATAAATGGAATTCTTCCACAGGAATCATGAGTCTTCACATTCCAGAAAGCCTCTTGTGAAAACTTGACTAAGCAAGATCAGGAAATGAATCAAGGAGATGTCTCAGTTATTTTGTTTAAAGGACATCCTCCCATGAACCTCTGCTGAGATTCCGTGGAAAATGACATCAATTTCCTTCATTTCCATTGTGGACTACACAGTATTGCCAAAACCGTCTACTCTTAAAAACTGAAAATTTGGTTTCCAGACTGCAAAATATCCCCAACCTTGACTATTTTCATTATTACAACATCAAGGTTGAGTTTTGTCTGCCACTTAAAATTGGATTTTACTCTAGGAGTTTTTAGAGAGACTACCTATGTTGCTGAATTTGGGTTCAAAATCCAAATTCTGCAGCTACTCAGTTTGTGATATTTTTTCTTCCCCACTATAACTATGATTTATCTATTACATTCATGGTGTATCCTCCTAGAGTATTAACTTGTATAGGTGATATGGTACAATATGTATGTATATGTGGACAGAGAAAGATTTCAATCTCATTTAATATGTATACATTTTGGGTACGGGATCTGATGCTTAGAAAGCCTAAGTCGCTTACTAGTGTGCACAACTGTCCTGGTTTGCCTGAAACCAAAGGATTTCCTGATGCAGGACTTTCAGTTTTAAAACCATGAAATCCCAGGCAAATCAGGAGGAGGTCACTCTTTCACTTATCTGAAGTCACACAATAAGTAGCAGATACAAAGTTCAAACTCATTCCTACATATGCCCCTAAATTCTATATTCATTCCACGTGCTGCCTCCTTGATTCAGATTTTGTTCATACCATTTATTTCTACATCATACATCACATTATGCAAATTATTAAAGTTTTGAAAAGCAATAGAGAAATGAGAAGATTCTAATGAAGCATTTTAATGGAATTATACATTAATAGCATAGTTTGCTTTTAGCTACAGATGTTCATCTTCTAACTACATGTCAAAATTACTCACTAGTAAATTTATTTTGCATGTTATAAAACTTATAAACTATGTTTTTATTTTATTGTTAAAAGACTAGGTGTTAGGACTCTCAAATTAGACTATCACTCTCACTGTGACAACACATAGTTCTTAATTTTTGTGAACATTCATGAACTTCTTAATATCCCTCAATGTGCCCCCATTTATTCCCCTAAACCCACTCCCCTCCATATTAGTTTTAGAAATTTCTACATCTGGAGAAAAGGGGCAGAAATTACAGCATTTGCCTTGATTTGAAGAGAAAAGGAACAATTTAATGGGTGGGTTATGGGAAAAAGTGTGGAGTGTAGGGGAGAGAGAAAACTTCTCTTCATTCTCTGATGGTTCACTGAGAATCAAGTGATAAAAGGCAGATTCATGAGAGAAAAGGTAGCAGATTTATTTGATCATAGTTTTGCATGACATGAGAGCCTTCCGAATGAAGACACAAAGATATAGAACAATCTGTCCATTTTCTTTTTTTTTTTTTTTTTTTGAGACAGAGTCTCACTCTGTTGCCCGGGTTAGAGTGAGTGCCGTGGCGTCAGCCTAGCTCACAGCAACCTCAAACTCCTGGGCTCAAGCCTCTCGGGTAGCTGGGACTACAGGCATGCGCCACCATGCCTGGCTAATTTTTTCTACATATTTTTAGTTGTCCAGATAATTTCTTTCTATTGTTTTGGTAGAGACGGGGTCTCGCTCTTGCTCAGGCTGGTCTCAAACTCCTGAGCTCAAATGATCCACCTGCCTCGGCCTCCCAGAGTGCTCGGATTACCTCTGTGAGCCCCCACACCTGGCCTAAGAATAAATTATTTTCAAAAGTTGGAAAAAAGCAACATAAGTAAAGAACATGGTAAAATAAAGTGTCAGGGTAAACAGTAAAGACCATTGAAAGACCAGTTAGAAAGCTTGATACAGAGAGCAGAGGAAAGGAAAAGGAAGATGCAGATGCAGAAATAAAAACTCTACACAGCTGGTGAAAGTTGGGAAGCTTCCACTCATCTGTGGCACAGACACATTGTGGTGCATCTACCTCTGCCATGGGGAGTGGAAATGGACCTTTCCCTCTCTGTTGGTTCCTTTCCCACCTTCTCACCCTTATTCATTTTTCAGCAGGGCATCATCTCACTTTATTGCAAAAGGTATTTGAGGGTGCTATAAAAAAGATACAGATAGTAGTTAAATATATAAAAATAGCTTTTATTCAAGATCTATTATAATAGGGGAAATGAAATTTCAGTATTATAGAACTATACTCTATTATAAATACAGCAAGGAAAAGTGAGGATTTATAGCCACGGGGTAGGTTGGGACTGAGTGGGGGTAGGAGCAGGTGGATGGAAAATTTTTAAGAACAGATATTAAAGATAGGGAGAATTCTGGCTAAACAGACCTACCAGGATTCTTGCTGAAAGCAAGCCAAGGTTATCAGATATCACAAGGGAGATGGTGGGAGATGAAGAACTTGATCAAATTTCTAGGGTAGGAGATTCTTACTAAGTTGACTCAGCAAGGTTCTTACTAAAACTGGGCTATGCAAGCCTGAGGGCAAGGCCCAAAGATGAAGCCTAGTTGAGAAAAGGACTTAGAGGAGCCTGAATAAAGTTTGGTCAAGGAGAGAGTCTTTGTCAACTGCATGTTCAACTCATAGTCCTTCTTCTCTCTTCTGGCCGTCTCCTTTTGGCCTCACTATTTCTTTTTGTATCATTGCAAAATGACCTTTTTTTAAGACCTTTTTAAGACCTTTCTCTTTTTCCCTTTGTTCTGCAGGTTCTGTGAGATGACTGATTGAGCAATCTGATAAATGAATTTGAGTTATGAAAGTCATGCTTAATAGTAGCTTCTATCTCATTCCTTCCAGATATGTTGGTAAGACCAAGTAACATTTGCTTCCAAGTCATAAAGACCAAGTCATGTTTACAGGGTTGTAAAAGAGATAATTTCATTTTGGGAGATATTTTCAGCTGCATGTACTCTCTGAATAGATCAACGTTATGTGATAGGCAGCACTATAATTTTTAAACATCTAATTGGGCTTGGTCTATATCCAATTCTGCCATTACTCAATGTTCTCAAATCTATTTCAGAGTTTATCAGAGGAAGGGAAGGGAAATTGTCCAAAAGCAAGTAACCACTGTAATCATTACTGATTATGGTGTACCTCATTAAAGTTAGTTTTGAGAAATGCAGAAGTAGGTCAGAGATATAATGGCTTTCATGTTTAGGACATAAAGCAAAATGATCAAACATTTGGTATAATTTTAAAAATAATAATTTTATAATAGAAGAATACACATTTGGAAATAGGTTCTTTCATAGTAGTCATCATAGTAGACATCCTACAGTGATGTCATTATTGCTCAAGACGTTTTTGAAACACTTTCTGGGAATTTATATCAGGAACAATTCATAAGTCATACAAGAAAATGATTCCCATAAATTATTATTGCCTGCATATTTGCATATTTCCACCATAGCATCTGGATCTTTATTTTTAAAAATAAACAAGAATATTTATTGTTGAAAGTGTATCACAGTAAATATAGGTAAAAGTATCAACTTGAAGTTTTGAAATAAAAACCTTAGTTATGTTGAACATGGTTTTCAATTTGAATTGCTTTGAGGATTAAATTTCTTCCTTTTTTAGGGTTTAAATAAGTTTTACATATGTATTTATTTGTAATTATTATGGGTACATAACAGTTGTATATCTTTATAGGGTATATGTGATATTTTGATACAGGCATACAACATGAATTAATCAAATCAGGATAACTGAGGTTCTTATGGCTAGTGTTTTCTAGTTAGAGGAGTTTTACAGGGCAAGGAAAGAAATAAAACTTAATTCATGATTTCATTGGAATAAACAGGATAATGGATTTCTTTTCTGATTTCTTTGGGCAAGGAAATAGTTCTCTAAAAAGATTAACTTGGAACAACATAGTAATGTACTCTCTGTTGCCAAAGAAGCAAGTTGTATAGTAAACTAAATTTCTGACAATTTTGAAGAGTTGTTGTTTAAACTAGAAATTACAACATGTTTCTTTTCCAGCATGAACAAGATGGAACTCTTATACAGGTTTATCACTTTGATGTCCAGTTTAGTAGAATTTGGGTGTCATGTTGCATGTCTATCACTATGTTAAGTATTTAACAATATTTTTGTGTTCTATCCTCCCAGCACAAATAAAAATTATTTAATATGAAATTATTTTTCTTTATAAAAAGAGTATTGAGCATAACCACATGTATAGATGATTATATTTCTTTGTTATAATTTTTCTAAATTACAAATTCTCTGACTGATTAGAAATTATAACAAGCTCAATTTAGAAGATATCAATAAAAAATTTCTCTCTTCAAGAATTTCCTTTAAATATTCATATTAAATGTCCTCCTGCTTTGCATTTTACAGTTAAGGGTTCTTTGGTAATTGTTTTGGTACAAGCCAAGGAGAAATAGAACAGTCACTGGGTTTTGAACAAAACGCTCTCTTTGACTTTTATCTACAAACACAGAGTCTATATAATATCCACCCCTGGCAAAGAAGTTTACATTCTTTGAAAGAGAAAAAAAAATCAGGTATATGTATAACTTGGAGTAATAAAAAAAGGTATGCACTGTCTTTTTGAGGAGGTGGGATAGCCATGTGGTTAAGACTGTGGGTTTTGGGTTTACAGACCTGGTGTCAGGTCAGTCCTTTCCACCGACCAGCATGGTGACTTTGAAAAAGTTGCTTACACTCTTTGAGCCTTGTTTCTTAAATATCAAATGTGGGCAATAGCACCTTCCTCAAACTGTCGTTATGAAGAATTATTAAGCTAATACATGAAAAATGTCCATCATAGTACTATGCCTAACACATGGTTAGTAATTCAGAAAATGTTGGCTGCTTATTATATATTACCATTAGTCAAGGTCACTTAAAACTTTATTTCAGAACCTACTGAAGGAGAAAAGAAAATAAAGTCATCCCCCTTGCCTCCATTTGCACTTTGTCAAAAAATGGTGTACAAATAGCCACCTGGATCTGCTAGAAAGATATTTGTAAGACCAAATGTTCCTAGGATAGGATTCATTCATTCAACAGAGAACAGTTTAGGTAAGGTTTTGATCCCATGCAAAGGAGGGGTCAGATTATATTTTATTTGGAAACCAATAGAGGGTTTGAAGCAGTCAAGTGGCATGATATATTTAATATAATCATGTTCTCTTTTGTGTGCAGAAATACTTGAAGGACAGCGAGACTGGAGAGGGCAAGGAAGCTGCCACAGTGACTGAGGCCAAAGGCAAAGGTAGTGAGCAGAGAGGGATGTGGATAGATTGGAATACATTCTGGATGCAAAGCTGACAGACGTTACTGGTCACTAGATTTGGGGGAAGAAAAGCATGAATATTCCAGGATAGTTCTTCAATGTTTAGCTTAATCCATCAGAATAGATAACGACACTATTTAATGGAGATGACAGAGAGAAGCAGGTTGAAGAAGAAATGAATTAGGCATTCTCTGGAGGTGTTGAGTTTGAGATGCTGACTGGACACCCAGAGGGGGCTGTCAGGAGGAAGTTGAACATACAGGTATGACCTTTAGGAGAAGGAACAAGTTAGAAATAAAAACATCAGAGTCATCTACATATAGTTGACATATTAAAGCCGCTCTATTGGATGAGTTCAACCAGGAAAACTAGAAACCAGTAGGAAGCTCAAAATGCTTGGACATTTAGAGGTTGAATAGAAAAGAAAGAACCAGCAAGGAAAATGAGAGAGAGAGTGGCCAGGAAAGAGGAGGAAAAGCAGAAGAGCAAGTGGTGGTGTAGAAACCTACAAAGAAAAGTGTTTCTCAAAATAAGGAATGGACAACAGTGTTCAGTGCTGCCAAAGGGCAATAAATGAGACGGTATGCAGGAAAGCATCTAGGGCACTTCCTGACACAAAGCTGGTACTCAAGAAGTGCTATTTCCTTTCACTTTCTGTTTTATTTCCAAGAGATAGTAGTGTTTAGTGGTTAAGAATGGAGACCTGGGAGCCAGTCTGCCTGAGTTCCAATTCTTCCTCTGCCATTCCATAACTGTGTGACCTCAGGCAAGTGTGACTCAGGCAAGTCACTTAACTCCTCAGGACCTTGGTTCTCATGTTTTAAAATGGAGGCAACATTAGTGCCTGATTCATAGAGATGCAGCTAACGCATTGCAGTCAATCAGTAATGTTAATACTATTCCCTTCCTATTTACTTGTTCATTTATTTTTATTTACTAAATCTTGTATTTACTGTGAATCCCTTTCCTACTTAATTTTTCTATGTTATCCATTTTTAAAAGTAGCAGTAACAAGAAAAAAGTATACAGTAATAAGCATAAATTTATTTTTAATTTCCATAACTTACATTGATTGAATGACTTAAGACTTAATTACTTATATAGCCATAGCCAGTGAGACAATAAACAAATAAACAAAACCCACCTTCCTCTTCACATTGTGCACATATCCACTTTTTAAATGCTTTTAATTTGTGTGGCACAATGGGATATTTTGATAAATGTAAACATTGTGAATAATTAAATCAAGCTAAATAACATATCTATTCCCTTAACTACCTATTTTTTTTTTTGTGGTGAGAACACTTAAAATCTACCCTTATCAATTTTGAAATATACATTTTTATTAAACATAGCCACCATGCTGTGTAATCGATCACTAAAACTTATTTCTTCTGTCTAATTGAAGCTTTATTCCCTTTGATCAACATTTCTCCTTTCCCCATTACCCCACCAGCCCCTACCCCCAGCCTCTGGTAACCACCATTTTGCTCTCTACTTCTATGAGACAAACTCTTCTAGACTCCACATACAAGTGAGATCATGTAGTATTGTCCTTCTGTGCCTGGCTTATTTCATTTAGCATAAGATCCTCCAGGTTCATCTATGTTGTCATAAAACACAGATTTTATTTCTTTTTTCAGGTTGCATAGTATTCCATTGTGTGTGTATATATATATACCACATTTTCTTTATCAGTTCATCCATTGATGGACACTTAGGCTGATCCTGGATCTTGGCTATTGTGACTAGTGCTGCAATGAACGTGGGAACGCAGATATCTCTTTGACATAAGGATTTCAATTACTTTGGATGTACACCCAGAAGAGGGATTACTGGATCATATGGTAATTCAATTTTTAGTTTTTTGAAAAGCCTCCAAACTGTTTTCCATTATGATTATGCTAATGTACATTCCCACCAACTGTATACCAGGGTCCTCGTTTCTTCACATCCTCAACAATATTTGTTTTTATCTTCTTGATAATAGCCATTGTAACAGGTGTTAGGTGGTATCTCATTGTGGTTTTAATTTGCATTTGCCTGATGACTAGAGATGTTGAACATTTTTTCATGTCTGTTAGCCTCATATATATATATATATATATATATGTCTGTATGTCTTCTTTTAAGAAATGTCTGTTGACATTTATCTTAGTCCATTTGTGCTGCTATAATAGAATACCACAGACTGGGTAATTTATGAATAATAGAGATCTATTTCTCACAGTTCTGGAGGCTATACAGTTCAAGATCAAGGCACTAGCTAGGATGGTGCTTTGTTGCCGTGTCCTCATATGGCAGAAGCAGAAGAAAAAGGCTGAATGCTGTGTGAAGACTCTTTTATCAGGACCTTAGTCCCATTCGTGAGGGAGAAGTCCTTACAAATTAATCACCTTCTAAAGTCCCGCCTCTTAATACTATCACATTGGTGATTAAGTTTCAACATATGAATTTTGGGGGACATTCAGAGCACAGCAAGGTCCTTTGCCCATGTTTTGATTGAGTTATTTGAGTTTTGATTGAGTTATTTGAGTTTCTTATATATGTTGGATATTTGCTACTTATCAGCTATATAGTTTGGAAACATTTTCTTCTAATCCGTAAATTCTCTCTTTACTCTGTTATTTCCTTTTCTGTGCAGAAGCTTTTAGTTTGATGCAATCCTATTTATCTATATTTGCTTTTGTTACCTATACATCTGGAGTCATAGTCAATAAATCATTGCCCAGACAAATGTTGTCAAACTTTTCCCCTATATTTTCTTCTAGTAGTTTTACAGTTTCAGGACTTAAGTCTTTAATTCATTCTGAATTGGTTTTTGTCTATAGTGTGACATGAAGGCCCAGTTTTATTCCTTCTGCATGTGGATATCTACTTTTAAAGAATGCCGATATTTTTATTGTTTAGAGTCCAGACAGGACACAGAACTCACTCCAGATGGTTCAAATGAGAAAAACAGTGTACTTCCTGAGGTATGGGAACAGTAAAAGGAGCAAACAAGGCATGGTGGGGTGCCCAGAGATTAGCCACAGCGGAAAGTAATTTCCTCCCGTAGGACCAAAGGGACGAAAAGAAGAAACGGGGTTGCCAACATTCATTGAGGATGAGAATTGCAAAAGAGCAGCTTTCTGGTGGGAAGAAGGAAAAGAATTATTATCAGGGACAAGGCGCTGATACAGGGAGGGGAAGGGGGAGAAATGCACAATGTTCTCTCCTCTCACCTTCCTATCTCAATCCACTAGCACCACTGGAGATTATAAACGGAAGCCAGCTGACAAGGAAGCTACGGTGAGGCCGTTTGCAAAAGTTAGGCCTAGATGGAGCAGAGAAGGGTGGATCACAGACTGAAGGGACAAAGAGAGACCAAACATGTTGATATTCTCTAGTGTCATGTTCATAGCCAAGTCCCAGTAAATAATACCCCAATAAAGGTAATTCTTCCTAGTCTCAATATCCTCTTCCTCTCATGCTGGTAGTCTATCCACAGTCAACACCATCAGCTTCCAAGGTGTACTTATGTCATCAAGGTTTCATACCCATTAAACTAAATGGTGTCTCTTTAGTACTATGCTTCTAATTATATATATATATATATATATATGTATTTATATATTTTATATGTATATCCAGTTGAAAGAGTATTTGTAAATTATAAAAATTAAATGCGTGATCCAAGCTCTTCTGGAAAATAAGCCAAAGATTTTGTTTGTTTCCAGGATCTGGACAGAATTCCTTGATTTGACTACATCCCACAAGAATGCTTTCATTCCTGGTTTTTACTGGAAACTTTTAAACTGTTGACACTACGGATTTTAAAAAATAAACAGATGGGCATGTCTTCATGACTTCACTTTATATTGAAAATATAAATATTCACAGAGATAAAAAACAATGTCTCTATTTTGTTATTGTTTGTAAATAAAAATTTCCCAATGGTATTTTACCCATCCATCCTTTGCTTGTTTTTTGGGTTTTTTTTTTTTTTTTTTTTTTTGGCATTTAATAGGTCTGTGGCTGTGGTGGGAAATTGCTCAATCATCAGTCATTCTAGGTAGATTAGAGTTTTTAAAAAAATAAAAATGAAAGAAAAAATTTTATAAACAAGCTTTGAGGTCAAGATACTTTAGTATGTGAGCTTAATGAAATTTATCATAATTATGGCAAGATGAATAAAAATCCTTTTCAATGAAAATAATTTTTCCTTATTTAAAAAAATGGTTTTTCTCATTTTACAGGGAAAAAAAGGTATTTGGCATAGAGTAACACTGGACTTTAGCCAGAGTAGAGTTTATTTAGAACTGTGTCCCTCCTTTAATCTGCACAAGTTCAAGCTACAGCAAAATTATATTTTCCCAGTCTCCTTTTAATTTCCAATGGTTTTTGCTGAGAAAGAACCTCAGAAGATACTGACTCCATTCTCCTAAATTCAATACAGGGAAGGTTAGAAATCTGTGTTATTTAAATAATATCAGAAAAGCAGATTGCTCCCTCTCTCAGTATCATATCTGAGATTAACAGAATTTATCTATAGATGCAAAAACTCACCATCTTCCCAGTTAAAGTCACTTTATAAAGTAAAGGAACACATTTGCTTTCACATAATAAGTGAGTAAACACTACGTTGCCACTTTCAAATGAGATGTATTCTTACACAGTTTTTTAAATGGATACTCTATTATCATAAAATTGATGGTAAGTATAAATTGCATTTTCCCAAACATAGAATCAGAGACAAAGAAAAGCTCTTTCATGGTGCATCAATAAGTAATGATTACATACCAACTAAGTGAGAAGTCATGTGGTCAAAATTAATAAAAGCAAATAATTTATGTTAATGTGTTCCTTTTTTCTATTTATCAGGCTTTTTTCTCTTTTTCATGAGTAATTTGTCTAACATAATTTGATTAAATTTATATTTGGGGGAGAGTTATTATAGTCTAGTTGGTGCTTTGCTAATGTCAAAGACTTATAGTATAAGTAAGTTCTGCATTTAGGATCTCACATTTTCTCTATAGAGAGCAGAGCCATATGAAAGAGATAAATAATGAGACAGAGTACTATGACAATGGCCTTTGGGTGCTGTAAATATTCATACAGTAATGTGAGCCCACATGGTCAGTTAGGTTTCTTGGGGTACCTGAGACTTGATCTAACCTCACAGTGAGATTGAGTTAGCCAGTATATAGAACAAATGAGTAAATTTGTTTGGAAGAAAATTCTCTAAAGTAATAGTCTGGCTCCTTTGGTTTCTAAAATATTTTTAAAGTAATAACTCAGATTTAGAATGTTTTATTGTATATAAAATTATTTTTTGAATATTAAGAGCCAGGTATTTGCATGTGATCAAGATATATACTTTTTTTTAAAAAATGTGAAGTTGGCCAGTTAAAATATGTGATGTGGCTATGAAAGAGAGAGACATATGAGTTGGAGGCTTGGTCTGGAGAAAGTCTGCTTTGTATTCCTTCACTCTATAGAAAGATTCTCAAGCCAAAGAACAAATACAAATAATTCCAGCTGAAATGAGTACAAATGCCATTTATGTATGCATCCAATTTCCAGGCCAGGATATTGTAGTATTTTCTAATTCTATGTAATATAGCTTGGGATATATTATAATGGTATAAATTCACTCTTTAGTTGAACAGATAAGTTTTTCCCTTATTTTTATAGCTAGTATCAGAATTTATTTTGCAAAATTTGCAGCTCTAGTCTTTTTAGCAAAGTCATTAAAGTCCTCCAGAAAATGGCCCAAAGTTTTTGTTTTCCAAAATCACTTTTTCTAGTGATAACATATTCTAGAAAATAATATTTTAATTTATGATTTCTCTCACAACCTATAGGAAAAAATTACCAGCTACTATGTTTTTCTTACTAGACTCTTAAAAGAAAACTTACTGAGAGAAATTGAACGCCAGCAATATAGGTTTCTTTTTTTTATTGTTCCATTTAATTTTTTCAGATAAGAACATTAAAGTCCAATATGATAAAGTCATTTGCCCAAAGCCTCACAGCTAGAAAGTGTTTTGCTATAAAAAATTTCATTTATTTCACTATAGGGTGCTATATGTGTTATTTAATGCATAAATGCAGTTTTGTTACTCAAGAATAGTATATTTGAAATTCATGAATAGTGCTTTCAGTTGTGAGAATCTTTGAATTCTAAGACACTACAGGAAAACCTTGAAAGAGAGGAACAAATGAATTATAGATACAAAGGGGAAAATTCTCCAAATTAAAATTGATGGATTGGTAACCACCATTCTACTCTACTTGTATGAGTTTGATTCTTTTTTTTTTTTTTTTTTGGATTCCGTGTATAGATTATACAGTATTTGTCTCTGTGCCTGGCTTATTCACTTAACATAATGTCCTCTAGGTTCATCCATGTTGTCGCAAATGATGAAATTTCCTCTTTTTGTAAGGCTGAATGGTATCCCATTGTGTATATTCCATTGTGTGTATATATTCATTTTAAAGGTTCATTCATCTATTGGTGGACACTTAGGTGGTTTCCAAAGCTGGCTAGGGGAGGAGGTGATTGGGGAAAGGAGAGATATTGGTCAATGGGTACAAAGTTAATGGCATAAGTTCTGGTGATCTAGTGCACAGCAAGATGACTATAGTTAATAATACATTGTATATTTCAAAATAACTAAAACAGAGAATTTAAAATGTGTTCACCACAAATAAATAGTACTTGAGGTGACGGATATGTTAATTAGTCTCATTTTATCATTCTACAATGTATTGAAATATCACATTGCACCCCATAAATAAAATTAAAATTTTTAAAAAATGATGAATTAGAAAGGAGTATGTGCCACTAAAAGTAGAAAAGAGAGGATTTTTGTTGGTTTGTTTTCTTTTTGTTTGTTTGTTTTGGCAGGAGGGTACGACAAATCAAGAGGATGGTGCAATTAGGTAGTGTTCTGAGAAGACCTAGAAAAAAGTTTCAAAGAAAGTTTACAAAAAAGTTTCAGTAGATTAAACCTTGTATGATAAATTAAATGATTAGTATATAAAAACATGTCAGCATTATTATGAGTTTATATTGGTAAAGATAAAGATAATCTCTGGCTAGATTTATTTCATAAGTAAATGCAGTGCCATCTTACTTTAACACAATTTGGGACTGAAAGAATTGCAGGTAGCACAGGGCATCTGAGACGCTGTCAAAACATAAAAATTAACATTGGACTGATAACTTGTATATGAGGGGAAATTCTCTATCACACTAACTTTCTTAAGAGGCCCTAGTGAGCGGTGTAGGGTGTGAGTGGAGCATTGACAGATAATATGATGCAGAGACGGTAAATGGCTCAGCTAAAACCACTTGACTGATGGGGTGGTGCCGCCAAATTCCCACGCAAGGGCTGCTGTAAAAAGGAAATCCATAAGCCCCAGAGTTAGGATAACATCTGAATTTAGGTGTGCCTAAGTGAATTATGCTGTTATACAGAAATGCATGGGAAATGCCAAAACTGAAAAGTTGCATGCTACTGATACTGTCCTGATGGCCTGCAAACAGTGTGATTTTATTCATCTGCCAGTTAATAAGAATTAGACCTATTTTTTAATATATAAATATGTATATATATGTATGTGTGTGTATATATATATAGAAAGAATATTCATTCATTGGCATTTAAGCTTTGACAACCTCTAAGTGTTCAAAGCACAGATTAATTCAACCCAGGGACCTTCTACAATTTAGCTTAGAGCTCCCAAGAGAAGTCTATGTAAAAACACAAATATAATTTTGTCTTTATTCAAGAAAATTCTCAAAGTTAAACTTAAAAAAAAGAGAATGTTTATGCATGTAAGACACACAGCTTTTATTTGATAGTTCCTTGGCAGATGTCAGAAAAAATGGAAGTTGGCATAAAACAATCTCTGCTCTGGGGGTGGTAATAGAGAGATTAGAAAATACACTAGACTTGCAGTTAAAAACATGGATTTCAGGGTGAAGATACCTTTTTATCATTTGCATTACTTTGGGTAAGTCACTTTACACCTCAAGATAAATTTCCATCTCTTAATCTACACAGTTAAATTAGTAACACCTGCTTTTGCTACTGCATATGGTCTGATGACCTCATTCTCTATTGTGATTGAGCTCTGGAAACATGTGTTTGTCCCTGCCTGATTCATTATCACACAGCATCTGAGTCTTCCTTTTTAGCTGCCTAATGCAATGCATGCTGCACAGTAAGCATTCAACAGACATTGCAAAATGTAATTGAGCACTGCACACAAGAGAAAATAAATAAGATACAAAGATTTATTGAAATTTCAAAAGTGGAAAATATTAGAGAAGGAAAAAGTAGATGGAGAAGGGGAAGGGGAGAGACATAAAAAGACATTGACCTGATCATTTTCCATAGCTGATTATAAATTTGCTTATGAACTCAACTAAATCATGAAACAAGTACTTTTAGCTATTAGACACTGGATTAACCTATCACACTCTATAACTGACATTGTGTTGTACTCTCTTCAAACTCTCTACAGTTAACCATCTATAACAGTGCTGTCCAGGAGAACTTTCAGCAATGATGGGAAGTTCTACCGGCATAACTCGGAGATATTGCAGGTTTGGTTCCAGACCACTGCAATAAAGCGAATATCACAATAAAGTGAGTCATGCAAATTTTTTGGTTTCCCAGTGCATGTGAAAGTTATATTTACACTATATTGTAGTCCATTAGGTATGCAATCACATTATGTTTATAAAAACAATTACACACCTTAATTTAAAAAAACTTTATTGCTAAAAAATGCTAACAATCATCATAGCCTTCTGCAAGTAATATTTTTGTTGGTGGAAGGTCTTAACTCATGTTGATGGCTGCTGACTGACCAAGGTTGTGGTTGCTGAAGGTTGGGGTTGCTGTGGCAATTTCTTAAAATAAGACAATAATGATGTTTGCCATATCTATTCATTCTTCCTTTCAGGAAAGATTTCTCTGTAGCATGCAATGCTGTTTGACAGCATTTTGACCGCAGAAGAACTTCTTTCAAAATTGGAGTAAATCCTCTCAAACCCTGCCACTGCTTTATCAGATAAGGTTATATAATATTCTAAATCCTTTGTTGTCATTTCTGTAATATTCACAGCAGCTTCACTAGGAGTAGATTCCATCTCAAGAAACCATTTTCTTTGCTCATCCATAAAAACACCTCCTCATTCACTGAAGTTATAACACTGCAGCAAATGCAGTTACATCTTCAGGCTCCACATGTAATTCTAGTTCTCTTGCTATTTATACCACATCTGCAGATACTTCCTCCACTGAAGTCTTGAACCCCTCAAAGGCATCAACGAGGGTTGAAATTAACTTCTTCCAAATGCCTGCTAATGTTAATATTTCAACTTCTCCCATGAATCGTGAATGTTCTTAATGGTACCTAGAATGGTGAATCCTTTCCAGAAGGTTTTCAATTTACTTTGCCCATATCCATCAGAGGAATCATTCTTTGTGGCAGCTACAGTTTTATGAAATGTATTTCTTATAAAATAAGACATGAAAGTCAAAATTATTCCTTGATCCATGGGCTGCAGAATGGATGCTGTGTTAGACGGCATCAAAAGAACATTAATCTCTTTGTACATCTCCATTAGAGCTCTTGGGTGCTAAGTGCATTGTCAATGGGCAGTAATATTTTGAAAGGAATCTTTTTTCCTGAGCAGTTCTCAACAGCCGACTTAAAATATTCATTAAACCATGCTATAAACAGATTTGCTGTCATCCAGGCTCTCTTGTTCCATTTATAGAGCACAGCAGAGTCACTTTAGCATAATCCTTAAGAGCACTAGGATTGTCAGAATGGTAAATGAGCATTGGCTTCAACTTAAAGTCAACAGCTACATTAGCCCTTACTAAGAAAGTCAGCCTATTTTTGAAACTTCGAAGCCAGGCATTGACTTCTCATCTCTAGCTCTGAAAGTCCGAGATGGCATATTCTTCCAATATAAGGCTGTTTCATTCCCAGTGAAAATCTGTTGTTTAGTGTAGCCAACTTCATCAGTGATCTCAGCTAGATCTTCTGGATAACTTGCTGCAGCTTGCACATCGGCACCTGCTGCTTCACCTTGCACTTTCATGTTATGGAGATGGCTTCTTTCCTTAAACTTCATAAATCAACCTCTGCTAGCTTCAAACTTTCTTCTGCAGTTTCCTTATTTCTCTCAGCCTTATAACATTGAAGAGCATAAGGGCCTTGCTCTGGGTTAGGCTTTGGCTTAAGGGAATGTTGTTGCTGGCTTGCTCTTTTATCCAGACTACTCAAATTTTTTCTTCCGTATCATCAATAAGGCTGTTTTGCTTTCTTGTCATTCATGTGTTCACTGGAGTAGGACTCTCAATTTATTATAAGAGCCTTTCCCTTACATTCATGATTTGGCTATTAGGTGCAATAGGGCTATCTCTGGGCCTGTCTTGACTTTCAACATCCCTTCTTCACTCAGCTTAATCATTTCTAGCTTTTGATTTAAAGTGAGAGATATATGACTCTTTCTTTCACTTGAACACATAGAAGACATTGTACGGTTATTCATTGGCCTAATTGTAATGTCATTGTGTCTCAAGGAACAGAGAGGCCCAAGGAGAGGGAGAGTAGTCAGAACACACATGACATTTATCAATTAAGTTCACTGACTTATATGGGTGTGATTCGTGGCACACCAAAACAACTACAATAGTAGCATCAAAGATTATTGATCAGAGATCACCACAACAGATATAACAATAATGAAAATATTTTAAATATTGTGAGAATTACCAAAATGCAACACAAAGACATGAAGAGAAAACATCCTGTTGGAAAAATGGTGCCAATAGACTTCCCCAACAGGATTGCAACAGACCTTCAATTTGTAAAAAACACAGTATCTTCAAAGCATAATAAAGCAAAGCACAGTTATGCCTGTATATGTGCCTTGTCCAATATATTTCACAGTAGCCACTAGTTACATGTAGCTGTTGAGCACTTGAAATGTGGCTAGTGTAATAGAGGAACTAAATTTTTAATATTATTTAATTTTAATTAATTTAAAATTTAATTAAATCATCACATAGTTAATGGCTATGGTTTTGGACAGCACAGAGGTTCAACTTACATGGTTAATGAATAGCCATATTTACCCTTGTAGCAGCGGAGGGCTTCTAAGATAGCATAGTAACCCAATATAACATGTACCTGAAAAAAAGAATCATTATTACAGAGATTCCAATTTTTAAAAGATTTTGCTTTCTGCAACTTGTGACTTAACACATCTCTTTGACAGAACTTCGCATTCTTCCATCAGAAGTGGAAACAGAATTCAGCTGTGTTCTCTGGAACACACTCATTCTTTCTGGGACTCAGTTTCCTCTTCTGTAAAGTGAAGTGGTTAGGCTCCATTAAACCATATTTAAAATTTTTTTCAGCTGCAGAGATTGGGAGTGAATTTGCATGAATCACTGGGAAGAAACTGTGTGTTTGATTTTAAGTCTCATCTGCTAAATCCTGATGTCTCATCATCAGGATCTCTCCCACATGTTTTCCTTTTCCTCTGTGCCTCTGACTCTCTCTTCTCTGTCCATAGTTCAAAAGATTTCTCCTGTCTGGTGGATTTATCCTTCTGGGTTTAAGCTGTCAGAAAGCTTTGTTTAGACAGAGTCCAGACATACTCATGTGTTGCTTATGCATTCTAATTAAGAAGGACAACTCCAAATGGATCAAGGTTATCTAAAAAAAGAATTAGAACTTTAGTCAAAGATCGGAAGGGGAAAAAAAAAACATTGTAAAATAAACTCTGTATAAAGAGTTCCAAAATTTAAACCAAACTAAGATGGGAAGCATTTTTTTTTCCCCCACGAAATTAGATTAATTCTTATTTGAAGGGTTCTTTGAGCATAAAAGAGCTATAGCTGCAGAAATGCAGATTTTCTGACGTGGCCACCTGGAGTCCGTTGAAGAAAAACAGTTCTGAAAATGCACTCGGGTCCCTCTGGCTCCCCCGGTTCTTTGCACCCTGATAAAGAAAAAGATTACACAAGCGCCACCTTTTGGAGAAAATAGCAATAGCAGCAAAGAGGTCACATTTAATGACCATTAACTCTTTCACCCTCAAAGGGAAAAATGAAACGCCAAATATCATTTAAATCTTATTATAATGTTTAGAAGTTATATCCCAAGGAGGTATAAATCATTTGACTTAAAACTAAAATTAAAGGCTGGATTAAAACCTGGATTTGGTTTTCCTGATTTTTAAAATGGCAGTAAGTATAGCTGATTTTGTTCTAAAAAATTAAGTCTGAAATAATCACAAAAGAACAAAATACTACCTCAAATCCTGATGTCACAGTTTTATTTTATCCTTGGTCATGAATACAGATACACTGGGAATAGTAATTCCATTTATTCCATTCTGTTAAGATAATCCTTAACTTTAAGCAGAGTGTCCTGTTTTTAACATTTAGAATGGAAAACCAGAAAGGCAAATGCCTTTATTTTGCTAGAAAAGAAAATTCTTATTTATTTTATCCAGAACCAGGAAAAACGTGGCACCATGAATCTGCTAAATTTTAGGGATTTGGAGAAAAGAGTCAAAGACTTTTGAGATCCCACAAAGCTTGGGAGATGATGTAAGCAAAATTACTGTTTACTATGTATAAACACCTTTCACACATCCCAGGCATTAAGGCATGCCTTCCACTGAGTAAAAGATTCTGCAACTAAACAGTCGACAACACTGACCTTTAAAATACTTCAGGGATGGAGTTGGGAAAATATCTGAATTTCATTTTAAGCCACATTGAGATATCCACAAATTTGACTTGGAAATAGTTCCCATTGGACTGGTATATTGAAGACATAATCATAAAATAATGCTCCTCATTTAGAGTCTTTAATTTCTCTTCTCTCTCTGAAGAACCTTTCTCACATCAGAAACTAACAGTCTAGAGACTGATTGCTTCCATGTTTCTCTTGAGTTCACACTCCCAACATTTTTTGTTTGTGCAACAACCTACATGCACAAGAATTAAAGGGTCATTTTTCAGTGCTCAACTTAAGTTGTATTCCAAATCAGATTCTTCACTGTTCCCTAAGAAAAGTGTCATAAAAGCGGCTGTGATTTTAAAGTATAAAATGAAACCTACCCTTGCAGCCATAATATTTAAGTATAAAATGAAACCTACACTAGCAGCCATAATACTTCAGCACAATCCTCACTGAATAGAAATATACTATATTGATTTTTATATCACTCCCTTCCCCATTCTGTAAATTTTAACAAAATCATTTGCCCTTAAAATAAATATGCGAGAGAATGATTACTAAAACAGCATTATGTGTTTTTATCCTCTCCCAGCAGGGAGATGATAGAGTTGGAGTTAAAATTCCTCAGCACACCCCGCTGTGGTTGTCACTCATAGTTCTGCCTTTCCAAAAACCTCAAAATAGCTTATAATGCCACGTACCATCTGTGGAGTAATAATTAGGCTTACCAGAGTACTTTCTGTTGGACAATCCCTTTGGCATAGACAAAAGCCATAAAACCCAGCTTTTTACACAAAGCTATCCAGCTTTTTTTGAATGCTTTAAAGATCATAACTGTAATATCACTTGACAACTTGGCACGCTCAGAGCTGACTAATGGGCACTTTTGCGTATGAAGTTTTGTGCATTTTCTTCTCTTTTTGGACATCTACTAGGATTTGAGAATCAAAATGATGCTATAAATCTCCAGTCATTGAACCCTGAAAATTAATTGAGGACAGACATTTTAAAGGTATCATTTAAAACTGATTTTGCAAAAGTAATTTGAAACTTCAAATGAAAAGTAGATATAAAGACCTTCCAAAGAAATGTAACACTTTGAATGAGCTTCCAGGAACCCAGAGACAATGTCATAGCATCATTCTAATTAAAATCCCTATATCTAGTATATTCCTATGGATGCACAGAAATTCCATAATTTGGCCACATGTCCACTCCATTTGGGGTTGCTCTTGTGAATTTAAGTTATTCCCTAAACTATCACCCATGCATCTAATGTCCTCAGATTCCGCCATACTATCAATATAAAGTATAGGAATTATTAGCAATGACTGGAGGAAATAAAAGAAGATTTAAATATTTATAGAGTAAGATCAGAATAGGTTAAAGCCAGGTTTTTGAGGTCAAGAGAAAGGGATGGATCTTAAGTCTCCAGTCTACACCCTTAGACACACACAAGCACACACACAGTAAAGCATATGTGTTCATATAAGCAAGTCTAAGATAAGGTCCTTCCGGACTGCAAGGTTATGATGGTGCCCTGTAGAATATAAGAAAAAGCTCCCTGTAATTATTTGATAACTTCATTTTCTCTGACCTGTAGCTTCCAGTAAATCTTTGTTTATTCTGAATGTGTTTGTTGCCTAGGCTGTGGCAACAAAACACAGGCATGGATTGGACATTGAACGTGTGTACTCAGAATGTTCCTGATTGTTTTCAGCTTAGTTTAAAAACTGATCTAATTTGTGGTATTTTTTATGTACTTTAGCCTTCATATATTTAAGTAGAGTAAGCAAATATCTAACCATGACATTTAAAATTTCTTTTTCAAATTCTTTATTTTGCTTTTTATTAAAAAGAAAAAAGATCAGATACACGTACATGTACATGGATGTGTATGCATGCATATATGTGTGCATGGTGTGTGTGTGCAATTTGGGGTCCTCATATTTTGCCACATTGTGTGTAGGAGGGGTAAGATTCAGACAGTCTTGTGGCCATTGCCAGGAAATGTATAGCTTTTTGATCTCAGTAAAAAATGCTACAAATGAGTGCATATAATTAGAAATTATTTATATTCTCAAAGAGAGAAATGGTTAAAATACAGAGGTTCTTTATCTACTCATAATTTTAAAAAATAGAGAAAAAAAGTTTGATTCTTAAAATTATACAATAAAAGCATGAGTATAAAAATCAGAGGAGTTTGAATCTTATTTCTGATATCTTGTGTAATATCTAAGATCTTGTGATTTTGGACAGTGATTAAGCTCCTGAAGCTCCAGCTTTCTAGCCATAAACTTTCTTGCTGTTTTTCATAAACACACATTCCTTCCTTTCAAATGCTTTGCAAACAGGCACTTTTTCCAGGAGGCCCTTACAGATAAACTTCACCCAGCTTAATTAATCACAGTCATCCCAACATACAATTTAAAGTCCTCAAAAGAACAATGCACTACTAAGATATGGCCCATCCAAGATATTTTATGATAGTAGCTTTCACTCATTCATTCACTTATTCATTCATTTATTCCTCACTCAGTCATTTTTTCAACAAATGCAAATTAAGGCTGGAGTATGGAGAAGTGTTGGATTTCTCTGAAACAGCTGGAGTAGTGTAGAGGATTCAAGTGTGCATAACTGTCCTACTGAGTATCTCAAAATCTTGACCAGCTTTCTCTATTCACTTCACACTACTGCATATGAGCTAGGTACTCAGAGATGAAGAGGATGATACCCCCAAAGCTGTAGGGTGTATAGCTGTTTAACTCTTTATGAAATGCCTTTCATTTACTTGATCTTGGCAACTTCATGAGGTCATTATTCTCAAATCAGAAAGGCCCAGAAACATGTCCAGGCTGGTAAGCAATGAAGCCAGACTCAATATTTATGCCTTAGAAGTAGAT
>CM052440.1:22926095-22946542 GCA_028533085.1 Varecia variegata | reverse complement strand
TTAGTAATATAAGTGTATATTTAGTGAATGAAGACAAGTTATATGGAAAAGAGGGAGAAAGAACCAGAATCTGGAGTTTGGGATGAACTGTACATCTAATTGAGTGTAATTCCTGTGCTATAATCTCTAGGAAGGCAAGAAATAGGCTGATTTTTGCTTACTATTATTTATCAAGTCCCAATATAAAGTCTGGCACACAAGAAATGTGTGACAAATATGTATTGAAGGAATAATGTACAATATCTCGTTTAATCATTTATTTAACTATTATTCTCCTCTTTTGCAATTGTCTTAATGTCTTCTTAAAATCTGTTTACTAAGCTTCTAGGTATCATAACTATTTAATTATTAAATCTGAGTAACATTTTTAAAAAGTGAAAACAGGAAGAGCTGTAATCTGAGTATCACATAGCAATGAAACATGGGCAGGTTTGTGGTTAACTTACATTCTTTTTTTCCCTAGGAAACAATTGTAAACTTCTTTGAACATTAATTAATAGCCTTAAACAGCTATCAAAGGGTTGTATAAAAATAAGGTGGGGGTAAAGTGCAGCATCATATTTCAAATCAAAATCCAAAATCTAGGCATCACCTACTTTTTTGGAACATGGGTTATGAAACTTAAAACCACCAGAGTATTAGAAGTGCTGGAGAACTTTAAAGGGGTCACAATTGAACTGGACATGTCAACCAGCCTGAGGGGCAATGCATGGCCAAGAATGTCTCAGACCTGCCTCGCTAATTTCATTTCTATTCTTGGTGACATCTGCATTTTCTCTTAAATTATAATTAGATGGGGTGCTGAATAGGCTCAGCTTCTGAATGCCAACAGTTCCCTTCAGCCCAAGGCAGTTACTTAAATAGAAGTTTTCAGGCTGGTGACAAATGGATACCTCTCCACACTCTACCCATAGTTGATAAATCCAACAGTGAGCCCTTGACCCAATGCCAACCAATCCATACAACCAGTTCTACCCATGGGCAAAATTTCCAAGGACATGGATGATGGTACTTATGGTGGAGCTTTTTTGTTTGCTTTGTTTTTTTAACAGGATTGTTGAGACATGCTTGACATAAAATAATTGCACATATTTGATCTGTACAATTCGATAAGTTTTGACATATTTATATATGTATATTATACATACATATACCCATAAAACCATCACTACAATCAAGATATTGAACAAACCTATCACATCCAAAAGTTTCCACATGCCTTTATAATCCCTCTTTCACTCCTCTCCACCTTCCTCCCATGCATAGCAAACACTGATCTGCTTCATAACACCACATTAATTTTCATTTCCTAGAATTTTGTACAGATAAAAAAGAATCATATATGTATCCCAGTTAAATGGCTTCTTTCACTCAGCATGATTATTTTACCAACAGTTACATACATGTTTATGTAACATAAATTTCTTTTTTTGTTGTTGACTATTATTCCAGTGTACAAATATACAACAGTTTGTTTATCCATTCATCTGCTGGTGCACATTTGGATTATTTCCAGTTTTTAGCTATTACAAATAGAGCTGTTATGAACATTCTTGTGAAAGTTTTTGTAAGAACATATGATTTCATTTCTCTTGAGTAAATACGAGTGAAATAGTTGAATTTATGTTTAACTATTTAAGAAACTGTCAAACTATATTCCTAGGTGGTTGTACCATTTTAGATTCCTAACAGGAGTGTATGACAGTTCCAGTTCTTCAATAACCTAGACAACACTGAGTGTGTAATGTTATCCCATTGGGGTTTTAATTTTTATTTCTCAAACAACTAATTGTTTTGAGCATATTTTAATATGTTTACTTGATATCAGTATATTGGTGAAGAATCTATTCAAATCTTTTGCCCATTTTTAGATTGTTTTCCTTATTATTGAGTTTTAAGAGTTCTTCATGTATTCTGAAGACATATCCATTATCATATATACGCTTTGCAAATGTTTTCTCCCATACCGTACCTTGTCTTTTTATTTCCTTAACAGTGTCTTATAAAAAGCATAAGTTTTTAATTTTGGTGAAATCTAATGTATCAATGTGTTCTCTTATGGGCGATGCTTTTAGTGTTGTATCTAATAAATGCTAGCCTAACCAAAGGTCACAAAGATTGAGATTATGTTCTCTTTTAGAAATTTTACAGTTTTAAATTTTACATTTAGGTCTAAGATCCATTTTATGTTAAGTTTTTATATAGTTCAAAGTATGAATTAAAATGGATTTTAAATTGTGATGATGTTTATGTGCTTTTGTTTTGTCTTTTGCATATGGTTATCCAATTGTTGAAAATATTATTATTTCTTCTTTGAATTACCTTTGTACCTTCTGTTAAAAAAAAATTGCTTGCCCATATATGTGTAGGTCTATTTCTGAAATCTCTATTTTATTCCTTGTGAATTTTATAATTCTTTTTATCAATTTCTACCAAAAAAATCCCAAAAATACTAGGACTAAAGACCCATGGGTATAGTATAGCTCTCAATTTATTTAAGTCTTCAGCAATTTCTCTCTACAATTTTAGGTATTTTTCAGTGCACACTTTTTTTTTATGTGTTTTGTCAGATTTTTCCTTAATAACTTCATATTTTTACTGTTATTGTATATGGTAAAGTTTTTTTTTAGTTTCAGTTTTTGATTGTTGAAAGTATAGAGAAATATAATTAATTTTTATATTGATCTTCTACCCTGTAAGCTTATTAAATTCACTTATAAATTCCAATATCTTTTTTGTAGATCCCATTAAATTCTTTATTAAAAAGTTCAAATAAAGTTTTTCTTATTCCTTTATAAACTGAATCCCTTCATTTTCTTTTTCTTTGTCTGACTGCACTGGCTAGAAATTCCATTTTAGTGTTGAATAAAATTGGTAAGACTAGACAGCTTTGCCTTTTTCCCAGTCTTAGGGGAAAGCATTACATCTTTCACCATTAAATATGATATTAGCTATATAATTTTTATACATGTCCTTTATAAGGTTGCAAAAGTAACTTTCCATTCCTACTTTGCTAATAGATACTATTAGGAATTGATGTTGGATTTTCTCATATTTTTTTTGCATCAATTGAAATGTTCCTTTGGTTTGTCTTTTTTAGTTATTTTATATGGTGAATTAAATTCATTGAGTTTTGAATTTTAAACCAGGTTTACATTTCTAGAATGAACACTACTTGGTCATGAAGTATTAGCAGAATGACACAGATATCAAAATCAGACAAAACATTAGCATAAAAGAACATTACACACCAATATTTTTCATAAATATATATGCAAAAATTCTAATCACATTTTAGCAAGTCAAATCCAGTAATATATCATTAAAGTATTAAAGTATGAAGTCAAGGTCCAAAGTTAAAGTGAAGAGAGACAGAGAAAACTTGAGTAAGGACATGGTACAAAATGAATTTGTCTGTGATGACTCTGAGGTTGAATCACCTTCCAGTTCTGTGTTACAGTTATTATAAAACTCAGCTATTCTTTATTTCCTTATTTCAGTAAAATTTCTTCATTTTGATTTTTATATGTATCCTTAGGACAAAACCTCCATTCATTAAGGAATATTGGTGGGTCTTTGCTCCTTGAAATCAAAAACATTTAACTAACATAACATGCTTGATTATCTCTTTTTGTGATTTGAGTGTTCTTAGATAAGATGTTTAAATATTATCCATAATGTAGAGTTAATGGATCTACTTTGTATTAGCAGCAAAGGCTTAGATGGGCCTTTAGGCTTTGAGATACATCTTGTTGCTTTGGGAACTCCCTGACCAAAATAGGAACTTTCAATTGCTGACTGACCAGTGCAGTATATACCAATGCATCAAGAGCCCATAATGTCACTGGTTAAGAGTTTCAAACAAAACTAGCAAATTGCCTTCCTACTCTATGCCTGAAAGTGTCTGTCTTTGCCTACTATGGATTGTATGTTATGGTGATAGAATAGGTCTGAATTGGGAAGGTGTTATGGACTAAATGTTTATGTCCCCTGAAATCCTGACTCCCAAGGAGATGGGGCCTTTGGGAGGCAATGAGGTCATGAAGGCAGAGCCCTCATTAACGGTATTGGTGCCTTTATAAGAGGAGATAAGAGGGTTTGCTCTCCTGGTCTCTGCTCTCTACTATGTGAGGGTACAGTAAGATGGGCATCTGCACCGGGGAGGAGGCCCTCATCAGACATCCAAGCTGTCAGCACCTTGACTCTTCTCAGCCTCCGGAACTGTGACAAATACATGTTTGCTGTTTAAACCATGCAGACTATTATAATTTGAACTGAATAGGACAGAGGGCTCATGAAAAGTGCATTTCTGAGATTTAGTTCAATTAAAATTTTATGAAATCTTTCTATCAGAAGTTGCCCTTTTAGGACACTATTCTCTTGATATAAACACATGAGAGGAGGTCAATGAAGCTTCCTAGATTAGTCCCTGTTTGTGTTCATTATGCTATGTGGGTGACTCCAGGGAGCCCATAACTAATGAAGAATTCCCCAAATGGCAACTTGTGTCACCTACAACCAAATGTGTCAGGAAGGCTAGAAAACTAATGTAAGGTAGGTCTGTCAAAACCTGTGTCCTGCAGAAGGGCTCCTGTGTGGCGCAGGTGCTTTGAGATGTCCACTGGGTATAAAGCAGAGTAGGGCCACGGATAACAATGATACTCTAAAATTAAGTGGAAATATTAATGAGGACACAAAGATATAAGGACCTAATGAAGTATAGTATTGAAATAAAAAAGTTTATTTACCAGAATTCTCTAAACCAGAAATCTTTTGGGGCTACAGAATGAGAATAAACTATAAGGAGAAAGACATCCTTATCTTCTTGAAGACAGGAATCTTCACAAGTTTTTTTTAATTTTTTAAAACAGAGATCAAACATCCTTCAAACCCATTTTATTCCATTTATTTTAATGATGTATTCAATAGGTATCACTGTAATATTTGACATACACTGAAATGGTTTTGCTGGATAATAGATATAATACTTCTAATTATTTGTCTATTCACCATATATAAATTGAGCCCCTAGAGAGTTCCAGGCACTGTTCTAGGCATTGAAGATACAGCAGTGAACAAAATGTATATTAGGAGATGAAAAATGTTATGATGGAAAAAAAAAGCTAAGAAGAAAATTAGAGGTTAATGGGGTAGGTTCTAATTAAATAAGAGCATTTGAACAAACATCTAAACAAAATGATGGAGTGAGCCATGTGAATATTGGAGAGAAGACTGTTCCATGTATGGAGAACAGCAAATGCCAAAAATCCAAAGCAGTTGTATGCTTGGGCCAGTGAGGTAGCCAGTATGGGCTCAAGTGGAACACATTAAGTACCAAACTTACACAATGGGGATCCCTTGGCCTTCTACCTTCTATCAAAGGCACTTCATCTCTCTTTAAATTCAGTAAACTCTTTGCAAAATAAACTACTTTAACTTCTAATTCCCCAAGTACCTGCCATCAGCTGCTTTCCACATACACTTTTGCGACATGTCTCTAATCTTTTTTTTTTCTTTTTTTTGAGACAGAGTCTCGCTTTGTGCCCAGGCTAGAGTGAGTGCCGTAGCGTCAGCCTAGCTCACAGCAACCTCAAACTCCTGGGCTTAAGCAATCCTACTGCCTCAGCCTCCCGAGTAGCTGGGACTACAGGCATGCACCACCATGCCCGGCTAATTTTTTCTCTATATATTTTAGTTGGCCAGATAATTTCTTTCTATTTTTTAGTAGAGACGGGGTCTCGCTCTTGCTCAGGCTGGTCTCAAACTCCTGACCTCAAGCGATCCACCTGCCTCGGCCTCCCAGAGTGCTAGGATTACAGGCGTGAGCCACCGCGCCCGGCATCTAATCTTTGAGTACATTTAATACCACAGAAATAATTCCTTTGTATTTGCTGTAGGCTTTTTTTCTTTTTTGTTGTTTTGTGTCTATGTGTCCACCTGAGAAAGGCAATAGCAGGTACAAAGGCTCTATTCTGAGCTCTGTTCTGTTCAGATTGAATTCATAAAATTTCAAGGGGGCTTAAATTTCAACTTCCCATCATTTTCTTAAAACTGTAAGAAAAATAAAAGGAACGAGCTGAATTTCAATATAAGAAAGATAAAGAAAAGCTGCATATTTGGAAAATTTTCCTCAGAGCCAGTTTAGAATGGTTAGGAATACTTATCATCGCAAGGACAAACAGAACAATGAACTTTATGCACTTCTGTTAATTTACTGTGAAAGCTAATTGGTAAGCAACATTGTTAAGAATTTCCTCCTTATACCAGTTGTCTTCTATAATGCACTTTAGCTTTTTTTTTTTCGGTTCACAGGAGCTATTGGATATTCTGTTCTTGATGTTTTTCAGGGAAAATAAGGAGCAAAACAAACACTTCATGAAAATTATTTATATTGGCTAAGTTAGGGAGACATTTGTTTATACAAAGCAATCAGCACCCACAAAGATGATGCAAAACACTATTGTGGTAACACTAGGTTTTTACCAAAATGAGGAGCTAAGTTTCCTCTGCTCTGTCTCTGTGACTACTCAGACAATTCACTGGTCGTGTGTGGGCTTTAGCTTAAGAAGATTTTATATCTCCAGTTTTAAAGGCATGCTTGGAATTTCATTTGGCCCAATTCCATGATAAGTAATATGGACCTACCTTATCATCTCAGACTGGGGAACCGATACTTCTTCCTCCTTGGTCATAGATTTCAGGAGTAGAGGAGAAAAGCAAGAAATGGTTAGGGGGTGCAAGGCAAAACTCCACTCAGAGATAAAGCCAGTAAAGTGATGGATAGAATTAATTATATTGCTGGGGGTTCTTCATTAAGAACACCTGTGCCCTGAAGAGCTTCCCATTGAAGACACTCATAATAACAAGCAGCTGACTAAAAGTACCTTTTGAGGTTAAACTGGTAAAAATACTGAGGATTCCTGACCCAAACAGTAAAGGAGTTATGGCTGCCATAGAAACAGACAAATTCTCCACATAACCTCTCCTAACCGTTGCTTTACAAATTCAGTGTAAGAATTATTATGACGGATACACAGTACACCCAAATTCTTACTGGCCCCTGTTGGCTGTCAGAGCATCCATGGAATAGTTATAGCATTGAGCACCCTGTAAATATTCAAATTCATGATAGCATGAATAGCCCTTCAGGTCAAGTCAGCACTTAACCATTCTCATTGGAAAAGGCAAATGTTTATAATAGCTCCACTTAGAAGATATAGCATAGGATACTGAAAGTGTGGCTTGGCCTACTAAATTAAAAATAAACTCATTTTAACATGATGTTTAAAAAAGCGTAATTCAGTTAGAATTCAGCTTTCTGAATATGAGAAGTAAAGTATAACTAGAATTGTGTTGTCTTCTCATCCTGAGAGTTAGAAGGATATATATTCCTTGTGAAAAATAACTATTTTGGATTTTGCATGCCCAAGCATTTTTTTCTGCCTTCTTATTGTAGATAGTTCAGGTATTCAGGGAATTCATGAATCAAAAACATAAGACAATCTTTCCATGTTATGGAATATTTCTATCACTAAGTATAACTCAATTCCAACTTCCGCATTATCCATCTTTATTACAAAAGGCCCAATAAACACTGAAGTTGGAAACATTTGTAGATTCTTGAGAGATTTCTAAGGTTCAGTTGGCAAAAGTCACATAAGTTTGAACTTTTGTCAAAAACATTGATATTTAACAGAATTGTAATGAACTTTCATCATGGTTTGCTGGCACTAGTATAAATAGAAAAATATTTTTCTTGTTTTCTTTTTGTTTTAACAGTGACTTAAACACTGATTTTTTTTCATGTTGCTATCAAGATCTTTATCTTAAAATCAGGGACATAATACTGCCTGAGTTTCTATTACGCTTTTGTTGTTTTTGTTGTTGTCTTCCCTTGTCCATATTTCTCAAAATATTTTCTTTTTGTTATTGCATTACTAGGGTTATTTAAAATATATATGTCACTTCTCCATTCCACATGTGCAATTTTCACTCCATTTCTGGGCATTTCCCAGTGTACTGACCTCCTGTGTCTTAATAGGCTCTTATTAAATCTTCAGATTTTCACATAACTGAGTTATAGACAGTCTTGAAGCCTAAATAGTATTCAAAGCCTGAGCTATGTTTTATGATTAACTGTTAAGGTATTTTAAATAAACCCCTCAATTTAGTAATAAATCATTTATTATCAAGAACCTAGAAGACATTGAGGCACAGTAATAAACCTAGGGAAAACAGGTCATCCTGATTGAATGGTTTTTGAAGGACTATTTGACCCTCAAGTCCCATGAGATTCTTAAGAATACTATGTATTTCCCAGAAGTAAAAACATTCCCCTGTGGAGGCATAAATTGCAAGACATTCCTGGTAAATGTATAATGATTTTAACTTGCAGGGTTCCAGAAGAAAATCAGT
This sequence comes from Varecia variegata, assembly GCA_028533085.1. Taxonomy (NCBI): domain Eukaryota; kingdom Metazoa; phylum Chordata; class Mammalia; order Primates; family Lemuridae; genus Varecia; species Varecia variegata. Next base: position 22,938,127 of record CM052440.1, on the reverse strand, counting down.
GCTGACAAAAAACCAACAGAGAGACCAATATAAGGAAATACAATGTAAATGTGAAAAAAGAAAATAATTTTCACTCCAAATTGTTTTCATTACCATAAATATACTCCTGTGTACATATATTCAGAAAACATATCTAACAAAGATTTGATAATATAAATTAAAGAAACTAACATAAGTTGAAATTGCTAGATATAAAACTATTTCAAAATTAAGCAAAAAGTATTGTCTACTTTCTAATCAGAGGCAAATGCTCAATATATTTGAAAGATAGTTTACCAGAAATAAATATCAATTGAACTGTTCTTGAGAAAGTGTCTAGAAAATATGACATGCGAATGTTTTTACCTTCCATCTCAATTTCGTAGGGTGTGGAGAATTGAAGTTGGCAAAGCCAGAAGCAGCCGAAAGCACAGGCAGCCCTTCAGCAAGTTAAGTTTCTAAGATCAAAACTATTCCCTACTGTCCTGTTTCTGAAATTGTCAATTGGAGTAAATAGAAAGATGCAAATTTGTTGACAATCTACTATATGCTTGTCATCTAAAAATTACATGTAGTGTTCAACCCAACCTCTCAATTAGTTTTCACCATGCCTGCTTTACTAGAGAGATTAGATCATTTTCCCAAAATTCCCCAGCAAATAACTGACAGAACCAGGATTCATCCTCACTTCTGTGTGATTCTGAAGTCAGCACTCTTTCTCTTAAATTCCATTGTCTTGTATTTCATAAAGACTGAGGTATTCTGTACCATGGAACACTGATCTTGATGATCAGGATACCTGTGAGATGGGAAAGACAAAGAAACATTCCATGGGGAGAAGAGAGAAGGATAGGTAGGTTCCCGCAGGGCAGGTGGTGGACAAGTGGGTATTTATGTGGTACCAGAAGCAGCTGGGGTGCACTTAATACAGGCCAGAGTGGAAAATTGATGCAAGAAGAGGCTGCTCAGAGTGGAGCATGACTGAAGAGCCGGAGGGATCCAAGGGAAAGCAACCGAAACAACAATAACAACAACTCTGCAATGACCTAATTTATCCCAGAGCCAGGTGTGGTTTTGTGTCTCCTTGTCCCTGTCATGTCTAATGTTTCCTGAGTGGCTGCTTGCATGCCTTGTCCAGTAGCCTCTATGAGACTGAGGTTAAAGTTAGATTCTTCCTTTTTTTCTAAAGAGCCTTCGGGTGCACAGTGGTCAGATAAAGCTGGACAGATGACTAAAACCTCAAGAAGGCTCAATAACACAGAAACACATGGTTTGTGAATGCCTGCGTTAGTGGCACAGCAAGAATTTCCTTTTATGGAAATGGGGTGGACCATTGAGTGCTAATGTGCATGACTGTCCCATACCCACCCTGCCATGAAAAAGGCAGGAATCCTATGGTTCTGACATCCTCTGTCCTGGTAGATTCTCCACTCTTGAGAGCCACTGAATCTGACTTTGTAGCTCAGGGTGCCCCTCTGTTAGAGTAAATGATGGAACCTGGGAGCCAGACCCAGCTTTTGCTGTCTGGCCTAGTTCAGGCAAGATATGGTCATTGCTGATATTTGTTGTAAAGCACATTATAATTAGTAAGGTCTAATCACATATCTATCTAATTTTATTTTTCAAAATACTCTCATGAGGAAGGAGAAATTTTTTAGTCCCTAATCTTCAAGGTGTGCGAGCAGAGGGCCAGACGTGTTAAGTTCTTTCACGAGTCATCACTGATGAGTTTGGGACCAGAATGTTTATCTCCTGCCTCCTGCTGCTTTCTGAATAATACTTTATAAATAGCACCAGAGAGTAAATGGGTACATGACCTATGAGAAAGTCACATCCATCTTCACTTTTTTCCTAATGGAAATTTCCCCCAATATTGGGAACTTTTGGCTTCCCATTATGTTTCAACACATTACAAATGTAAAAGGAGGTAAGATTTTATGGGTGGAGAAAAATCACAGAAACTTGAAAAAATTTATTTTCAAGTTTAAAAATGCAAGTAATCAGAAACCAGTCTTGGAAGATATTCTAAATAAGGAGTTGAAAGACAAATTTGATCTAATTAGGAAAGTGTGAAGAAAATATCCAAAAAACAAACCATATGCCACGTAATAGTCTGGAGGTAAGCAAAGAAAAGCTGCCTGGGTGTTTAGAAATGAGAAAATCATAATTGTATAATAATTGGCACTAAAACATTCACCACTTCAACTCATAAAACAAAACTTAGCTGGCTTGGGAAAAAGGTAGGTCAAGGGACAGGGACAACGACCTGGCACATAGCCAAAGCATTGTCAATGCTAACTAAACAGATGAATGAATGGGTGGATTATCACTATAAACACAGTTGAGAAGAACAGGAGATGAGTCCCCCAAACATAGATCTTATTCTATACCTTCCCACAATTTATTTATTCCTTAACAGTTTTTTTTTTTTTTTTTTTTTTTGAGACAGAGTCTCTCTTTGCCCGGGCTAGAGTGAGTGCCATGGCGTCAGCCTAGCTCACAGCAACCTCAAACTCCTGGGCTTAAGCGATCCTACTGCCTCAGCCTCCCGAGTAGCTGGGACTACAGGCATGCGCCACCATGCCCGGCTAATTTTTTCTATATATATTTTAGTTGGCCAGATAATTTGTTTCTATTTTTAGTAGAGATGGGGTCTCGCTCTTGCTCAGGCTGGTCTCGAACTCCTGACCTCGAGCGATCCACCCGCCTCAGCCTCCCAGAGTGCTAGGATTACAGGCGTGAGCCACCGCGCCCGGCCAACAGTTTTTTTTTATGTTTTGTTTAATTTTTTTTTTAATGCCTACTTTTCTGTAGCTTATGAATCTGTAAGTTTCACTGAGCCCTGCATAGACTGAGGTGGGTTCCGGTTAGAGTGGAGTCTTGGGACATGCGATGGTGGTGGTAGGAAAAGCTAGAGAGGCATTTGTAGAGACATGCACAATATTAGACCTGCAGTGCTAATAGTTGCCACTACTTGTTTACTCAGAGCTTTACCTCTATTCACTGATTTAATTTTCAGAATTCTGGAGAGTAAATGTTCCTACCTCCAACTTATTTATCAAAACATAGAGACAGAAGTACCATGTAGAAAAGGCTGACTTGGAAATTCATGCAGAGGAAAAAAAAAGAAAAAAAAATAGAAAAGGCAGCAGAGCTGAGATTCTAGTCTATGTTGGCCTGAATTCAGTGTTCTCTGTTGTCTCCACTAGACCACTCTCAGATCATAGGAATAAACCAATTTCTCCATTTTGTACATGAGTGGTGATATGACTAATGTCTGAAGATTATAAAACAGTTATGGACCCAGGTATACTAAATTCTCTTCTGGGCTTCCTTACATTATACCAAAGCCAGCCTTTGGTTTATTAGTTAAAGATAAATTTTAAAAGCATGTCATATACACAGATTTAGCATTTTCAATAAAATCACTGGTTGCATAAGTAAAAGACAAATGGGTTGTCCTCACAGAGCCCTTGCCTCTAATATCACATTATTGAGGGTAACCGCTGCTTTTCCCATAAAAGTCTTGGTAGCACTTAGCCCTGAAAACTTGGCCGAAGGCTCTCTCCTGGTGTCCTATGTCTATGTCCCTGGCTACTCTAAAGGCCTGGGCCATCAGTTTTTGAAGTTTGCAATCCACGTGCATATCTTAAATTTGATTTTTATGCTAGATTCCATAAAATACAGGTGTGAACTTATAGTTCTTGAATTAATAAAAATCACAAACTAAAGCAAATCAAATTTAATATTTTTCTTCCCTGTTTGCAATATTATAGTATGACAGTAGAAGGCATCCAAAATTGTGTTTAAAATCCTCTCTCCAGCACCTGAATCCATCCAGAATATAAAATTATTCAACAGCTTTCTAAAAGATTTCTCCAAATTTTACATAATTCTATCCCTTGCTGGTTTTCACATATTTCTTGGTATAAATTTGATCTCAGGAATATGGATATTCTGATTTATTTAGAGAAAGAAAATAGTTTCCTGATTAGTTATTTAAATAATTTTGACAAAGCTGCTCTCAAAGTTATCTTAAAATAAACAAAAAGTGATTTTGGAATACTGATTTGGGTTCTTCTAATTTAAAATGAAAAGGAAAAATAGAAACTGGCATATGCTTAGAAACACTAATTGTAGACTCAGGTTGCTGAATATTCCCCGAAAAGCAATATAACATTTTTTCCTTTGAAATAACAAAATAATGGCATTAACAGCTCATAGCCACAGTGAAAAACTGGAATAACAAAGAGTAGGGGAAGAAATTCCAAGGTGAATGCCAAAGTGCCAAGGTAAAATGCAAAGAATGATGATAGCTCCTCACTTTTCAAAGATGAATTTTCCAGTTCTGCTGGGGATAAATATGGGAGTGAGTTACACTGGTAGAATGCCATTATTTTGCCACCTCTAAAGTTTGCTGAGAAGAACAGCTACAAATTCTATATGGTAGTCATTCTGGAATATGTGCTCTCAAATCTCATTCTTTACCAACTCAAACTGAGGACACTGCTGTCGGTTGCTAAAATGAAAAGATGTTCTTGTCCCAGAAAACTGCTGTGAAATCCCAGTTGCTTGGAATTCAAAAAGATGGCATTCATGGGAAATCAAACATAGAACTGTCCTGGTTAGTAGGAAGAGTGAGATGCCCTTTGCTGGCTTTCTAAAGACATTAGAATTGTGTTCATGTCAGCCTTGTATTCTGGGAGATTTCACCTTTATAGTCATTGTGTCTTAAAAGTGTCCCTATTAAATGTAAATATCTGTGAACCCACCATAAGCCTAATTGGTTTGTCTCCTATCCTGTACTGACTCTGTTAGGAAGTAGCAATGTCTAGAGGATAAGTTGAGAATTCTGAAAACAAGCTGAGGGCTTAGTGTGAAAGATCCAATGATCAGACAGCCACATCTGATGGGTGATGGCAGAGGCAAGGGGGAGAGAGCTTGGGGCAGGGTGTGGGGAACAAAGCACATACAATGCTCATTTTCCAGCTCTGTTTTACATCATTATTAATTAAGTAACAGTAATTTCAAGGATGAGAGGTAAGTTGTTAAATCTAATTTTACCTCTTAATGTTGTTAAAGAAAAAATATTCGTGACACTTGTTAAAGGATGGTAAGACAGACTTTAGTCAGGACCATCGAGATAGCTATAGGGACTACTGCAATGGGTTTTGCAATAAGAGAAAGATATTGGGCTCAACTCCAAATAACAACAAGAAAAAGTGAGAATTTACAGCCAAGGAGCAGTGTTTGGGGTCAGTGAATGGAAACATAAAGACGAAACATCAAGGGTAAGAGGGGATTCAGGCTAAATGTTATGGGATTCTTGCTGGTGGGAGGCCAAGGTGATTAGAGGTTACATGGGTGGTGGTGGAAGATGAGAAACCTGATCAGATAGGCAGGGTGATCTAATACTGAGGGTGGAGGATTCTGGCTAAACTGACTTGTCATGATTCTTATTAATATCTGACATGGCAGAAACAAACATGGAAGCCCAAGAGTAAGGACCTAGTTGAGAAGAGAGTTCAGAGGAGCCTGATTAGACTTTGGTCAAATAGAGAATGTTTGTCAACATCCTCCCCACAAATATATCTTTATATTTACTATGTTAATGGAAGCAGAAAATATTCTTCTAATAGGCAATGATATATTAATATTTGTACACCATATAGGAAGACATTTTACTTAAATAGAAGTGGAGCTGAACACCCATTAGAAGGACTTATATTAAATATTTCTTGGGATGGGGGATGAGTGGAGCTTCCTTTTGTATTATAATTAAATGAACAATCAATCAGACGACTTAAGTTCTAGTCCAACCATGTGAATTTAGACAAGTCACTTCTCTTTTTCTTAAACTGTTCTCCTAGAGTTGGGTATGCACTTTGCAGGCAAAAGGTGTGCCTCAGGCTATCATGCCAATACTTTTACCAAACGTTTTGCTGCAGTACATCAAAGATCACCGTATCTCCAGGTTGCAATATCTATTAATTTGCCATTCGCTGCCTGATTGCTAATAAATTATCATATATTTTGTTATAAAATGATTAATATCCAGGTACTAATTTCTGTATTAGCCAGTTGCTATAATATTTTTAAAATGTAGTAGATGTTATAAGACAGCAGTATATTAGTCACTCTCATAAGCAGAGATGAGTTGTCAGGGGTTGGAGGCGGCCGCTATCAACACTTGCCTTCAGTCCTTGCATCCAAGGAAAGAGGGTGATGTGGAAGTTGGCACATAACTTACACACACATTCCATTGGAGGGGAGGAATCCAGTCACAAGGCTGCACTTAAAATTAGCTTTTATTACTAAGAGGAATAAAAGAAGAAGAAACACTGAGATAATTGGCAGTCTCTTCCACAGTAGACTTCAAATCCAACACCAAAGCTAAAATGGAATATTTATAATCTTTGAGAACTTTTGTTTCCTAGATGCTGGTCTCTGTGCTCTGCCCAACTTCTGTCCTTTAGTTTAACGTTTTCTACTTTGAGGTAATTTTTTTTTTTTTAATAGCCTTGGAAATAGAGGACACTTGTGAACAATTTCTGCTACCAGTTTGTATATAAGTGCTACTGTTTTGTCGGTGGAGGCTGTTTACTTGGATTTGTTCCTCCACTGTTTTTAGTTTGTGATGCAAAATTTGTTCTGTTTTATTTTCAGTACTTAAATGCTTCACGTTACAAGACTCTCAGTTGATTTTAGATTATAAGCTATGGGCCAAAGGATCTCTCTTTGTTTTCTTTCTCCTTTGCTTCCAGAAATGCTTCCTTCAGCTTAGGTTGGTATCTTCTAGTTATGGTTGCCAGAAAAAAACATAGGATGCCATTTAAATTTGACATTCATAAAACAATTTTTCTCTTTTAGTATAAATATGTCCCATGCAATATTTGGGATATATTCATACTGAAAAAAAAGTAGTCATTGCTTATCTGGAATTTAAATTTAATTTAATATGCTATGTTTTTGTTTGCTGGTAACCTTACTTCTAGGACAAAACTGAAAGCTGAAAGAAAGCTATTTGTTTCCTCCTAAAATAATACATGGTCTATAATCCAACTCACAATAAACATGATAGTGACAAAAGGTTTTGCAAGAGTAAAACAAGTTACCAACTTTAAACCTTGAAATAGTCTGGTCCTCATCTCCCTCCTTCAGATCATCCCACCCTGCCAATTCCATATTTTAGGATTTGTTATTTACAGAATCTCGCTTTTGTTACATAATTTGTGTTGGATAGAATGTTCTGACTGCAAGTACTGAAAATTCACCTAAAAACAAATCCCTTGAGTAAAAAGGGGAATTAATACTTGATTTGCCAAATGTCCTGTCACAAGGAAGCTCAAGAATTAATGCAGTATTTGAAGAATGGTATTAGGAAGCAGGCTGTGTTCCTTCTGTCTGCTCTGCCACTAATGATGTGTCCCATTCTTTTCCCTCATTGTCACAAGATGCTTGCCGCATTTCAGAGGTCATATGCAGATAAGGTCAAATTCAGTGGACCAAGAAGGATTATTTCTGAGCTGCTTTAGAAAAGAAAGGACACCTTTTCAAGATGACCTCAGTAGACTTCCCCTCACATGTCCCCTCACATGTCTAGCACTGAGCTATATTTATATCCCCAAATCAATCACTGTCCAGGACAAAGACAGTATGCAATTGGGTGAAAAATATTGATAATGCATAGATATTTATCAGTCCTTTAAATTCTCTAAATAATAATGTTGGCTGCCAGAGGCATAGAAATAAAATGTACCGAAGATGTCCAAAACATAAAGTTGTGCCATCACAATTCATAGTCACTAGATCAGCAGAAATTCGATAATTTCACAATAAAATAAAGTCATGGCTCATATTTGTATCTTCTAGATATAGTCAATTGGTAGCTATGGGGTAGGGAAAGAGGCACTGAAATTGATGTTAGCAAACAAGAAAATAACAAAGGGTTTTGGATAAATTCTTTCACTTCTCTGAGCTTTAGGTCCTTCATGTATAAAATCAGAATATTTGTCTCAAAGGATTGTTACAAGGATGCATTAAATGCAAATACAGTTGACTCTTGAACAACACTAGTTTGAATGATGTGAATTCACTTATATGCAAATTTTCTTCAACCTCTGCTGCCCCTGAGACCACAAGACCAATCCCTCTTCCTCCTCAGCTTACTCATGTGAAAACAATGAGGATAAAGATCTTTATGATGAGCCACCTCCACTTAATGAATAGTAAATATATTTTTTCTTATGATTTTCTAAATAACATTTTCTTTTCTCTAGCTTACTTTATTATAAGAATATAGTACATAATACCTACCCCATACAAAATATGTGTTAATCAACTGTTTTAAGTTATCAGCAACACTTCAGGTAAACAGTAGGCTATTAGTAGTTAAGATTTGGGGAAGCCAAAAGTTATACACAGATGTTCAACTGTGTGGGGGTAGCATCCCTAACTCCACATTGTTCAAGGGTCAACTGTGTAACTAACATGGTTTGTGGTCAGAAATTCTTAAATATGAAATCCCCTGAGCTAGTGGAGGAGTTGGGATAGATTTAAGACTATGGCGAAAGTTCATGGTAGATTCCCCTTACCTAGATTAATTTTTTCCATGGTACTTTTTGCCTTCTAACTAATCCTATAATTTACATATTTATTATTCCTTTTGGTCATCTCCCACATATCCTACCAGAATGTAAATTCCACAAGAGCTGGGATGTTTTTTGTCTGCTTTATTTAGTAATTTTTATTTGAGCATTGTATGGCATATAGTAGATGCTTTATAACTCTTCGTTGCATGTGTAAATGGATCATTGTCATTTTATGGATGATGACAGAGAGGTACAGAGAACTTAAGCACATTGTCGGAGATCACCCATAAAATAAGTGGTAGGATTAGAAGACAGGCAATCTGCCTCCAGAGTTAAGGATCTCAACCTGTGTGCCGTGTTGCCCCCACTGTGCTACAGTCACTGTTCTGGTAATTCAATCAGATTTATGTAGTAAAAACCAAACTGTGGGAAAAAATTAATAAATAGGATACTTCATGCAAGTACATCAATAGCAGCTAAAACTAAAAGAATGGAAATAAAAATATAACCTAGCACAGATGACACAAGACAAGAATACCTTGGGACCTACAGTTCTTACATAAGGAATAATTAACATTTATATCAGAACTTTGATACTTTATAGAATTATGTTATGTTTAAGTTAATCATGTAGCAAATACATTCTAATTATGGCCAGACTAATAACTAATTTATGCACCATGGTAGAAGGGATATAAACTTTTAAAAATTGCCTTGTTTTAACAAACATCCAAAACAAGCCTGAATAAGGGAGAATTATTCTAACATCCTGGGAACTTCTCTCTTCACCTTCTCTCTAGCCTTTACATAGGTTGGAGGAGTCTGACCTATGAAATAATATTTCCCAGAGTATAAGCACAGTAGCGATGGATGCAAACGAGGTAATACAATTTTCTGGATTAGGCATCACCAGGTGGGCCAGCTGAGGACCACCCAGCAATGATGGAAGTGGGAGATAATAGCTTTTGTGAGATAAGCCAGAAATCTCACTTTTTTTTCTTTTTTCTGAAACCGTGGAAGTGAGTTTCAAGGACCAAGGCCAGGAATACGTATTGTCCTCTGAAAGTGCCCCTGACTGTACTTTTGGTTAGTGTCTGGAATAATATGGTTACATTTGTTGGTATGTGCCTCTCATTTGTCCTTGGTGGTTTCCTCAACTTTCCATCATTATAAAACCAGGATTCAGTAGCTATCTTGGTAGTGACCTTAGCAAATTGCCATAACCTCTCTGACCCTTCCTTTTGTTATCTGTAAAACAGGTATAATAACTCTTAGCATGGAGTGTTTTCATAGATATTTAATGAGTTAAGTGTTTAGAGTGCCAAATATAGTCCCTGATATTAGCAATCAATAAATAATAGTAGCCATTGTTAATGCTATATATCTGAGAGCTAACACATGAGCCTGGCACATAATATGTGTTCGTTAAAAGTATATTAAATATATGAATCTGATTGTGAACTCTTGCAGGAGAATGAATACCTCTTCCCCAGACTCTATCATATCGATGTACTCCTAGTTGTTGCTTAGAACATTTGTTCACTCTAAATATTTATGGGGATTCAACAGTGAACAAACCTGGTGCTAGCAGTAATAAAGTTTAGGGTCTGATGAGAATCCATAGTCTCTAATTTTGTATTTTTATAGTTGGTAAGGTTGTCGGCATGGATATTACACTTTGTTTTCAGTCATTTAAATAAGCTCCTTTCTTGGTCTGTGTTCTAGCACTAGCCTCAAGTTGACTGTTCCTCTTGCCTGCTCTTAGGGATGACCGGCATCCTAAAGCATTTTCTTTATAAATAAAATCCAGGAAGTCACATTTGGAAAGGGAGGTGAGGAATTTTTAACTCTAACAAAATGGCTGTGTTTCAAAAAATTCTGACTGTGGGAAATCGCCTTGGGCACAGCTTTCTTCAGAGGCTGGAGTTACAGACCCAGGTGCTGAGTTAAGCTGCATCGCCATCTAGTGGCCAGATGATGTGGAGTTTATAAATTATTAAAAGAAATCTAAGTCAATATGTTTTTATTTTTTAAAAAAATTGGTATGGAAAGAGATGCCATCTCATCTGGATCATCAATCTAAAGCTACTTACTCATTTATTCATAATTTACTTCCATGGGTATATATCGGGCAACTGCTATGTCATAATCACAGGAAGGGAGGATACAAAGACCAAGAAAACACAGATTTTACTCTGAAAGAAATCACAGTCTAATAATGAGGAAGACATTACTATGTGCAGTGCATGCTGATACAAGATACCAGAGTAGAGCCCAGATACTGGTACCAACTTTCGTGCCTGCACATAAAAAGAGTGTTCAGCTCTGCAGAGTTGGGGTGGAGAGGGGTTGCAGAGACAGAATAAGCTTCATATAGGCAAAAATAAACTTGAGTTAAGTCTCACACAAATACTAGCAGTAAGCCAGGGAAATAAGTGTGAGCAGTTGGGAAGAGGAAATTCTAGATGTGGAATGCTAAAACCCTGAAAAAAAAAACCATTAAAAAGACTAATAATCCTGTAGTTATGAAAATATTTCAGTTCTGGCCCTAAATCTTCAAAAACTCATGGCTTTCATCCCAAACAAATGACAAAATAATTTGGCTTGGGGCCACTATTTCATAACATAACAAAATGTGAGTATTTTTTCAGTTATAAAAACCAGGATTATTTTAAATTGCGAAATATTATATAACCTAGAGAATCCATAGAAAGTGATGAGAATCGAATGGTTTCAGGAAAGCTCATCTAGACTAATGGTTCTATCAATTTCTATATTATGTACCTGTCTTTTGGTTCCATGTGTTAATGACTGCTAGAGTTTTCTTATATCTCCTCTCATCATATCTGGTATTTGAAAAAAAACTTAATGGCCTAAAAGTTATACTTTCTCTTTTTAAATCCCTTCTAGTTTTCCTCATCATCCTCTAGCATTCAGAGAATTGCTTTTAAGATAGCTTGATTGATGGCCATCTATCCACACATCATTCATTCTAAATGAATCCCTTCTGGACTATCTCAGGAGAAGAAGTGTTCATTAGTCCTTCAAAACATAGTAGTAAGAACAACTTTGTCAAAGAAAAAAAGACATTTCCATGCACAAAGTCGAAAATCACATTCTTCCAGGGTGTGTTTTCCTCTGCCTCTGCAAGTCAAAGAGAACAGAAAAACTTCAGCTTTTTAAGCAAACAACAAGGTAACAAAAAAAATTTTTAAAAACAATGCAATCAATATTCTTTGGTTAAGGGAATGGAAAATTTCCAAAATGCATAACAAGCTGACTGTATTTTAAGAACTTGATTTAAGCCTCTCTCATTCTTCCTTTGCTTACCACAAATACCATAATTTTCAAAAAGGTATTGTGTCCTGACTTTGTGCCTGCTTAGGTTGCTTCTCCTGCCTTGAATTGTCTTCCCCTCCCCTGACTCCCATCCTTACTTTTTCAGTGACAACTATCATTTGA
>CM052440.1:22904709-22925595 GCA_028533085.1 Varecia variegata | reverse complement strand
AACACATAAAACACACTAAATATTTATGATTTTAACTGCTACACATCATGTGTATACTCGTTTGTACCATTATATACATATTTAACTGGCAAGGGTAAAAGATGACTTTAGGGCTCTTCATAATTCATGATGAGCAAGTTATTAAAAATTTCTATTAACTCAAAATGAAAATTTTTAAAAATCCTTTAGAGAAAAACACCTTAGTATTCTCTATGGTAAATGACATTTATGCGTGTTTGTCAAATAACTAGATACTATCGTGCATTGCCTTTGGATAAAAAAGGAAATACAATTTCTTAGACTTTCTGCCTCTTTACTAAATGGATAATTCAGAAGTGGAAAATGCATCTCTATTTCTAAGTTGGCTGTTTACAAAAACACATGCTAATGTAACAGCGTATGAGGAATTAAAGGGAAAATGTCAAATACGCCGTGACATCCAAAATGCATTTGGCTGTTGGCTTTTTACTACGGGGACGTTCATCCTCCAGCCTACCGCTTCTAAGACCAAGCGTTTTTGAGCGTTGGGCTAAAAATAGCCAGCCAAGCCTAACAACTAGCTTCTGATTGGCTCAGAGCAAAGACCACTCAGCCAATGAGAGCTTCTGGGAACAAAAGCAATTCTTTTGTGTGTGAGATGCTCAACCCACGTCAAAACAGCTTCAGGCTGTAGAAATGATTTTGGTTGAGATTTAACAAGGTAATAATGCATTTCAGCCCTCTGAAAGGTTTGAAGCAGAACAAAGAGGGTAGTGAAATCTACAAAACAAATGGGGCTCTCAGGCTTTCCTGGGATGAATCATCCTGGTGCCCGAGCTACAAACATTTGCAAGCTCAGAAAAGAAAGAGCACTAAGAATTTTTTTTTTTTTTTATTTCTTCCTAAGATTTTTAACTTATTTTTTCAGGCATTTTCTCTACCCAAACAAAAAGCAATCAAAAACGTTGTATTTTGACTACGAACAAGTTGATTATGTTGATAGCACAAAGCTACTCGTCCACGATTCCTTTAAATCTCAGAGAGAAAACAAAGATTTATGTGTCGTAGATAGTAGGTAGTAAAGCTCCCTAAACTTTGGGGTTTGGTTTTAGAGCAGCAAAAACTGCCCACATTCTCGATGAACGCTGTGACAGCTCTCAAGGTAAGCGAAATACAGCGAGACTTGATTAGAGAAAGGCATTGAGCTTTTTAGGTGGTTTTGACCACGTTCAAGGCTTTGCGCCTCTAGGGGTCGCTGTTGCACAGCGGACGAACCTCTTCTGGGCCTCCTTCCCCCTTTAAGCTTGAATAAAAGGAGAAAATGGGCTTGGTAGGTGCCTTTCAGGTAGGACAAAAGGGAGTGGGGAGTCAGTGTTTGAAACCCTTAAGCATGGTTTATGGTCATCACTGTGTGACAAAGCATCCCATAACAATACAGATTACTTCACATGGAAGGGAAATGCCATAAAGGACAAAATGTTGCTACAGTAACCCCTGAAAATGTTACATAACACATAAGAGCTCATGAGCCATTTCATGGCTTTAAACTGGCTTTATTGTATGGGTAATAATTAAAAGATGGCGTGGTGCTTTATAGGCTCCAATTTCTTAGGAAACACACAAGGAAACCTACATAGATTACCAAGTCCAGAACATTTGGTAAAGAAATACAGGTAACAGACTGTTTAAGTGTTCTTCTCCCAGAAAACTATGAGTCCAGTGTATTTTTTTTCTCTTGAATATACCTTTTATGATAAACAATTAGTAAATGAAAGCTTAATTGAGCTTTATTCCTGGTGTGGCACACAAGACCTAAGAAAATCAAACATCTCAGTAAAATGGAAACATATTTTTATTTTCTGATCAGGTACAACCAAGCGGCAATACTTCTTTAAGAGTTATCTGTTTAAGGAAATGCATAATCTGTCATAAATTATTGTATTTGTTAATTATTGGTCCCAACTGTGTCTGTGAGCCTGTAATCTTTTTCCATAAAACGTGAGAGTGGAGGAGAGGGGCTGCAGAGAGAAATATCATAGTCATCAAACAAATAATAAAAAAAACTAGAATGGTGTACACCTCTTCTTTTCTGTTACATTCAGTTTATAATAGTTTCCTTTGATAATAATAATAGAAGAACAGAAAAAGAAAAATCCACCCAGTGGATTTTTAGTTGTTTCGTAAACAACTAAATCCCCAGAGATTTGTCTATATGTAGTTTTCAACATACAATGTCTGGAAAGAATGTGGGTTCTGTTTCCTTACAGTGCTTTTGTGCGTTTTATAGTCTTTGCTTTATCATGTTGGCCTAGAGCCAGTTGTAGGAATTCATCACCAAATGTGCAGCTGCAACATGCATGAGAGAGAGTTTAGTTTAGCAGTAGGATGAGATGGTTGCAGTGGAAGAGGCCTGGGCTATGAGAGATTTGCTTGCCTGTCTCCCTGAGCTTGCCAACAGCTGAGTTGCTCAAGCCCCAGCCCAGACAGCTGCCCCTTGTCATTATCATGGTGCTCATTGAGAAAACAAGAGATGGGAAGAAGGAAAGCAAATATCCTCTCCTGCCTGCCTGTATATCTCTGAAGCTGGAGTCAAAAGCACACAGTAAGTTGCCTTCCTCACCTTCCTAGAGTCCTGAGGTGTCCCTCATAGGAAATCAAAGCTACTCTCTTTCCACAGCTGGTTATCACTAATGAATGTGATGCCTTACATTACCATCTATGTAAAATGTATGTTTTTAAAACATTATTATTCTATTTCTCCCTTGTTTCCTTCCATTTTTTATCCATGTTTTCCATTTCAAGGAGTAACTGTCTCCATGTATCGGATTTATCACTTCAGAGAGGGAGTCCCTTTCCTTCAGGTAGATTGAAGGCTCCCAATCTCTGGTGCTATTTGAGAAGGCTTGAGGAATTCTCAAAATATGATGGAATTGGCTCTTAGAGTTAAAAACAAGTTAGTTTAAGAAAAATAATGCAGAAGCCATTTCTTGTATATCTGTGATTTAAATCATACAAAAACCCATCATCTACACTTTCCAACAGCTATGTTATTCATTACTGCATTTGATCCTCAGTACAATCCTATACTAGAGTTAAGACAGGTGTTTATTATTTAGCATTAACAAAGCAAGCTCCTCTCACTTTTATGTTATTCTTCACCACACTCTCTGGGATATGTCATTATTATAAATCTCCATTTATTAAACATTTTAAAGTTTTATAAACACTAAGTTGAGAGACTTGGCAAAGCTCATTCAGGCTCTGTGTCCTGTGCCAGAACAAAATTGATAATTGAGATACTTTTCTGGGTAATTTTATCCCAAAATCCTTTTCCTGTCAGAATTACCTGTTATAGTATTAGTTTGGGAAACAGAATCACAGGCTCTGGAGAGAGCACTGCCTTGGAAGTTAGATTTTGAGATTAATTGTTACATAAGGACTTGGGATGTAGCTGGTTATAGGTGCCAAGGAGAAATTGGTCACAGCTGAAAAGCTAAGAAACGGAAGCCAAGGGATGTAAAAGACAAGATCTCATATATGTACCCTGCATGAAGAGGTCTGATCACCAGGACCAAAAGCCTAGTAATTCCACAATTAGTCAAGTTACTTATTATTAATTGTGGAAGTGGTTCTACAAAAAAGTCTATGATTGTGATGTTACGAATTGACAAGGAATCTAGAATCTTGAGAAGCATAGCTGGAACTGGAAACTATTAGTAAATCAGAAATCTAGAAAATCACAGGTAGGGCTACAAAGTTAGCAGGAAATCTTGGTTATAAATCATCTGAGTCATTCAGAATCTAGACCCTCACAAAGGGAACTGAGGCACCAGTAACAAAGTAGAAGTCAATATTGAGGAAAGAATCACTTAGTGATTGCACTAGTGTCTAAGTGTAAACAGCCGTGGATTCTCAGTTGTCGGGGCACTCCTATTGTTGTTCTTTCTTTCATATGTGTCAGCCACCAAGCATCGCCAATAAACCAGAGCACCCTTTTCTGTGAAGCCCAGAAGTAGCCTAATAATCTTTCTCAACGCGGTGACACAAGATACCATGGATAATCAATTGGGATTAAAATTTGGGGTCTATTTCAAGCAAATAAGTTAATATAGCCTATTGGAGAATTAGAATTATGGTTTTATAGGGTGGGGTAGCTATACATCACAGATTTCCCAGAATGGTTCCTATTTACGTTTCTTCTTGCAATGTAATTATTAATAGCACCCCATTCACTCTCAAAAGTGTCCCAGTACAGTCTATAAATTATATTGTCTCTTATCATGGAGAAATTGGTAAGGCATTCAATACTTACTTCTGACTGACCATGTAATCTTAATTCTGGGTAAAAACTGTTAGTCAAATCACTGAAGAAAACACCCTGAGTATTTGGTATGGAGATCACATTTATTTTATGCACACCCACGGTGTCTGTAAAGATTCTGAGTCTCAGATTCCCTTCAGAGGGAAATGAATACCTACATCTAAAACTAAAATGGAGGGGGCACGGGTGTAAGAGGTACTCAATGAGTTTTATGATCCATAGGATCAGATGCTCTGAGAGGAGGTAAAGAATATTTTATCTAATATGGCTGGATAAAGTCAAGTTATATTACTATTAGATTTGCACATGTATTTGTTCTCTGAACCAACAGTTACAGAACACCTATGAGAAAAGAGTGACTGTGTGATGCATGTGCTGCCTCTCCCAGATTCCCACTCCCATGGCAGACATCATTAATCAATCATGGAATTCTTTCTCTCTCAGGACAGGCTCTGTGTCAGAATCCTCCCCAAGTGCTCTTGGCAGCCGTACCAGATAAACAGAACTTATACTAGGGCCGAACTCAAGTTTCTGTCCATCCTCAGCCTCTTATATTTCAGGTACTGTACTAGGCGGTAGAAATATAGAAGTACACAGAAGTTATGGTTGCTTTTGTGAGACTTCTGATCTATGGAAGGAGGCAGACAAGTGAACCATTCATTGCGGGAATAGAAGGACCCAGGGATGCTTCTGCAGCAGGTCCCAATTACATCGCCGTCTCCTGAGGATGGATCTATAGTACACATAAAATTATTTTGATGAAGTCTTTTTTTAAATGAATTAAACAGTAAATAATTCATTAAATCAATCCCCCTTCCCAATTTTGGCTTCATATAGCCACAGATGCAGATTCCACTATTTCTTGTTCAATCTGTTACTTATTTCTCTTCAAACTCCTGTCTTAAATTAAGAACAAACAGCCTTGGCATCCTTGATACATCAGTCAGATTTTTATGTTTATTTGTTGTTTTATGTTTTTCATCCTATAACCATTCAACTTTGGCTGCCATATCTGTACCTAAAATCTAAATCATGTCTTGCTGTCTACAAAACTGAAAATTGCTGTGGTATTTTAGCATGATTTCTAATGCCCAAATATCATTGAAGATGTAGCTTGTAAATTTTCCGACCCACAAGCTCTCCAGATCCATCTTCCGAATGTTTTCTCATTCTTTGGAGTCATTTATAATTGTGCTTGCTTTTCTCAGTAAAATTTACTTAGCTTTGTGACTGGTCTTCCATTAATTTTAAGCCTAATTTGCTGTAATATGTATCTATCTACCTTATACAGCTAGCTTTGTGTTCTATGCTACCTCCTCTACTCTAGTCTACCACTGTAACCATCTAGAATTACCTTCTAGAGCACCAGGAGAAGCTCCCTTCATTGCCAGCATGCCAAGTCCCATCCCAAGTACTATTGGTTGTTTTTTTCCCTTACCTCAAAATTGTGTCCTTTTAGAAATCTTCTTGGTTTTGTAGATCATAAATGTCCTAAAATATTTGGATGCATGTTTCTAGGGGGGACTATTCATTATTATGGGTTCATATTTTTAACCCAGCTTCCACTGAGGCAAAAATATTTCTGAATCTATCTATACATGTGATATAGTTTGTAAATCTAGAGATAGTTTTTCTTAAGGTAAATATTAAAAATAAATTTCAGTTCTTTTTTGTCAGGCAAAGGTTTTTCTTTTCCAGCTACAATTCTTTGATGGCTATGACTGATATTTAAGCCTCAAAATATTTTGGGATTGGTTCAGATAAGCATCAAAGATTTTGAATTACTCAAAACTTTTGAGTCCATAAATTAAAAATGTATGAGCAAACAGCTTGTGCCAGATTTTTGCTCTCAGATACAATCAGCTCTAGCAACAAAGCATGAGAATGACAAATGCAATATAAATTTTATCTGACCTACAGGCAGTCTCATGCTTATGAACAGGTCCTTTTCCAAGAGTTTTTTTTTTTTTTTTTTTTTTTTTTCTGTAAGTTTCTTAGAACCCAGAATCTATTACTCACTGCAACAGTGCTATGCTGTGGTGAGGTACATAAGCCCATCAGAGCCTGGTATGGAGTGCTATGACTCCTAAAGATCTTTTGTCATGGACCCTAAGTTGGAAAACAGTAATAACAGTAGTTAATTATTCAGCTCTAGGTGCTTTGCATGTATTAACTCACTTAGCAACAACTCTGTGAGACAGGTACTACTTTCATACAGAGTTTATGAGGACAAAGAGATTAAGTTACTTGCACACAGCACTCAACTTATAGAAGAATTTGAGCCCAGGTATTCTGGCCCCAGGGCTAGTGTTCTCAACCACCACTTCTGGAAAGGTCAGGGGAGGGGTGGAGAGAAGAAACTGCACAGAATAAGTGTAGGAGTGAGGGGAGACAATACGTAGAATGAGGAGTTGAGAACAGCTAGCCGTGAAGGAGGGGATACTAAACATTGACCAGGTGGAATTTGGCATCCGTTTTTCTTCCTATTCCTAGTTGCTTTCTGATTTTCTTTATTATTTCTCATTCTCATATCCTCATTTGTTCTTTCTTTCTTTTCTTTTCTTTCTCACACCACTGCAGACTCTACCATTGAAGGTCAAATGGATAATAGGAAATATGGGATTGGAGCTGAACTGGGTCAGGGTGACCAACGGTCCTGGTTTGCCCATGACTTAAGCGGTTTCTGGGGCACCTGATACTCAGTTTTAAAATCCGGAAAGTTCCTAGCAAAGTAGAACTAGGTTGGTCACCTTAGTGTGCATATGACAGGCACATAGGAACAAGATCCTATGTAGAGACAAGGAGGAAGTGAAGTGAGGACCAGAATGAATTCCTCAGGGGCAGTGGCCGTGGGAAATTTGTGTGAGTTGAACTTCAAGCAGCTTGGGTGGGTTTTTTGAGCTTCAAACTCTAAGTGCGCTGAGAACATTAAGTAAAAGTTTCTGCTTGATTGTTTCTCCCCAGTTCTTAAGTAGTATTTAAACAGATTAAGTTTGGCCCCAACCTAGGTCAGGAGATTTTAAAAGAGTGCGAAAGCTGCTTTTATCTGATGAAAGCAACCGGAGAAACAACACTGTGTTGAAAGTTTACTTGTCCCTACAGGAAAGAAATGTCTTATTCAGATTACTCAGTGGCATTTTATGCTGTTCTCTTGTTTCGTGATTGATGGAATAAATAACATTTAAATTTCAGATGTAGATAATGAATAGTTTTTTTGTGATAATTACCAAATTTATCTTTTATTGAGAAACAACTTGAAATACTCTATGACATTTTATGCTGTCTACTATGTTCTAGTTTGCTCTGTAAGTACGGATTTGTTACTCATCACTTGAGTTACTTTCCTTATCTCTTTAAAATTATAATTAGTTGAAAGTTTTTTTAACATTTTAAAATATTACTAAATGAACAAACACTTGTTTACCATTGTGGATCTTAAATGAGTGTTTTCTTCGATGAAAAGACATTTTGAAGAAGTTTACAATGAAAACAAAATTGCAAAGCAACACAAATAATAGCCTTTGACACATATTATTGCTTTTGCAAGCACCCTTATTACATAATTTTAAATTGTTCTTAGAGATATTATGTTTTAAATAGCTAAAGTTCCTGGAACAGGCTTTATGCAATGTTTTTGAAGTTGGAACTATCGCGGCATACTGATGCAGGCTATCTAGATAAAACTATAAAAAGCAGTCAAATAACCATTCCACCATGTATATCAAGACATCACGTTGTACATCTGATATATTTTATAGTCACTATATACAATAAAATAGAAAATACTTCAATCCTCTAAAAAAAGAAATTTGAAATGCCCATTAATTCACGATTTTCATCATTAAAATTCTATATTATGTATAGGAATGCCAAGTTTTCTTTCTTTTTTTTTTTATGGTAATAGGTATTTTTATTTTCTTTCTTTCTTTCTTTCTTTCTTTCTTTCTTTCTTTCTTTATTTATTTATTTATTTATTTATTTATTATAGCTTATTATGGGGGTACAACCGTTCTGGTTAAGTATATTGCCCATGCCCCTCCCAACCCCCCGAGACTGGACACCCTTGAGGCTCAGTCTCGGAATGCCAAGTTTTCTACTGATTTATTTCTTTTGGCACTAAGAAAAATACAAAGAATAATATAATAAATCTATATAACCTTTAACTCAAACCTTGTATTAGTCAGATATTGGTGTAGTGACAACTGAAACATCAGTAGTTTGTGAAATCTTAGTCTGTTCGGGCTGCTATAACAAAATGCCATAGACTAGATGACTTATAGACAATAGAAAATTTATTACCCTCAGTTCTGGAGACTGGGAATTCCAATATCAAGGCTTCGGCAGATCTGGTGTGTGGTGAAGGCCCTCATCCTTGTAGATGGCCTTCGTACTCTACCTTTACATGGCAGAAGGGGTCCCGGGCCTCTTTCATAAGAGCAGTAATCCCATTCATTAAGGCTCCACCCTCATGACCTAATCACCTCCCAAAGGACACACCTCCTAATACCATCACCTTGGGGATGAGGATTTCAACATATTAATTTTGGAGGACATAAACATTCAGCCTATAGCATAACACATTTAGTTAGACTTAGACTGGTTTCACCTCTGCTAGGCTCTACTTGGACTCAGATGGGTCTTGCTTCCCACATCTTATCATTCTGGGACCTAGATTGAAGTAGCAGCCACTCTCTGGGACATGCTATTTTTATGATGGAAAGCAAAATCTCAAGCACGGACAGAGCCTAATGCAAACACTTGGTGCCACAGGTCACATCACCTCAGCCTACTGTTGACTTCAGCAGTTCTGAGTCTGCTGCCAGGGTCACAACTCCAGCACTGGCCATGGTACTCTCGGCCTCTCTGCCTCAGGACTTTTTCTGTAGCTTCAGTAGTTCACTCAGCCTGCACACAATCTTTGCAGAGTGTTGCCTCCATGCTGGTGCTTCAGTTTCAGCCTTCAGTAGGTCATTCCAAAGCTCTGTCAGATGAGCAGCTTCTAAATGGTGCGGCATATGATACAACCAGTGTATCCTATCATCATGGCCCACTCCTGTACCTTTTCACTGTGAAGTAAACTGTCTTTCATTATTTTGTGTAGAATTCTAAGTCTGTAGATCACACACTCCTTAAGCTTCCCAATAGTGGTAATGGTTGAGGGCATGCCGGGAAAGGCAAACCCACATAAAATGGGTGACTATCTCTAGAGTAACAAATTACTGGCACTTTGTGGACAGAAGGGGCCCAAACTAGTCAACTTCCAGCCAAGTAGCAAGTTGATTTTCTCAAGGAATAATGCAATACGAGTGCTCAGTGTTGGTCTCTATTGTTGGTGGATTGGACATTTAGGAGTGACCCTGGTTAGAATGGTCTGGGTAAGTGAGAATCCATGCTATTAGATCCAGGCTCGACTTCCGTGTCAGCCACTAGGGCCATTTTGTTGACATGCCCATCATACCTATTCTGGGGTAGCCAATGATGAAGACTGTCTAATATCAATTGGTTGAGACTTTTTAAAACTTGATTGATCAGTGCCTCTTCTGTGGTGAACACTTTCTAATAGATATTAAACTTATAAAATAAATTTTACATTTTCCCCACTTCCATATACCTATCAACATCTTTCTACACTTGATGCCCTTTCATCTGATCTTCTAGTCCTTTTCTATTCAGGCTTCTCTTTGACCAGCTTGCCAGGCTATTGGCCATTTCCGTGTATCCATCTGTAGCCTTACCTTAAGCTGCTTCTTGCTTTTTACAAAATGGATGACAAAGTATGTCACTTAAAGTTCTGCATATTGGGAAAATTTCCCCTCATCAGTTTGTTTTAAAGCCATTTTCTGATTGTGACTATAATGTAGCCACCATCTATTTTCAGCTTGTGCCCATACACCAAACCAACACATCCATAGATCAAGTTCATACTTTTCCTCTGTTCCCATTGGTCTTATGGAACCCCAACGTATCACCTCAGGTGCATGGTAAGGGAGGGACACTGGTTCAACCAGAGTGCATAACATGGAAGCTCAGATTTCCTATTCATGCAGCTTACTCACACTCTCTGGCCCTACCTGGATACATCCCAGATGTATCCTTTCCATTTTATGGTGGACTGCTGCTGGGGCTACCTGTATTGGGAAGTTCAGGGTACATGGTCATTTGTTTGAATTGATGGTAAAACATTCCATCTCCACCAATGCCTAGGAGTACGCCAGAAGGGTTTTTTTGTTTTTGTTTTTGTTTTTCTGTTTGTTTGTTTGCCTTAAAGGGTTTATAATTTTCTACTATAGAAAAAAATGGCCTTGATCCGGAATGCTAGAAGTCAATGTTGTGATTCTCCCCCTGGCTCTTGGTATATACTGCAAAGTGTGCCTTTTCCACAACCAACACCTCCAACAGTACAAGGTCTGTTGGATCATATGGGCCAAACAGCAGGGATGCTTGCACTACAGCCTGGACCTGCTACTGAGCCTTTTCCTGCTCCAAGTCGCACTCAAAACTGGTAGCCTGTTGTGTTACACAGCAGATGGGCCAGACATTATTCTTAGGTGTGGGATAGGTGGCCTACAGAGCTTGAAGAGGCACAAAGTTTTGTGCCTTCTTCTTTGTGGTAGGGATGCAAGATAAATCAATTTGTCCGTTACTTTAAAGGAGACAATCCTGTACACTGAAGGCATGGAATTCTTAAAGTCTTAACGGAAGTGGCAGGTCTCTTATTCTTTATAGATTTTTTTCTCACTTTGTGCCCATATGTCATATCAAAGCTTTGAGCTTGCTGGCCACTTCCTTCTCAGTCTGCCTTGAGTGCAATGGAACAAGGTAATGGCCTGAGGAATGTCCTCATGAGTCTGATCTCTTTGGACTATATTATGACAGAGGGCAAGAGAGGTAACCTAGCCAAGAGACAAAAATGTAAATGTATATTGTCGAGGGTTCCATGTGAATGCAAATTGTTTCTAATCCATTTTTCTGATGGTATAGAAAAGAATAAAACTCTCTGGATGTGAAACTCTCCTCGGTGCCCATCCACCTGTGCCAGTCATTTGTGGTCATTGCAGGCTTCTGATTTCCAGCAGGTAAGCACAGACATCTAAGCTCAACTTCTGCAGACCTCCGTCATCTCTATTGCTATTAACAAATTAAGCTATGTGGCAGTCTTTCCTAGTGTCAGCTCTTCACAAAAGAATCATGGCAGAAAATATTAGTAAATCTTGTGTCCATCTCTCCAGCACATTCCTTATAACTTTCACTAATTATTCATGTGCTGGGCTCTTCCATGGGATAGATTACTCAGCTGGGTTTCCTGGTATCAGAAAATATAACCCACTTCCCTGAGCCTTTTTTTTTATGCCTCCCCCATCTTTCATGGTAATTTAGGCATTTCAACTTACTAAGACTTTCTCCAGGTTTCTGAGACCCACCCTACCATCCAATTTTCCCAAAGCTCTGAGGTTTTTGTCAGGGCATTAAATCCCATGTTTTAAAAGAATGCCCCTGAGTCAAAAAACTGTTTCTTTTCCAGTCATAAGTTCTAGCCCTGGTGAGAAAACATTTTATCTTAGACCATTTGGGGCTTCTATAAGAAAATAGCCAAGACTGGGTAATTTATAGAGAACAGAGATTTATTTCTTATAGTCCTGGAGTCTGGGAAGTCCAAGATTGAGGGGCCCAAATCTGGTCAGGGCCATCTTGTTGTGTCATCCCATGGCAGGAGGGCAAAGAGAGGGCAAGAAATAGAGACAAAAGGGGAGCAAACTTGTTCTTTTACAAGAAATACCCTCCTTTAAGGGCAAGAGAGAGTATGCACAAGGGAGGGAAGGGGGTCAAATTCATCCTTTCATCAGAAACCCACTTCTCTGCTAACTAACCCTTTCCCACAATAACAGCATTAATTCATTCATGAGGACAGAGCCCTCATGACCTAATCAATAGGTCCCACCTCTCAATACTGTTGCATTGGGGATGAAGTTTCCTACATAAGAACTTTGGGGGATACATTCAGAACATAGCGTACTCTGAAAATCCAATCCCATGGATACTATCCTGAATCCAGATAGCACATGCTAGCTAATTCTTGAGGCTTCATGGGGTAGTTATCTCTCTCCTTACTTATCAGTCCCAGTATGTTTTCATTCCCCATTTGGGTTAGTCTGAAAATTAAATTTCATAATGTTTAGCCTAGAAGCTTAGAGAAGGTGGGAGCAATTCCTGAGGAATGCATTGTTCACCTTATGTGACAGTGGCCTCAGAAGTATCTTCTTGCATGAGAAAATTTCCATATCTTAATAGAGAATGGTGGGTCAATTATTTATGTTTTTAGGTTGTAGATCCTTGGGGGAATTCACGCAAATGTCCCCATCCTACACTTTCATGCCCCAAGTTCTCCCAAGGAGGTCTCTGACTTTAGCATAAGAAAACTTCTTAACTGATCATCTAGCCATCTTTGCAGCTCAGGGGCCCTAAATAGCAGAGCCTGAATTTGCTCTCCAGCTATGTCCACTCTCTATTGGCAAAAGATAATAAACTCTTTATAAGCTACGCAGCTTTCACAGTTAACATTTGAGCCATTTGTTAATCATGCTTAGTTTCTCATTATCCCACAATGCAACTTATAATAGTAATAATTATCCAATTCCATCGACTTTCTATAGCCAATTCCACTGTGTTTCTATGTTCCTCACTCTGTATTTTTCAAATGCCTGAATATTGTCCTGGCTGAGGCATTCACCCCCAACACAACTTTCTCCAAAGTCACCATTAATGAAATTTTTATCAGCTGAACTACTGTCTGGTGCCAGAAAATACCCATGCCTCACACACCAGTGGAAAGGGATCCTCATTGTCTGGTAAGGGGCAAATGACCCACTTGCAAAACTCCTCCTTATTCACTAATATCACAGATCATTTCCAGTATCAATTAGTGTCAGTTGGTTCTTCTAGGAAGGGGAAGCCAAAACTGGTTTAGAAGTGCAAAAAAAAAAAAATATCGAAGAATAATACCTGCGCAACACTTGTGGTTAAAGGCTGGCTCCTATGAAAGGAGGTAGGAGACCAGAAGATTGGATAGCATGAGCCTTATGCAGCAACACAGCTCAGAAGATCCCAGCCAACCTCATGGGGACCTTTATTAGAAGGACTGCTCTTTGAGGAGTCCTGTGCTGCTTCAAAATTGAGGCTCTCTTGCAACATTGCTATATTCATTGACTGAGCAATGTCCAGGAAACATGAGGCCTTGGCTCAAAGTTGGGACATGTCTTGAAGGCACCTGCATCTGGAGATTGTCATCTGACTGTATTCCCTTTGATAAGTTTTCTGTTGAAGGGCTGTCTGAGCAGCACACCTCCATGGCTGTCCTAAAGACTTCTGACTGATACAGAATTATTGCAACAATTTGTTCAGACAGCTAAACCTTTCATGAAAACACAGAATAACTCCAAAAGCATGAAATTAAAGAAACTACCAATACCTGTTTAGTAATAAACTCCTCACAATTTGCTACTTTTCTCACTCTTCCTCTACTCTAATTACCTATTAATATTCTTCCAAGTTTATCCCGTTTTGACAAAAATGAGCCTTGCATCTTTATATTGCCTTGAAATAAAATTTGCCATTATATTTTCTTTTTTATCATAGCTGTGATACTGTTTTTAAGTAAAAATCTGTGTTTTTTAATTTATTTTTCTAGTGAGAGAAACCAAATGGCCAATATGAAAAGAGGTTTCTCACAAACACACAGACATGCACACATGCATACAAACACACACACAAACACATACACATATAACTTCTGCAAACTTGTACACAATTCCTAACTGCTGCAAATGAATTAAGAGAAATAAAATAAATATACTATTTGGTGTCTTACTTCAAGAAGCTCACAGTCAACTAATCATAGGGCAACATTAGGTTGCTTTTTCTTACCCTACCTCCCCTCTACCCCCTGCTATCACAAACATAACAATACCATTGTGGAAGATAAGACCACATCCTCTTTCCAATTTCCTTCTAGTTCCTGCTAAGAGAGATTAATTTGCCAGGATATGAGGATGTTGATCTTCATGAAAGCTAGTCTCTTGCCTAATTAGGTAAAGTTTTCTCATCCATATTACTAGCTGGCTTCCTGCTTCTCTGTAATAATAAATAATTTTGTGCTGCATGAAAAAAACTGTTCATTCAATTCAATCAGAAAATATAGTATGTGACAAAGAACCTATCTCTTCTAATTTCCTAACTATACATATTATCTTAGAGTACAAATCTAAAATGACTACGTCATAGCATTTAAAAACACTTTTAATCAGAATTTATTAAAGATTTTCAAGAAAGTAATGTGAAGTGTGAGTTTTTTCTTTTTGAATGAACACTCAAAAATACTTCTGGGTGAATGATGCTATTTTAGGGACTTGACAGCTTTCTAACAAAATGATGATCTTAGCATTCGTCCCCCCAAAATATTAACTGGATCTGTGACTCTATAATAGGTAGAAGAAGACACCCATTTTCTAAGAGAGAGAGAAAAAATTTAAGCTAAAAACTGCTGATGGTCTAGAATAAAAATGAACAATTCATTTTGTACTAAATAGGTAGCTATTATAATGTGGCTGGTCAGGAAATACGCAAACCCCAGAAGATATGGCCCCACTCCTCCTCCTTTTATGAGTTCAACTTTGTACCTTTGCTTTACATATCCCACGTAGAACAGGTTAATGGGTACAACTACTCCTCATGTTTTTCTCGCCTACCCTAAACCTGGCTCTTCTTCTAAAATAGAACATGACTAATGTACTTTAGTTGGGAATGTGTGCAATTATGTTGGTCCTCCTAGTTTGCTGCCTTGGAACACTGTGTAACAAAAGACTACTCACAATGAACTCACCCTCCCTTTGAAATACGAAATAAACTTCTCTGTTAAAGTACTAAGATGCTCAATAAAGTCAGTAGAAATTTCATCAGACTCTCTTTCACTTAAGCACATTATTCTTTGGCCTATTTCATGTGCAATCAAAGCTAGACATGACCCAAGTCTTGGGCCAAACTGTGAATAAAAATAGCAAGCGAAAAATAATAATAACATCTATTTGGAATGTTAGCTCCTTGAGATCAAGAGAATTTTATATGTGGTGAGGGAGAACGCAGAGGTTAAGGCAAAGGACTTTGGAGTCATATTGATTGTGAGGTTTTGTACATTTTACTTAACTCTTCTAAGTTTCAGTTTTTTAATCTATTTACAGTATCAATAATATCTTCTTTATGAGGTTCTTTTAAAGATCAAAATTAACTATGTATGCAAGCACTGACACACTGCACATAGTAAATGCTTAGTAAATTTTTGCAGTATAACATACAGCTCCAGAATATTGCATTTATTAATATAAAAATATTTGGCAGAAAGAGAATCTGTTTTTAATGCCCTGTCAAAATATATCAAGTTTCCAAAAAGTTGTTCAAGGTAGATTAGAGCAGTTAATCATTTGCTACAAACATGCTGGAGGAAATACATGTTAGAAACCTGGGGCCCATTTGGTAATTTAGACAAAATAATAATAATTAAATAAGATTGATATCAGCCAAATGAAATAGAGGTATTTCTCAATTATTATACAGAGTGAAAGAAAATGAGAAAGAAAAAAACTCCTAAACCATGGAAAAATCTGAGTATCTCTTTATCACATGATTTTCCTATTTGAAAATATTAAATATGTATGAGAAGTTTTAACAATTTGAAATACATGGCACACATGCTCTGTTTAAAATATTTTGGCATGGAAGCCAAAGATACTTAAAAGCTTTGTGGGTGGACTAGTCTGCTCACTCTAAACAGCTGCTTTTGACTTGATACCAAGGTTACTAAGGACCTGGAACTTGTCTTTGGCCAGAAGAGGAACTTTAGGAAAGATGTGGGCTGTACTAATCTGGGACAAAATCTCTGTCCCTGGAGACAGATGATTCCTCAATATATTTGGATTACTTGTGGTTTTCATAATGTGGCCTAATGTTAATACTGTCCTCTGTGAATTTAAGGTCCAGCAACCTGACCTGATTTGAAGTAAGAAAGAGACTAAGTCTCAAAGCCTTATCCTCATGACCCTAAATGCTTACTGAAGATTGTAAACTGATGAAATCACAGACCAAGTCTGTCCTTGCACGATTGTATCCCCCATCTGCTAATGCCAAGCACAGAGAAGGCTTTAAATGAATAAGTCAACTGTTTGTCCCCTTCCTTTTTTGGAGCTAAATTCCTAATAAAAATATTAAGACTTCAACTCAGGGGCATGCCATTTGGCCCTTCTTCTAGTGGGGTTCTCAGTCCATTCTAGAATCTATTTTCCAGTCTTTTCTCTGGCCCTGGCCCTTGGCCCTTGGCACCTCTTCTTTAAGTCTTGGACTGCATGATATTTATAAGAGAAATGGGCTCAATGGATAATCAGATCCTTTCCACTTGGGTTTAACAGCTCAACATAATTCTCAGGTCCCCTATAATTGGTTATTCAGGAAGCACTGCGCTCTATCCTGTTCCCTCCACCTCCATCATGGGAATGGCTTTTGCAATTTTACAACTATGAAACATTATAAACAAACTGCAAAAATAGCAGATAAAATTTATTTCTTCCCAAAACAAATATTAAATCAATCTTTATGCTTAGCTAAACCAAATAATTCCTGACTTTGCTATTTGCTACCACAAACACAAAACCCATAAATAAAAGCAACTAAAGAGGGTGGAGAAAGGATATGGTTATATTTCATTTAACATAAGCCCACAGTTTCATTAATTCTGACCTGAAGCTTAGAGAGAAGTCCCAATACCACTTGCTAAATTAAACGGTCCTAACTCGGTAAAAATTAACTTATAGGCTCTTATTTTCTAAATTTATTATTTTTTTTATCATCATCATCATCATTTTTCTTTCTTCCTATTTGTCTACCATATATCTTCTTTGGAGAAGCATTTGTTTAAATCCTTGTCTGGTTTTTTTTTTTTTTTTAATATTGTGTTGTTTGCTTTCTAATAATTGAATTTTGAAAGTTCTTTTTATATTCTGGATATAAGTCCTTTTTTGGGTATGTGATTTGCAAGTATTTTCTCCCAGTCTATGGCTTATCTTTTCATCCTCCTAAGAAGAGAAAAGATCCTGGACTTTGGTGACATTGGCATCCTTTCCACAGAGGAGAGCCTCTTCTGTGACTTTTATGGTACAAAAGTAATTTGCTTTTTTAAAATGTTGATAAAGTTGAATTTATAACTTTTTCAATTAATCATGCATTTGGCATTATATCTAAGAAATCATTGCCAAAGAGAACTTCTATAGTTTTAGATTTTATATTTAGGTCTATGATCTATTTTGCCATACCTTTTGCATAAGTTGCAAGGTATGGATGGTGTTCTTTTTTGCGTATGGATAGCCAATTATTCCAGCACCATTTGTTGAAAAGACTATCCTTTCTCTAATAAATTGCTTTTAGATTTTGGTCAAAAATTAATTGAGCACACATGGTTGGGTCTATTTCTAGACTCTATTCTATTATTATGTATTGATGTGTATGTCTACCTTTACTCAAGCCCCACATGGTCTTGATGACTATAGATACATGGTAAGTCTTGAAGTCAGGTAGCATATATTCTCTTAGCTTATTACTCTCCTACAAAGTGTTTTTAAAAATTATTTTGATCTTTTTTCCTTTCCATATGAACTTTAGAATTATCCTATAAGAGTAATGCTGGCCTCATAGAATGTGTTAAGAAATATATCCTCTTTTTCAATTGTCTTGAAGATTTTGTGTAGAGTTAGAACTTACCATTTCATTTACATTTGGTAGAATTCATAAGTGAAACCATCTGGACCTTCACTTATTAACTTTGAATTTCTAGAGTGCTTGATCAAGAGGGAAAGAATTCGTTGACACGAGGGCACTCTCTAAAGACAAGGGACTTAAAACCTTGTCAAGGATGCCTAAGGGTGGGGAGAACTTACTGCCATGTTGACCATAAGTCACCACTAACACTAACATTGACCAAGTGGGATTTCTTGATTTGCCCTGGCAGAGAGGAGAGAAAGAAATAAAGGATTTGATGAAAGAGGGCTTGCTGGAATGGATATGTGAGGCCAGAAGACCCAGCAGAGGATTATGTTTCATGGGAAGGCCCAGAGGACACCAGGTACCAAGACAATTAGAATATACTGGTGATTGTGGCACCAGCAGCACTAATGAGCTCAGTAGTAGCTGTTCTCTGTAGCAAAGAAGGTGCAGCAGTGAACTGCGCTATATACCACACAATCCAAAAGTAACTGAACTCAGAGAGTGTGAACATGTTTCTAAAGACCCAGATGAAGCACCAGTTCAGAGGAAATGATCTGAAATCATGATGTGCTATCCTTCACAATGCAATATAGGCATTAAGTCAGAGGTTTCTGTACTGCTCTGTGTTCTCAGAAGGAAGAATACAAGGAGTCTGAAATGCCAGGTATGGAAACAGAGGTGGCCCCACTTAGCATCACAACTGGGGAGGGGAATAATGGCTTCTAGAGGGTAGAGGCTGAGGATGCTGCAAAACATCCCACAAGGCACAGGGTGACCCCACTTTCATATGGTTTCATCAGGACCAAGATGTCATAGTGCGAACTTGAGAAATCCTGCCTAGAGGATGTTCATTTGTGGAGGAACAGCAAGGGCAGAACTGAACTACACACTACTGCATACTTTGGATCCTTATGGTGAGGGGAAAAAAAAGAGTTGCCATCATAGAAGAGCACTTGATCTTTATTAGTAGGGGGAGGTGGGACTACTTCACACAGTGGGGAAGGGAGAAATATGTGTGGAACTTGGGCACCTTTTCGTACTACCTTGTTCCACTGTAATTGTGAAAGGATATGAGCAACAGCTCCTACTAAGAAAGGTACAGTCTCTGAGGGCTCAGATCCCTCAGAAACGGAAGTTTAGGTCACCACCCGAAACCAATGAAGTAATAGCTGAGAATGGATAGTGGAGAAGAGACTGGAGGAGCAGTAGTTGCTGGCCCAAGACCAACTGCGGCTGCAGGGGTTGTAGTTCATCCCATTAACCTCATTCCAAGTTTTCCCTCAAAAAGAGAGGTCCACAGGGACTGCTGAGGAGCTGCTCCCCACCATCTAGGGAGAAGCGGCACAAGGTGTGGACTGTGACAGCCATGACAGTGCCTGGGTCAGATCTCCCTTCAAAGAAGCACTTGCCATAAGTAGTGCAGTTAGCTGACCACCTCTGGCTGCCTTGGTAGGATCTGCTTTAGCTTCTAGTTGCTGGCTTTGCTTTCTCTCTTCTCAATATGAAGTGCTATGCACACACATAAAGTTGGAAAAATAGAAAGGCTGATTTATTATTAACAGAAATTATAATATATAATTGGTAGTGGCTTGTCAGACATCTATGGTTCTTGTTAGCGTACAACATACAGCTTCCTTATTAATGTTTTTCCAATCAAGGGCTGTTCATTTGCATTTCATTTCATATTTCTTGTTGTACACTCAGCAACAAAAAGGAAATGCACATTATGCATATTTAATTGTAACTTTTACCTGTAGAACTTTGTTGGTTAATCAAGGGAGATGAAATTAATAAAATAACCTTATGGGGGGATATATTTTCTGCATTTTGCTTGTAATCCACATGTACCTGACATAACCTGCCTCCATGCATAATAGTTCTTTAGTGGACTTCTAATCAACCTTGATCCTTGACCTTTTTCTAGTTTCTTTTCATTTTTATAGCATTTTAGAAAACTTGATTTTTGATATATATTTTATGTATAATACTTGGATAAATATGTTTATGATTTGGAATATCCCCTTTTCACATGATTTTTTTGCTTTCATTTAAAAAATAGTTTTGTTGAACGTATTTCCAGTATATATGCATAAAAAGTGGACTTTCTTTTTTTGTATTTTTTATTGGTATATCATAGTTGTACATGTTTTTGTAGTACATGTGGTATTTTGGTACATGTGTATAATACGTAATAATCAAATAAGGTTAATTGGGATATCCATCACCTCAAACATTTACCTTTTTCTTGTACTGAAAACATTACAATTTTTCTTATAGCTACTTCAAAGTATATAATAAATTATTGCTAATTTTAATTCCCCCACTGCACTGTTGGTTAAATTATTTTTAGATTCTTTTTTTTACCTATCCCCACCTCCCCTTTTCCCTTACTTTATTATGATATTTATTTAGCTTTTACCAAAATACTTGCATTATTTTTTCCTAACCATGTAACTTAGTTGAGTCTTATGACTACAAGTCTCAGGGCTTTGATTATCTGCTTGCTCAGGTACAATTACATAATTAAGAGCTTTAATTTTTTTTTTAGCAATGATAAGTAAAACCCTAAGAAGTAGATCTGCTATAGTATGAAATAAAGGAATCATCCTCCATTAATTTTATTTATTTATTTATTTATTTATTTATTTATTTTTTATTTTTATTTTTTTTTATTTCAGCTTATTATGGGGGTACAAAAGTTCTGCATAGATATATTGCCCATGTCCCTCCCAATCCCCCGAGTCCGAGCCTCAAGCGTGTCCATTCCCCAGACAGTGCACATTGCA
>CM052440.1:22843097-22904209 GCA_028533085.1 Varecia variegata | reverse complement strand
AAACTGGTTAACCACATGTAGAAGACTGAAACAGGACCCACAGCTTTCACCTCTCACAAAAATTAAATCACGGTGGTTAACAGACTTAAACCTTAGGAAAGAAACTATTAGAATCCTAGAAGAAAATGTAGGAAAGACTCTTCCTCCATTAATTTTACCATGGAGAGGTAGAAAATTAAAAATATGGATATACAATTGGCCCTTCATATTTGAGGGTTCTGCATCCACAGATTCAACCAACTGCAGATTGAAAATATTTAAAAAAATAAAAAAAATAATAAAAATTAAAAAAACAATACAGTATAACAACTATTTTCATAGCATTTACATTGTAATAGATATTATAAGTAATCTTGAGATGATTTAAAGTATATGGGAAAATGTGCATAGGTTGTATGCAAACATTATGTCATTTTATGTAAGGGACTTGAGCATCTGTGGAGTTTGGTATTCACAGAGGTCCTTCAACCAATCCCCCAGAGATATGGTGGGATGACTACATAAGTAAAGGGCATAAATATATCTAAACTGAAAGACTACTGGACCTTTGGTTTTGGAAAGTGATTTACCCCAACTGATACAATGTTACAAAATAGTAAACTTTTGGTGAATAGGTGAGTAAACACTTGGATTTTGTAAGATAGAGATGTTAACAAAGTTGCCACAAATTAACAATCCTATATGAATGTTACAGGTAAAGATAAACAATAATAGGTCAATTTGTTGGCCTGAGTAACATTGTTTATCCTAATAAATTTTTTTAATCTGTAGACAATTCACATGATTAGAGGATTAATGTACCAAAAGGGGCTTTAAAAAAAGAAATAACCTTGGAAATGAGAATCAACACAAGTATAATCCATCACTTTGTCTGATTTGAGAACTGAAACCACCTACAGCCACATATTTAATTATTAGAACGGAGAACTCAGCTCACCTGTGTCAATATGACTTACATGTTTGTTTCAGGAAAATTCTCATTCAGGAAGATAAGAGTATAACCAATAAATAATTTTACTCTTCCATAAAATTTGTACAAACCAATTTGGTAATATAGTTGACTCAAATATTTAGGCAAACAGTTCTCCTACCAGAACAATAGAATTCTCACTTAGCAAATGGCTAGGAGGCAATATGCTGGCAATAATGATATCAGTACTGGATGACTTTGGGCATATTACCTAACCTTTCAAAGTCTCGACTAGCTCATCTGTAAAATAACGATGATGAAAAATAATGATAATGATCATTTCTAATATTTAGCACTCACTACATCTGATGAGAAAACCGAAACCAACATCCTTTCCCAGTTTTATGCTAAACAATACTGGGACCACGCAAAAAAATGCCAGCAACATGGGCTAGGAAATAATTGTTCCTGGAAGGTAAACCAACTAAGATAATTTATTTAACATGTTTAACCACTTATTCATCAATACTTGTACCAAGGTCCTTGCTTCATTGAGCCTATAATCTATAACACTCATGTTATAAACTTCCCAATCTCAAATAGCCCCTGCTTTTTTAAGACTCCTTGTAAAATCATCAGTCCAATTTTGTGTGTGTGTATTTTTTTCTCCTGATGTGCCCAATCTGAGACTCTCCTATCCTAAAACTACAGAATGGCAGTACTCTTTACTGCAATAGGGTTACTAAATTGGGTTCTGCTAGCTCAACTGGCTTTGTGGGACGGGGGGTGGGGGGTGTCCTTTTGGGGGTTGATGGATGTTACAGGCTTTATCCTAAGTACTTTACATATATTAATTTCCTTACTCTTCAAAATAGCCCTGTGAGATAGGTAATATCATTATCCCCATTTTACAAAAGAGGAAACTGAGATCCCTAGATAGAGCTGGAATCCATTCTACTAAGTGAAATATCATAAAAATGGAAAACCAAGCACCACACATACTCACCATCAAACTGGTTTTAACTGATCAACACTTAAGTGTGCATATAGTAATAATATTCATTGAGTGTTGGGCAGATGGGAGCGGGAAGGAGGGGATGGGTATATACACACTAATGGGTGTGGTACGCACCGTCTGGGGGATGGACATGCTTGAAGCTCTAACTCGGGTGGGGCAAAGGCAATATACGTAACCTAAACATTTGTATACCCATAATATGCTGAAATAAAAAAAAATTAAAAAATAAATAAATAACTTGTAAGTACTTAATTATAGGATTAAATATAATAAAACACACACACACACACACACACACACACACAAAACAAGCCCAGCATAGGTACCTAACATAAAGTGAGTCTTATGATGTCTGAAATAATAGAGGAGAAAAAATAATTACTTTGCCAAAGAGATCTCCACCATGAATACAGTAGTGCTGACAGAATTGTATGCACTTCTCAAATCCCCAAAGTGTTCAATCATAGAGAACTTAGAATTTGGGAAATTTTCAGCAATTATTCATTTTTCACTTATAATAAAAATAACATGTATTTATACCATAAATATTTGTTCATTTTATAATAATACCTTCTTTTTCTCAAACAATAAGACTTCTTTATTTGCTTTTGATGTCCTTCTAATCCTTGATCTACAGTGAGAATAGGACACTTAGAGAAGTTTTGTACTATTGCCAGAGCTAAGAAATTAGGGTTTTTAGCTGTATGTCACCTTGGTCAGGAGTCACAATCTTCTCCTGTTAAGGTCCAGGTAGTAAATATTTCAGAATTTGCCTGCCATGTGGTTTTCTGTCACAATCACTCAACTTAGTCACTGTAGCTCAATAGCAGCTGTAGATGATATGTAAATGAGGGGCATGGCTGTGTTCTAAAAACTTTATGTACAAAAGTAGTTGGCAGGTTCTTTTAGTCTGTGGACTGTAGTTTGCTGAGAGCCATTCTAGATAGCATCCATAGGGCCATTTTTTTTTTTTTTTCATCTTCCTGATTTCCTGCTCAGGTCTGACAGTGCTGAGAGGTGCTCATTCATAGACACAGCATTGCTTCTCCATTTATATGTCCTATCACTAACTTTTCTGTGTTGTCATGACATTTAATGTTGTACTTCAGTGGCTTCTGTAACAAAATAAAGATATTATGAGTAAACTCTGGCTGGAAAATAACTGCTATACTGTGCAAGATCTTACAGTCTGGATGATGCAGACCTGGTGTTGCCTGAGGCTGTCCTTCAGCAAGGCAGTCTATGAGTTTAGACAACAATTTCACTAAGGATAAAAGGACTATTTTGTCAAGTTCAGCACCCAATCTAGTTTCATTATTTTAAAATATAAAAGTGTTTGGTGATTAACTTTGTTTATACTTGGAAAGTATTGCTTCCATTTCTGAGTCGGGGGGAAAGACAAAAAAGCTCATAAAAATTTCAAAAAGCTTTTGACTTCAAATAGTTCTTACAAAACTGCATTTGGATGAGTTAAGTGTGGAGGAATCAAAACCATATGGATAATATTTCTTTTAAAATAAACACTGATTTAAAAATTGAGGGAAAATTCTTGGAAAAGTAGACTACAGTCTTTTTTTTTCTTTTTTTTCTTTCAAAATATTACAGAGG
Source organism: Varecia variegata (assembly GCA_028533085.1). Lineage (NCBI taxonomy): Eukaryota > Metazoa > Chordata > Mammalia > Primates > Lemuridae > Varecia > Varecia variegata. The sequence goes on along the minus strand of CM052440.1, from coordinate 22,900,673 downwards.
TAAAAATGTTTTTGGTTACATGTATCAATTTTTTTATGCTTCAGTCAGGGTTATAAGTGTGCCCATCACCCAGATAGTGTTCATTGTACCTGTTAGTTAGGTTCTCACTCATCCCCCTTCCCCCTCCCCCCTGCTTGATTTCCACTGAGTTTTACTTCCCTCTGTGCATATGTGTGTCCTCCAGTTAGTTCCAGTTTAATAGTGAGTACGTGTGGTGTTTGTTTTTCCATTCTTCAGATACTTTACTTAGCATAATGGTCTTCAGTTCCACCCAAATTGTTGCAAAAGGCCTTAATTCATCCTTCCTAATGGCTGAGTAGTATTCCATGGTATACATATACCACATTTTGTTAATCTATTCATGAATTGATAGGCATTTGGGTTGATTCCACATCTTTGCAATTGTGAATTGTGCTGCAATAAACATTCAAGTGCAAGTATCTTTTTGATAAAATGACTTCTTTTCCTTTAGGTAAATACCCAATCATGGGATTGCTGGATTAAATGGTAGGTCTGCTTTTAGTTCTTGGAGGAATCTCCATACTGTTTTCCATAGAGATTGTACTAATTTGCAGTCCCACCAATAGTGTATAAGTGTTCCTTTCTCTCTGCATCCATACCAGCATCTATTGTTTTTGGACTTTTTAATAAGTGCCATTCTAACTGGGGCATGAAACCATAAGAATTCTAGAAGAAAATGTGGGAAAATCTCTTCTAGTAGTGGCCTAGGCAAAGAATTTATGAAGAAAACCACAATGGCAATCATAGCAACAGCAAAAATAAATAAATGGGATTTGATTAAATTTAAAAGCTTCTGCACAGTTAAGGAAATAATCAACGGATCAAATAGACAACCTATAGAATGGGAGAAAATATTCACAATCTATGCATTCGACAAAGAGTTAATAACAAGAATCTACAAAGAACTCAAGCAAATCTACAAGGAAAAAACAAACAACCTCATTAAAAGTGGGCAAAAGATATGAACAGAAGCTTTTCAAAAGAAGATAGACAAATGGCCAATAAATATATGAAAAATGCTGAGATTAAAAATTATCAAGAAAATGCAAATTAAAACCACAATGAGATATCACCTTACCCCAAATAGAATGACTATGGTCTTTACAGACTCCGAAAAGTCAAAAGCAACTTTAAAAAATTTGATAAGCCTAAAGCATAGCTGGGTTTGCCCATTCTTCATTATAGTGTTTTCATTGTATATCATGTAAAAATAAACAGACTCAGGAGTGGCCAACATTCAGCTATTTTAAAAGAGTGTGGGAATTTTAATTTATCTCTATAGTAATTTTTACCCAAATCCTGGATTTAATGTAAATCACATTATAGCACTTGAAATGTTAAAATGTTAAGCACTTGTTACTCATCATATTTTATTTTTAAATGCCCAGCCTTTGCCCCAAATAAGAATTAACAAAATGTTAAGAAATACCTATCTGCAATTCTCATAAAGTGACTTACTCTGATTAGATTTCTATCTACATGTTTAGTGATCAAAAAATGAGAACCTGGTACCCTTATTTACTTAAATTAAATTATATTTCTGGGTAGGAATAATGTTTATCACAAGCAAAACCAACTTTCTTTAAATACAGTCTTAATTCAAATTAAATCAATTCAACTAGCCTTTTCTTCATTCCTACCAAGTTTCAGGAACTTTGCTAGGCACTGAAAGTTCAGAAACAAAAAGGCATGGTATCTTAGAGGAGCTTAAGAAAGAAAAGGTAAAATGTAGTTAGGCAAACTATTGCAATACAATACAATATTTGCCATAGCACATGTAAATCGTTATGACTCCAAAGGAAAAATGACCAGTTTCCTGGAGGAGAGGGTGAAGTTTTCTTAGGCAAAGGGACATTTGAGTTGGGTCATAGTAGGTAAGTAGGAGTTTGCCTGATGAAAAAAGGGAAGCAGGTCATTTCATGTAAAGGGAACAGCACGTACAAAACTTGGGATAATTTGGGAGAATCTGGAATCTCTCTGTGTGGCTGGAGTGTAAGGTGGGTGAAAGAATGGCCAGAGGTAATTCTAGAACATCAGGCCACAGCCACAGAGTGATCATGCTATGGAGTCTGGAGTTCATGGATGGTTTTTATGGTCACTATCAGATACAGTGAGAAAGACAATTTGCTAGCTGTTTGAAGGATAAGTTTTAGGGAGTTGGGTGTGTCTGTGTGTCCAGGCGAATAAGAAGGGCGGTGAAAATGCTCATAAATAGGGAAGCTTGTTAGGATTCTCCAAAAATACACATTGTAAAATGTAAAATAGCTAGTTTTGGCAAGTGCAGTTGCTATGCTGCCACTTCAGAGTAGGCTTTATTAGGGTAGGGACTATGGCTGACCCACGTATTGCTCTGTCCAAGCCGCTAGTACATGGCGCATACCAAGCAGTAAGAACTTTTTCAACGAAATGACAAATGTGACAGTCATGTTGTATTGATATGAACTAGTGTACTAATAAGTTATTGATGAATTTCAGAAGATGGAAGATTCACAGGAGTAACAAATCGGAAAGGTAGCTTAAGATTTTCCAATACGTTGACATCAATCTAGGAGGAGGAAAAGGTAGTCTGTCTCCTAAAGACTGGATCAATGGCAGTGTGGGGGCAGCCTCTTAATCGTGTTACCTCTTGCATGATGTCTCACACGTTTTTTATTTGTTTCCCAGGGGTGCTGTGCCTTGACCTTCAGAACTGTCCTCCCAGTTACAAGAAGGCAGCACTGACCTGGAAAAAATAAGAAGTAAGTGAAATTCTGTCTTGTAACACTAATCTCTTCTGCCCTTTCCCTTGAATCATGTCCACGCCCTTCACACTAAGGATCTAAAAAGGCAGCATGGGACAGAGGAAGGAAGACAACCTTTATTGAATTTCTCCCACTTGGGTTGTATGAGGTTCATTGAACATCAGTTTCTACATTGGTAAAATGGGCACAAAAATAATGACTAACATAAATATTTCATTTGGTAAGAGCATGAACCTCCATAAGCATTATCCAAATCTCTTCTTTTCCCTCCCATAGGCATCTTCAGTTATAGGAAATTAAATGGAAGCTAACATTCATATTTCACAGTTAGAGGACTTTGTGTCTAATTATGAAATAAATTTGTAAGCTTTTTTTTGAGGAATAATTGCACAAAAAGTCACTTACCACTCCCAAAATTTACATTATAATTTCAAAGAGAGTCCAATCTAAAGCTTTAAGTAAGGCAAAAAAGTGCTTTGGCTCTGCAAGAGCACAGGCTACCTATATCGTGTAGGTAAAGAGTCTACCTCACAGACCTCCAACTACATCAGCACTATTAGCCAACAGCTGCTTTGCCACACCCCCCACGGTTCATGGCTGGTCAACTGCTGACCACAACAGGAAGAGGAAGACAGGTCCTCCTGGAAGACTCAAGACTCTTCTGACAGTCATTTTTCATTTTTCACTTAAAAACTCCTGATGGCCTTGCTGAACATTCCTTAGATTATGGGGCAGTTTAGGACACTTTTACTCAATCTCCCCTCCATCTCTTCACTAGGGGTCAGGCCTGCATTGTGTTCCTTCAGATGCCCTAGTCTCTTCCATTTCCTCCCCCATTTTCTCTCATAGTTGTGTTCCCTAATAAAACCCTTGCATATTTTAATCCTTTCTTCATATATGCCTCTTGGAGGAGTGGAATAACATACTAAAAGGTCTCCATGAAAGTTCTCTTCTGCGCCAAAGATAGTCATAAATTTCTCCACCTTCAAAGATCAACTTTGCTAACAATCTTTAAAGGACATTTCATATTTCAGTATGAAGCCAACATGAGGCATGACCTAGCATGGTTGCCACAACTACACATAGGATTAAGTCCAGACTATTCCTTTTCCTCTACAACGTCCTGTCCATCCCCTCACATATCTCACACTCTAAAGTGACTCAACTTTTCACCATGCTTTAAATATTCCTAACCTGCAAACGTTTATGTTTTTGCCAATATTATCTTCTGGGTTTAAACTGATATATTAATAATGTTAGCCCCAAAACTCAAGGCCCATTTGAACAGCGTCTTTCTCCCCAGTGCCTCTTCCCAGTCTCTTAAGCTGGAGTACCACCCACTCAATTGTTTCATCTACTGGAGGGCACAAGGCTGAGTAACAGAGCTAATTGTAGATATTCCTGATCACACTGTGTGATTCCTTTTTGTGTTTGCCACAATGCTTAAATGAAAGCCTGATGCATGGTAGCTGTTAAGTTCAAGAGCGGGCCAAATCGGCCAATATCATGTAAAGGAAATAGAATAGATTTTGGAAATAGGACAATTGGCATTTAAATACCAGATCCGTCACTTATCAGTTGTGTGATTTGAGACAAGTCACTTAATTGCCCTGAAACTTAGAAATTGGGGATGATAGACCTCCCATAACAGAGGATTATAAGGATTCAACAAGTTAATCCATTTATTTTGCATTTGTTCAATAAACTGAGCCCCTACTATGAGCCAGGCACTGTGTTATATCCTGGGGATAAATCAGTGAATGAGACAGCCAGGGTGCTTAACTCCAGAAATTTTTGTTTCTGTTATGTAGAAAGGCAGTAAGGCATTGGATTTTAAATATTTGCAGATCGTCACGAGTTTTCTGCAGAAAATAAGCAGGATACTGTGGTAGATAATAATGGGAAGGAGAGGGCGCAGACTTCAGGATGGGCAGGAAATGTGTCTTTTGTGAAGAGGTGGACAGTGTTTATGTTCTGTGCTCTGTATGAGTCAGAGTCCCACCAGAGAAGCAGAACAAGTCTCTCTCTCTCTGTCTCTCTCTGTCTCTGTCTCTGTCTCTCTGTCTCTCTCTCTCAGACACACACACACTATTATATTGTACAATTATTTTTAAACAGAAAATAAATACATGTGTTTCACAATTAGACACAAACCTTCTCATTGCAAACACACATATGCATTTATATAGTATGTGAGAGTGTGTGTGTGTGTGTGTGTGTGTGTTCATTACAAGTCATTGGCTTACACAGGGGCTAGCTAGGCAAGTCCAAAATCAATAGGACAGGCTAGAAACTCTCAGGCAGGAGCCGAAGCTATTGTCCACAGGTTGAATTTCTTTTCTTTTTAAAGGAAAACCTCAATTCTTTAAAAACCTTTCAACTCATTGGATCGTGATCAGGCCCACTCAAATTATGGAAATTAATCTCCTTAAAGTCAACTGATTGTATATGTTTATCACATTTACAAAATGTCTACACAGCAACACCAGGATTAGTGTTTTATTGAATAGCCTATCCAACTTGATTCATAAAATTGATCATCACATGCCCTAAGATGTTAATCCCTTAACCATGAATTTCTTAACTTAAAGCATACTTTTGAGGATCTGGATGTATAATCAGCTTTCCAGTGGAAATCTTTTTCCCAAGGCTGTTTGAACATCTTTCATATCAAAATCACAGTAAATAAGAATTTTAAAAAGAAATTGTTTTCCTGAAATGTAAGATTCTATACCATGACAGCTGATCAGACAAAATTCTAGGCCATTCACTGTGGTTAAATATGCAAAAAAATTGTAGAAAATATTTCATTGTTCTAGAACACACAGCAGGAAGCACAACTATCGAATATCTTTACATGAATAATAGGGAAAAACTACATTTCTTTCTGTGTTGTACCTTATATTTTTAATTATAGGTAAATATGTTTTAGTATTCATTTAATATTGATTAAATGACTAACTCATTCATATTAAAACTGAATTGAAAGCATATTTGTTTTGCAAGTAAATAGTAAGCAAAATGTGAGTTGAAAAACCCAAGTTAAAAATTAGTATAGAAAGTTTGTAAAATAAACCACATGTAAAATGAACACAAAATATAAACCATTATCTCTCTTCATTTATCAAGCAGAAATGCTCTTGTGTTTTATCTTCTTCACAGAAGAAGACAATATTAAATTAATGAATACTTGTTTCCTCCCTCTCTCCCTCCTTGTTCTTAAGTGCCAAAGAGAAGGGTCTCAGCTCTTGGTTTCATAAATGTGGATCTTAGAACTTCTTGCCCTGGGAATCAGGGAGCATCACTTTTGGCAGCACTCCATAAAGATGTCAGAAACCATATTGATCAGAATGGCCCCTGAACTCATTGCAATTTATTATTGAGTGGGCCACACTGTCATGTTAACTGGAAATTAATGCTTTCACTAGAGTTTGGCCATCCTTCTTTCAGGTAGAGGGAGCTTGGTTTAATTCAACTGCTGAAACATTTTTAAAGTGCATGTCTAGCTCTTAGTCTGACTGCTGTGTTCTGCATCCTTGATGCAAAGTACTTCTAGTCATCTTGAACATGCCAGCTACAACCCATAATTGGTACCTTCAGATACAGTTTTTCTCTCTGGCCACGGGATGGAAAATTGAAACAGTTCTGTAATTCAGAGTTATGCTTTCATTTAAGGTAATTTTGCTTCCTTAACACCATTTCCACCCCCACTGTTTCCCCCCAAATTATTTTTAAAACACATTTTCATCTAAAAGTAATCCCATTAGTTGCTCAAAGGAAAATATCCATCATGTAAAGTAATATAATACTGAAATTTGAGGATCATTGGAACTTTTATACAGATGAGGAATTTAGTAAAGATGAGAAATCATGAATTAATATTTTATTGAATAATGAAATGTAATCTAATTCCAAAGATGAAAATGGAAAAAATTGTATAAGAATAAAATAGATGAGGAAACTGAGGAATGGGAAGATACCTGAATTAATTACGTCCCACTGTTAGGCATGGTAATTTTTAATGGCCCATTACTTATTCTTATACAATCATCTTGGTATGTTGAAAGCCTATTTTGAATGTTTCTGCAAAAATTCTCCATGGAAATATTTTTAAATCATAAATGTTTGGTAAATGCCGTATGTCATAACTTCTGACAAATAATACATGATGAACATTAGCATATTAAAGGCTCCACATTAAAAGAATCTTGAGTTTGTATTGCCTAAACTTGATTGTTTTTCTTGTTTTATTTTTATTTTCATTATTTCTTTCACCAATTAGTAACCAGAGGAGCTAGCGTTCTCTGGAATGCAGGAATGCATTATAGGAAGTATTATGCTAGGTCTTACAACTGGTGTAAAGAGGCTGGGGGCAGAACCATGAAAATATTGCCCATGAAATTCAATGGAGAAAGACAGTTTTGAAGAAAGGATAGATAGTACTGAAATACACAGAAAGACCAAAAAGAGGAGGACTGAAAAACTGAAAAAGAAAAAAAAAGCCTAAAAATTTTACAACACAATGGGAAAAAAAAAAAAAACTTGAATCTTTATATTGAGAAAGATCCCTGACTATTCAGCACAATACATGTTTATTAATATACAAACATAGAAAAATTTTAAGACATCCCAATCCTAATTCCTAAGAGATGGATACAACAACATCCAGATCCTACTTCCTGTTGGCTGAATGTAACATCTGAGAGTTCTAAATGTCCTATATTTTTTTCTATAAATCCTGTCCGAAAACAGGATTATTTAAAATCATAAAAGTATAAAAACTACTTTTCTTTCAACACTACAGAAAAAAATGATAGAATGAATGATATGTAGAAAAAAATGGGGCTATATCAAGCACCCTCAAGCTCAAAAAGGGGAAGGTTTGATGGGAAATTTCACAATGAGTAATATAAACTTCAATAAAAGAACATAATCTTTCCTAGCTGCAAATGAGAATGCTAAAATGGAAATTTAGAGAAAAAAAGTGGCTGGAATAGCCATCACGGAACAAGAGACAAGAAATTAATCACTCCAAATACAAATATCTTGGACTAACCAGAATGTGTCTCATCTGTGACACTGTTTTACTCAGCTGTTGTGTAACCTCAGTTAGAGTGGATATTGCTTCTCATCTTGTGAGGGAAGAGACAACCAAGTGGTTTGTCTCTTCATGACCTGGATGAGGTGAAGATTCTGGTTCCCTGGGTGCCTTGGGTTCTGCTTGGTCTTGCTGTCAGACAGCAAAGAGAGGGGACAGTATGGAATGGCAGGTCAGGGCATCCTGCTTCCTGCCCTCATGAGAGTAGGAAACAGCCCAGAGAAACACTCCACTGCTCTACATATGGGCACAATATGCACTGCAAGGACATCAGGCTTAGCTCTGCTTTGAAATCAAGGTCTGGGTGGCTTCTTTGTCTCTGTTTTTTAAAGTGTCACATATTATATTCTAGGAATTGTGTGCAATGCTCAAGTTCATCTATTTAGCACAAGTGTTTGGTATTCTCGTAATCCTTAATTGCTGGCTCTTCCTAGAACTGGGATCACTCTTCATCATGTTTCAGAGGATTTTTCAAAACCCAGTTGTTGAGAAAGATCTGCAAATCTTCTCACTATGACAGATAATATTGTTTGCACAGAAATCACATGACATTCTGCCTCATTGTATAAGCTGTGTTCAAAAAGAAAAACATGTTCCATAGAGACTCCATGGATTTCCTTAGTAAATGGTGTGTCATGAACTGACAGCTCCTAAAGGAAATTTGCTTATGAGTCCATAAAATTTATTCATTTTCATTAATTAAAGTAAATTTATAGAGCACAAAAAGTATGCTTGGCAGTATGAGATATTCTGGATATGACAAAAAAAAAAAGGTTAAGAAGAGATGGAAATACAACAGAATATTTAAATTAACAGGGACAAACTAGTAGTTTGTAGGATGTAAATTGTGTTATAAGACCACAGATGGAGCTGCTGGGAAAAATTTCCCTGAGAAGATGACATTTGAACTATTGCCTGGGGGATAAATATGATTTTGACTGAGGAGTGGAATATATCACAAACAGAAAGATGTGTATGCACAAAGCTACGAAATTAAGGTTATGGTGTTTTTAGAATGGCAAAGAGTTTAGTGAAATTGAAACACAGGTTTACCTGGGGTAGGTGGGGATCGAAGGCCCATGAAGTGACATAGGTATGTTCAGAATAATACTAAAAAAGCAAACAAAATATTTTTTTTTACATTAAGGGGACCCAGAGGAGGTTTCCAAGAAAAGGACTAACACGACTCACTGGATTATTAGTTTAGAAATATTACTATGGTAGGGTAACAAAGATACAATCTGGAAGGAATAGTAAACAGTGGAAGGCCAATAAACCATGTAAATCTCTGAATTAAAATTTTCTCTACTTTAAATCATTATAATTTCTGAAAGACAAGAGTTTTGATGTTCAGAGGAAATGTATTAGGCACTATCAAAATCCAGAGCTGGTGATAAATGCACTTCTAGAATATTGACTATCTGAAGGAACGTGGCCAGCAGCCACTGGGGTTTGAGAGCGCTAGTAGCCCAAAACCTAGAAGAAAGCCAGAGTCATTCAAAAAGAGTGAGTTGGCCGGGCGCGGTGGCTCACGCCTGTAATCCTAGCACTTTGGGAGGCCGAGGCCGGTGGATCGCTCGAGGTCAGGAGTTCGAGACCAGCCTGAGCAAGAGCGAGACCCCGTCTCTACTAAAAATAGAAAGAAATTATCTGGCCAACTAAAATATATATATATACAAAAAATTAGCCGGGCATGGTGGCGCATGCCTGTAGTCCCAGCTACTCGGGAAGCTGAGGCAGTAGGATCGCTTAAGCCCAGGAGTTTGAGGTTGCTGTGAGCTAGGCTGATGCCACGGCACTCACTCTAGCCCGGGCAACAGAGCGAGACTCTGTCTCAAAAAAAAAAAAAAAAAAAAGAGTGGGTCAAGATAATTGTTATCACAAGTAGATAGTGAAAATTCTGGATGCCTAATCTGTTTTGTGTTGGATCAAAAGATACTTGCTCTCTGAGACGTGTTCCAAGACAAGGTCTGATACTGTCTGGACAAACAACTTCAAAGGCTAATTAGAAAAGAAAAATTACTGTTGTTTTAATGGTGATATGTGATAAGAAAAATTCCAGAGTCATTTTTGGAAAAAAAAAAAGAACTAGATTTCAGCAGATGAGGTTTATATTTATAGTAAAACCTTGCGAAGTTTCAGGTTTTGCAAGAATCCTTGGCTTGTATCCTGAACTGTCAGTAAGCCCCCGGCATTGTCATCTAAAGGTATGAGAAACGCTTCTAACACATTTTATTTTGGCCCTTTTAAATCCTAAATTGGATTGACTTGACCATGTGAACCTATGACTGACTGCACAGAGCTTGTTCATTTACATCCCAGGGGCTCCAATACCTTGTGAAATGTAGATCTTGTTTAGTTTAGCCCTCTACTCAAACCAAAACCAGACTGTAGTGTGTTAGAAAACCTCAATTTTTGTTTTTAAATTTATTTTCAAGTGACTTCTCATTGAACATTTCTCAGAAGTTGTTATTATGGTTCTCTTCTTGATGGTGATGTTTTTACTTAAGCAATTCAATTTAAAAAATCAATACTCACTAGGGGTTAGACACCATGCTGGCCACTAACTCAAAGATGACCAAGACATGCCAAAAAATTACCTGTAAGTGCTGGTGAGAAGATGGGCATGCACGTCTTCTTGGAGAACCATTAGGTAATAAAGATCTATAATCTCTTAACGACAATTCTGAAATCTAGAAAAACTTCAAATCAGATCTTCTTGGCAAAACTTGCACCAACATGATGGAAATGAGGTCATTTATGGTTTTTATCCTGTTAAAGTGACTATTCATACATTTTGCTATATTGACATGTTTAATTACTGGGTGCGGCTCCAGCCAAACACTGCTATTGGTGTTAGGTGATATATGGAAAATTCTGAATTCTGAAATACATCTGACTTTGAGATTTTTATGCAAGGGATTCTGGATCTATATGTCTCTCTTTTTCAATGTCGTTAAACCTTGTGACATGTGAAATCAGCTATGTAAATAAAACTATGAGAGGAGCATCACCCAAAATCTTTTATTTCACAGACTACATTTAAAGAGTAAAGGTTCCTCAGACTTCGTACACCATTTGCTTGGTAAAGCTAAAAAAAAAACCAAAAAAACACCTCATTGTGATGTTGTAAAAAGTCTTCCCATACTTTTTAAAATTAACATTTTTAAAGTACAAGTCAGGACCCACATTGAGAACATTGAGAACCATCATTTGAAAAGACTGTGTTAGGTGGTATGTTAAATAGTGCAAAAGCTAAATGCTGCCCCTCATATTTGTATATGGCACAGAACAAAGACCCTCCTTCATTCTTTACTGGGTCCCAAGTTAAATTAGTTCCTTATGTGCCTGATGTTTTTCAGTTTTGCATTTCATCCTGTAGGGCCACAGAAAATGAATAAGAAAAGCCTAATTAAGTCTTGCCAGAAAAACACGACTGGATTTAAAAACAGATGATTAAATCCTCAACTATTGTGAGGCAAATATTTTAAAAATATGAAGAAATTCATCTCCGTTTTATATATTAGCATACCTGTTATATTATCTGCACAAATGTAGCTTATTCACCAGATCTTACTTAATCATGTAGCAAAACTACTTAGAGGCTCTGCTGGAGGGCTTATTCAAAGTTTTGAATTCAAGATACAGGAAAAATAAAACAAACTTATGGAAAAATCTCCTTTCCATTGAATTTAAGTTTGTAATTTCCAAGACTGGACTTCCCTTAAAATAACCCAAAATAACCAACTTTTGTGTGAGTTAACATTCCTAATTGAGCATTTTCTTCCACTAAGAAAATGCATTTATGGAAAAAATAAAACAACTTTGATAATTTGGGGTATCATTATCAAAGATTAAAATACTAAACACTAACTCTAAACTCATCACATGATTTATGTGCTATTTACTTCCAACTTTAACCATATTCTATTTTCATACAAATTATTTCATGCAATATTCTTACCTTTGGTATGGTTCATCGTGAGCCATTGGCTTAGGAATTTCCCAAATTTCTCTACAACCCCCAGAATTATAATATATTTGATGTAAATCAAATATGTTTAGGGTATGTATAGGATAAAGATTATTTAGAGTAGTAAGAGTGTGTGCATGCACATATTTGATTTCTCTGATACTTGTCAACTATCTAATATGAAGATCAACAGGTTAGGCAGAGGTTAAAAGGTTCTTAATTCTTAAATAAAGAGGTTTTAGTTGTGCACATGATGTTTTGAGAAGTGATTTTCAAACTGTTTTCTACAGAACTATAGTTCTTAAAGGTGTTTTGAGTGGTCCCTTGACCTTTGATTCCAATTTAATATTTTAACTGTAATTTTTGTTAAGACACATGTTCAAATGTGTTATATAATAAATTTTAATACACTGTAGACCACCAGCATATTGACTTCTGCTGCCAGGTTAATTCGTTTTCGTTTAGGCATTAATATAAAATCTTTCTTACCATCTCTAGGACTATATTTGAACTTGAAAACATGTGTCAATAATTAGGATGGTTTTAGCTCTGTGCTGGTTTTTTTTGTAACTCACATCTGTGCATATGTACACACACACACATAAAATACAAGATTGTTCCCTCCTATTTGTCTAGAAGAATCAAGATGTTCTATTTTATAAACAACCCAGTAAATTACAAAAATAAATTGAATGCCAAGGCTGATCTGACTTCAACAGTCACATAAATTACTGTCTGAAAGTTTTGTATGTGTCAAACAGAATTTTTGCTTTTTTTTTACATTATGCGTTCCCATGCTGTTTGAATGTTTTCAATGTATATGCATTGTCATTTCCAAAAAGAAAAAAACTGATTTTAAAACTTGTACTTACAGTCACACTAATTTTAACTAAGTATTCAGACAATGGCTACAAATCATTGCTGCATCTTTAACTAGATTGTGTACCTGGGTAAGGACCTTAGCATCATCTCTAATCTACCACCTCAATAGTAAAATGAAGTTTGTAGTGGCTACCTCCCTGGTTGTTATAGGGTTAAATGTAGGAACTTAGCACAGTTCCTAACTCACAATGTGTCTTCAATACATGGTGTTTTTATTGTAAAATACTTTGAAAGTATTAAATGTGTTAAAATTATTTTTAAACACAAATCAATGTAAATGTATAAAGCTTGGTTGCTTGATACTGAAATGTGTTAAAAAATGATATTACTTAGAGTTTCCACATCTTTTATTCAAACAGATATAAAAGAGTTAAAAGTTGGGTTCTACTGGAAATATGCTAAGATCAATTATATTTTACATTTTCTCAACTGCTCTAAATTGAATTTCCCAGTTTGCAGATGGCATTAAGCTTTCTCTAAGTAGTGAAATGCCAGGCTGGAGGTGGGGGTGGGGAGATGCACCATGTTATTGTGAGTGGGTGGAAAAGTACTTGGATGAGTTACAGGGTAGAAAGTAACCAAATGAAAAGGGGAAAAAAGTGCACCACAAAATGCCCATGAACCTGTGTTCCAGAGCAACCACTCACAAAACAAAAGTGGAAACAGTAGCCATGGTGGGAGGTTCCCTGATGAGCTCTCAGCGCTGCAGACAATAAAATGATGAGCATTAAGAACAAGTTTCCTAGAAACCAGTACCTATATCTGTATTCAAAACCTAGGGTATCTATCTACACCTGGAGCACAATTTGCAAAGCTGACCACTTCAATAGGAAAAATACACAAATCCATGGAATTGGCAATGAAAGTAATCACGTGCCTAATGGAAGATTTATTTCAGTATAAAATTGACAATGCTCTTCCATTTTAAGTGGCATATACACTTACAAACACCATAGGAGTTGTCAGGAGGCAAACTAGTGATATAAACAGAATTTACTTCATCTTGCTATTCAGAAGACAATTAGCGATGGGCTGCCATGATGTAAAACAAGTTAAATTTGACAAGCATGTGACCTTTCACAAAGTGATTGTGTGTCTGTTATCACATTTGGTTCTCAGAAGAGTCCATAGCAGCATGTGTAGCCTGAGAGGAAATATAGGCTGGCATGGAGTTATACTAGAGGGTTCTGCATATTATTAATATACTTAGCCACCTGTACTATTGAGCACCCTCAATAAGGATAGCATTCTGTGGAGAAATAGAAGTACCTAGGACAAGAAAATATTTTTATAAATAAATCTATGAATTCTTTTTGCAATTTTAAAGTGCTTTTAAAAAATGTTTTCCCCCTAAGTCCACATCGTTGTATGCTTCCTATAGATATTTTAATTATTTTTTGTTTCTTAAATGCAAACACAAGTTAATTTCTTATTGTATGTAATTATTTCTTTCAGAAATTTGTTTTTTTTTTTCTGGATTGAAATTTGAATTTAGGAAACTTGTTGTCTTCCCTTCCAGTTTAACAGATAAACTTCCATATATCTGAAGTTTTCAATTTTTTTGTATTGTCAAAGTTCATTTGGAATGCCCAGTAATAAAATTTTCCATGATATTGCTTCATTTTTATATTTTATGTTTTGGTAGTTCTGAGTGATGGGATCTGAACTGAGATTAAAACAAGTTAAACTTGAGGTCATTGTGATGCAAATCAGAATTTTCCATGACTGGACACATGGCCCAAACTTCTTATTTATTTTGATTTAAATAATCTCTGAATTTTTTTTTTTACATCAAACATAGTCCAAGTGGAACTAACTGGTCTTATTGATTAAAAACCTTTGATTTTTCTTTGAAACTAAGATATAGTGAGGACGAAAGGCAGTTATTTTCTGGCATAAAAAACTCTAGGGATGTTTTATCAGGATGCAGGAAGGCCTGGGGTATTATCAATAACTTCTGAACAGATGGGACTTACATATACCTACCTCTCTGTGGGCCTTCATTCAAAGTTCTCCTCTCAGAATCATACTGGAATTGTACCAGAAATTCTCTTTGTTCTCTACTGGTTGATATAGCAATTGCAACATAACTGAATACTTGATAGAGGTTAAAAAATGCTAGCAAATACACAAACACACAAACAAACCAAGAATAGCAACAACAAAATCCAGTCTAAGAATGTCAAATACAATGTTTGAATAAAACAAATTTACCCTTTATTTTCCTTAACTAATTTTTATCTGTGATCATCATGCCTATTTTCAAAAATTTTGACCCAATTTTTCTCGTTAGAAGCTCTCCATGTTCCATTTACTATGCAAAACCTTTCAGGTTACAAGCAAACCATGAGAAGTATTTAATAGATTTCAAACAGAAGAATGCAAAGTTTATTATAAAGGGCAGGAAAAAAGGAGACTCAGAGTGCAGGCAGCTGAATATCTTATATCGGGAATTTTGGAAGTGTTGTGTTTGATATTTTGATGATGAAGTGATCTACAGAATTAGTTGGCTCCCTAATGTTTCCAGCTCGTGTTGATCATATAAGGACAGAACTGTTACAGGAAACCAAAGCTAGTTTTGTGATACTGAGGGTATTTAATTCTTTTCATTCTTGAAATTGAGCACAGCAATAAATAATGCACACACGCTTTTGGACAAAGGACAATTTAATTAGAAAAAAAATGAATTTTGTGTCATTCTCTAAATGAAGAATACTATATGTAAGTACATAGTATACATTATTAATAGCCCATTTGGGAATAAAATTAATTCCATTTGGAAAGTTATTTTTTTTCCTCTTAAGTCAGCAAAAAGTCTAATTATACACATTTTGAATAGAGGTATATATTTTCAAATTCATGCACATAATATGTTAGAAATGATGAAATATTAATGTATAAGTAAGAAGGATAACAGCATCGTAAAACAGATAGAAGTATTCAAAGTACCTTGCTTGAATCAGCAAATATTTATGAAAAGTGTGACTGAAGATCCTTCTCCTGCATAGACTGAGGCAGTCCCACAGAGGAGGCTGGACTCAAACCTTGGTCACAGGTATGGATAACTTGGTTGATGGGGTAAAAGGTTTGTTTCAGGCTTGGGGATGGAGACAGATGAAATATGCAGGGAGATGTGAATGACAGATTTCACAGCACTAACTTGCTTTTTCTCCAATTTTCTGAGCATGCTTTGTGTTTTCTCACCTCTGCACCCTAACCTGTAAGCCTCAGATGCTTATTTATTGTCTCCTAGAGAGTCTCCATGTGGAAATTCTATCCACATGTTAAACTCAAGTTTAAATGCCACATTCCCCACAAAGATTTTCTAATTCCCCAAGCTATGATCCCTACCATCTATAAACTCTAACATTTTATAAATCACCCCATGTTAATTATTCATTGCTATACACTAGGTAGGACATTTATAAATGTACATTAGCTCATAGTTTTTTGCCAAAAGCCTTATAAATGCATTATTCTCTTTATAAAGATGGTGAAATAGGTTTAGCAAAGTTCATAACCTTCTAAAACTTACATAGCTAGGAAGTGGAGGATTTAGATTGCAAACAAGGTGTATTTTGTTTTATTTGTATTGAATTCTCTTTTAGGTAAAAATTTTCTGTGAATTTTGTATTCTCCCCAGTAAAACACTTCGAGTTGCAAGCAACAGAAACATTTTTCAAACTACATTAAGCTTTCATGAGGACATTTTAATGACACTATTCAGTTATGCCATGGAGCTTGAGCACCAGGAAGGCAATGGACCCTCATGAAGGTGTGGTATGAAAAGTTGACCAATCACAAGGTAGATTGAGATTTCTTGATCTGGTATTGGTTACTTACATTTTTCCACCCTGCCACAATGTGGTTTGGGTGAGATAGACCTCAATCCCAGATTCAGGATGCATCCTGTTGGTCTAGTCACCCTGCGTGATTTCAATCCTAGGTCTTGGACAATCAATGTTTGGCCTTCCTTGGCCACAGTGATGATTCCTGAATGGAACATGTGACCCAAGTAACCCAATCACAATGACTCCTGAAATTTTTTCTGATGGTTTGGAAAAGAGAACTTCTTTTGGTGGATGATTTCTGGATATGAGGCTTGGAATGATTGTCAGTTACTACCATGAGGAAAGCTGATCTAAGGTCAAAGCCATTGAATGGGGTAGGGTGGAGACTCACAGGGCAATGCAGCCAGGCCCAGATCAAACTGTACCTGAACTTTATGTGGTTGTTTGCATTATTGTTCCAGGATATTTACTGCCTATCCCTCTAAGAATTACCCTTACCCACCCCTTTGACGTCAGTTTTTGCCATGTAACATTGGCAATGATACGTGAGTTGTAGAAAGTGCATGTGACTTTTGAGAAGAATCTTTAAAATCCAATATATAGTTCCACCATTTCTAGCAATACGTTTCACTTTGTATTATGCCTTGAGTTTTCTTAGGCAAGGGCTGCTCCTTTAGCCTGGATCCCAAAATGAAGAAGACACACGGAATAGAGCAGTGGCCTCTGCTGACATGTAACATGCCTGATAAAGAGACATTTGTTATAAGCCACAACAATTTCAGATTTCTTTCTATAGCATAGTCTAAAGAAAGTTGACTAATACTATCACCTCTGAACTTTACCAGTAAATAAGCCAATGAATATCCTTCATTTTCAAAACCGGCATGAGTTTTCTGTCATTTTCTTTTGAAAATATCTTCCCTGACAAACCCATTTTAGCCAATTAAATAATGTTGTTAATCCTAAGTGTGTCAGGAAAACCTTTTAAAAGAAAAAATTCCCAAAGGTACATCATATTAATAATATAATCTGGTGTCTGTAATGCCAGGTATTTAGTTAGGGGTAGTGGTGGCTACAAGGGTGGAGGTCACCATTTCTATGACTATCTCTGTAGAAATCCAGATACCCCCTTCTTGTCATGATCTTAATGAAATGGGGTAAAATGAGTTTAATATAACACATAGGATTTTATCATTGTGCTGTCAAGAATTTTTTTCTCCCATGAAAAATATGTTTTCCTTCATTAACAAATAAAATCAAAAGCTGAGGCACATAATTGAATCTCTTTGATGCTTATTTCAAAGCATTTCAGAAGAATTAATTACTGTAACACTCTGAGAAATATTTAAGTGCTATTATTTCTCTTCCGTACATGTACATGGGAAGGTGGAAACCCTAAAAGTTTAAATATCTGCCCTGCAGACCACACAGCAAGTCACTGGCAGAACTCAGTACTCCTAACCTCGTTGACCTCTGTAATCTCAGTGTGGTCTGTAACCTTTTTACATCAGAATATCACAGGAAAAGGAGACTTCTTACCAAAACACTCTACCACTAGTAAAACATGAAACTTCTTTCAGCACTTATTGCCATTTATAGCCTAGTTTGAGTCCATCCTTAGGATAAACAAGATATTTGAATTAAGTTACCGCAAGTCCTGCAAACTAGCCAACGTCTGCTCTAAAGATTGTCTAGGCATCCAACATAAACAACAAAATACATTGTTCAAGCATCCCTTAGATTCATCCTCTTCCCTCCTTCTCATGAACTGAATTGACATAGTGGAGCTGAAGGAGAGTTAGAGACATAAAAAGACTTAGAAAAAAAGGTCATTTTTCCCCCAAAAGAATGTTACCTCTACCAAAATAATATTAATACTACTAATAAAATCATTGCCATACCTTCAAACATTACCTAAATTTTAGCATTTTTAATGGTTATATCAGATATATTAATCATTTTAATAGGCTATGGAAATAGTAGAGGTTTAGTTATCAAGGGAAAAGTGGAGTCAATAAAAATTGATGATTCACCAGCCGTTTAGAAAGACTCATCCCAAATGATAGGGTTATAAATAAAATTTGTAACCTCTCCCAGTAAGCTTTGAGCTGACCTTGCAAACTATATCATTTCTTCTATATCATGTAGCAAAACATGATGATATGAATCTAAAGTGTGTACTACTTTGTTTCAGTAAGGTTTCCCAAGATTATGGATGCCCCATCTGAGCATAGTATGCTTAATGCTAAGTTGTCATAGTGGTATATATGACTAAAGACTATAAATTATAGTATTGCAAAATCTGAGATTTCAATCTTAAAAGGGAGAACATTTATATTATTTTAATTTAATTTCTTAATTATCTAAAAATTTCCAAAATTTTACTATTACAACTACTTTTAATGTGACCCCCCCAAAAGGCACAGTTCTACTTATTTAATTCAAGGAAAATAAAACTCTTCTTAATCCTTGATCTTTCTGAGGAAAACTAGCACTCTTTCTCAACACTCATGAATTCTGTGAAATATTTCATGTGAAAATATTTGTGTCTGTCTTTATTTTTCTCATCAGACTACTTTTACAGCAGCCTATGAAAATTTTGCCAGCATTATTATAGGAGCTCCAGAGGTCTGCCAAAGTCACAAAATCAGAGAACCTACTTATGTGTACAAAAACACAGAAGCCCAAACTTTCAAAAGGCAACACCCACTATGAACCCACAAAAACAGTATACATATCATTACTCTTTCCTCATACTAACGTCTGACGAACAAAATTGGAATTGTTGACACAAATAATTACATTCTGTTATGTTATTAAATTTCAATTTTTATAATCAATTTTAAACAATCAATTATAATTCCTTTGTACATTCACATGTACACATATTTCACACCATGAAAAAATTCTCAGTCTGAATATAAGCTCTTGTCTTTGAAATATCACTTTTGGAGGAGCTAGATATTACACAATACCTTATTCACTTGAACTAACTCATCCATTATTTGTAATCTTTTAAATAAAAATCCAAACAAAGAGGTCTAGCCTTGTACAAGTGAGGACTAAATAGCAAAGGTGAATTTTAGAGGAGGCAGGAGGCCCATTGTCCCATAGTTTTGTCAATAGATGCTTAAGAGAATTTTCAGTGTTATGAACTCAGACTTTTGTTTACACATTCTGTGAACTGTATGGAATTGAGTAAATTACAAGATAGGTTTATGGTATGTAGATAATGACAGCAGAAGCCAGGAGAAAACACTGTTCTCTAAGTTGAAAAATAAAATCTTATGATATTTATAAAAGACATCACCAAAATTCCATGTGTGTTTTGTAAAAATATAATAGTGGCTTTGATAATCGTGGATGCAGCTGCAGATATTATTCTTTCATTTCTTTTGAAATATTTACCACTGCAAAGAATGAGGGTTTCTAACATTCACCTTTCAGCATAGCCCTGAAAAGCTACTGTTTATATTTGAAAACAAAGATCATAACACATTCTCTTAGGAAAAAAATCATGATGGGAAATTCACTTTCAAAATAACATCCTGTGAACAGTGAGGAATTGAAAGAGGGATGGAGGAAGGGGGAGGAGACAGACAGAGAGAGAAAGATAGAGAAAGAGAGAGATTTACACATACACACAATTTATTGAAACTACTGATTCTTCCAAAGCCTAAAGTGGATATTAGTTTTTAAACTGTACATTTTAAAGACCTTTTCCACAATTTTCTAGGAAAGATGAAGATGGATGAGGATGATAATGATAAATATCCTTCATGCATGTATTCCTTTATTCATCAAACACTAATTTAGTGCATGCTCTGTGCCAGGTTCTGGGGATACAAAATCAAACACATGGTCCTTGGCTTTTGGGAGTTCATAATCCATTTGGGAGAGACAGGTAACTTACTATAAAGGATACAGCATGAAAAGTGCTCTCTCATCAGTTTCTAAAGATTGCTTCAGGGGTTCAGAAGAGGAACACCTTAATCAAATCTGAGTATTTGAGAATTATTCAAAGAAAAATCATGTTTATGCTGGTTTTTCGAGGAGTTACCTCTATGTATTAAAGAGGCCCAGGAGGGTTGGCAGGAGAGAAGTCCAGGCAGAGGGAACAGCATGTGGAAGATGTGGACTAGCATGAGATGGTCGAGGAAGTACAGAGTGATATTGGCTGGGATGACTGGAGATTGGACTGAAAGAGAAGCAGCCCTGTTTGCAAAGATGAGGGGAATGAGGCTATGGAGATGCACTGGCAGACTGCCAGCTTGTGTTTCAGATAAGATTTGTGTTTTTAGAAACGTTACTCTGGGAGAGAAATAATAGACAGACCATGAGATGACCAGCCAGCAGGTACCTCTCTGTTATTCTGATTCTCCTATCAGATTAAACATCACGCTCAGTTAATGACTCAATCTGCAAAAGACAGTCTTTTTTATTTACTCAGATTCTGCCTTCTGTGGCATATATAACCACCTCCGTACATAGAAGTGTCAAGGGCCTCATTCTTGAAATTCCCTCATCAACAGCAATCTAGAATGTTAACTTTAAGAAACTGAGTTAAGGTATCCTGATGTCCAGGAGAGCTGTAAATTAGTTAATTATCACATTTCTGCCCTCACCAGGTTTCTGAGAGCAGAACTTGCAGGGAAGAGAATTTGTAGTTTGCTCTTTGGCTCACTGGAGTTGCAAAGGAATGAAGAGGGAGAGGTAGAAGAGAACAGTGGGGAAAGATGAGATCATAGTATCATGAAGTCTCCCAAGAGATGGGAGGAAAGAAGAATGTAATGCAGGAAAGGAAAACCAGGTTGTGTGGACCCTGAAAGAGCTGAGGCAGGCTCTAAAGGCATGCTTAGTGGTATGTTGGGAAGAGATGGGAAATCTGGTTCTTATTTGAGAGTTAATTGTCATTTCTACCTTGGGCAAATCACTTAATTCTCCCGACTTGTTTGTTTCTGTAGGACAAGGATGGAGGATTAGATAATCTCTGAGATTGTCTAATTCAGAGAAATCTCTTCAAGCTCTAAAATGCTAATGTCTAACTATTTCATAATTTTTCCCAAGGCTGCTCCTAACACATATACTCTATTCTTGGCTCTTTTTCCCCCTTCAAAATTCTTTTATACTATTCTTCCTGAAAAGAACAGTAGTAGATAAAAAAATTAAACTCAGGAAATATTTCAGAGATGTGAATATGTAAAATTGAATTTGCTTTTAAAAGGAGGTTTGCGGTATAAGAAAGAATTTGTCTTTGTCCCAGGTTCCTAGGAGGGAGCTTTGAAATCATTGGCGTTTCCCAGGTGATAGGAGCATTTTTGTTATTCATGATGGGCCCATGGGATCACACCTGAATTTATGCTAATGAGGTGGCTTAAGGCAAGCCCCTAGATAGTTTCAAGGTGGAGGCCGGCCATCCCAGAAAGACCAGCCATGCGATTGCAGAGTTGGAATGTTGAGCCACATGATATCAGCTGGACTTCTGGAAAGAGGATAGGCATGGACATTGAGTTTAGGCATGTGGCCAATATAGAATTTAACCCCAGTAGAAACTCTGGACACTGAGGCTCATGTGAGCTTCCCTGGTTGGTAATTATACATTGATGGTCTGGGAGGGTGTCTCATCCTGAGAACACAGAACCTTCACTTGGGGGCTCTCCCAGAACTCTCTGTTTCTGTCTTTGGCAGTTTCAGATCTGTATCATTTTGCTATAATAAAAGTGTACGCATACACATAGTGCTTTTCTGAATCCTGTGTCATTCCAGCAATTCATTGAATCTGAGGGAAGAGTGTGACCCCCAAATTGGTAGCAAGTCATCAAAATTGGCAAGTAGCCTGGGCACCCCCAAACGGTGACTAGTGTCTGACATGATGGAAACCTTGCTGGACTGTGCCTTTAACCTGTGAAGTCTGTGCTAAATCTGGGTAGTTAGGATCAGAATTTTATTATAAGGGTTTTTGAATATTTTAGTAGATTTTCAAAATTAAATTATTAAGAAAAATTTAGAGGCACATTTCTGCACTTAAACTCTCTGGAGCACAACTGCTTCATTATAACATCCATGAAAGTGTTAAATGTGGATACAACAGAAGCACTGAGCTCCTTTAAAGGAAAGAATTGACATTATGTAGTTGCTGCAAGGAGAAAAGATTAAATTAAGAGACTGTATTTTGCAACTATTGAACAGAAAAAAAGGACAGAGAAAAAAATTTATAAAGGGGAAATCAAACTTCTTATAAACTTTTTTAAAAAGAGTTTTAATGATATACAGTAAAGAGAAAATAATAAATAAGAGAAGTTGATAGCAAGATTCTGTAGAATATTACATAAGTTTAAGTTGAGAGAAGTTTAAAACACAACTCACTGGAAGAACACCAGTTATATTTTAAAAATCTGGTAAAAATCTGGTCCTGGATAGAGTTGGAGCCCATTCTACTAAATATCACACAAATGGAAAAAACAAGCACCATATATACTCACCATCAAATTGGTATCAACTGATCAAGACTTATGTGCACATACAGTGTAACATTCACTGGTGTTGGGCAGGTGGGAGTAGGGTGGAGGGGATGGTATATTCACATCTAATGGGTGTGGTGCGCACCATCTGGGGGATGGACACTCTTGAAGCTCTGACTCGGGTGGGGCAAAGGTAATATATGTAACCTAAACATTTGTACCCCTGTAATATGCTGAAATAAAAAATATAAAAATAAAAAAATAATAAAGCTAAATGGGTATGGTGAGATTTCATGAGAAATTCCACTGACTTATAAATACATAAAGAATTTTGAAATTAATTTGATGTAATTGTGACCCACCTAAAATATATAATACTGTTTTTCCCTATTTTACAGATTAAAAATTTCTTAAAAATGCAACCAAGTCAATTATTCTTTTCACACAGTTAATTCTTTTAGTAATGCAAGCAAATTGGCGTAGTGTATATTGATTTTTATGACACTGTTTAGTTTGACTTAAGAAAATATATTGGAAGCATCATGTACCCTTAAATAAGTATACTTCAGATGCTTATTTTTCTAGGGGGAAACGTTATATTTTAGAGAACAGGATTTAATTCATAAGAGAGGAAAATCCATCTGATATACAATCACAATCAGTGAAAAGTGGGAAAATATAGAAGAAGATGAATCATTAAAAGTCCCACCAAACTCTGTTTAAGTTCTTTTCAGAGACTCACTACACGTGACAAAGAAACATGGAGGTCTTTTTATCAAAACGCCAAGTTTTCAGGTGTCAGTTGTCTGTAAAGCACCTGTCATTCCAGAAGTCTGGTGATCATCCTGGTGTGAGATGGGAGTTCAGTGAAGTGATTTGACTAAAAGAGAATGTCAGCATGACTCAGACGACCACTGCTGCTGTCTGTAGAGCCACCAGTATCTCTTTCTGGATGAGAGACTTTGGAGTGTGAAGCCAGAAAGTAGTACTTCATTGGTTCATTAATCTTTCTGACAAACTCTTATTCATCATTTAAGGCCCAAAAGCCACGTTGGCAGAATTAATCACTCCATTATCTGGTTCCTGTAGCTTTGTAAGGGATATTCTGATATGAACATACATCTACTTACATAGTTTGCTCTTCCAAAATATCTTGCCTAACCAGAATTTTGCATGCTCATCCTATATGTGTATGAGTTTGTGTGATGGTTGATTTTGCTTGTCAACTTGACTGAACTAATGGTTGCCCAGACAGCCAGGAATACATTTTTTTCCTGAGGGTGTGTCTATAAGGGTGTTTCCAGAAGAGATTAGCATTTAAATTGGCAGACTGAGTAAAGAAGATGCCCTCACCAATGTAGGTGGGCATCATCTAATCCATTAAGGGCCTAAATAAAATTAAATGGTGGGCAAAAGGCAAATTTCCTATTTCTGCTTGACCTGAGACATTCATCTTCTCCTGCCCTTGGATATCAGTGCTCCTGATTCTCAGGCTTCTGAACAGGACTGGGACTTATACTGGACTGGGGCTTACACCATTGACTACCTTGGTTCTCAAGCCTTCAAGTTTGGACTGGACCTACACCTCCAGCTTCTCTGGGCCTACAGCTTACAGACAGCAGATGGTGGGACTTCTCAGCATCCATAATCACCCGAGGCAATCCCACACAATAAATCTCTTTTTATCTCTCTCTCTTTCTCGCTGTCTCTCTTTCTCTCTCTCTCTCTTGCTCTCTCTCTCCATATATATATACTCACACAAATATGTACATCTATACATATATACACATATATATATATGCATATTCTATTGGTTCTGTTTCTCTAGAGAACCCTAATATAGCATGTGTATAAAATATATATGTTCATGAAATTATACACATACTCTGATATATTCTGTGTCTGTTAGGGTAAAAGCTAAGTTTCTGTAACAGAGAGACACCAAAACACAGTAGCTTAAATAAAATATAAGTTTTTATTCTTTATTCCTAAGAGTTTCAAGGTGGGTGGTTGATGAGGCCGTCCTGTTTCACAAAGCAATTCATAAAATTTGTCACACAAAATGTAATTCTATCTCCTTGGTTTCCTGCCCACTAGGGTGTTGCATTGTTGAACCTGGATCATCCCTGTCCTAGTTTTAGTTCGTATTAGAAGGGAAAGAGAAAATAGAAGAGAGAATGCTCTTTTTTCAATTGCAATGACTAGAGGTGCCACTCAT
Source organism: Varecia variegata (assembly GCA_028533085.1). NCBI lineage: Eukaryota > Metazoa > Chordata > Mammalia > Primates > Lemuridae > Varecia > Varecia variegata. The sequence continues at coordinate 22,875,488 of CM052440.1, read as the reverse complement.
CTCTCCACTAACATAGTCACGTGGCCATCTCTACCTGCAGAGCAAGCTGGGATATGCAGAGTCTAATGCAGTGGCCAAATGCTCAGGTAAGCTTATATTACCACACAAGAAGGTGAAAATGGTTTGCAGGAGAAGTTTAGCAATTTTGCAGCTTTTACTGTACACGATGATATAAAATAAGGCAGCAAAAATCCAAAAAGTAATAATAATTATAATAATAATACAAAAAAAGAACTTGAGTGCTCTATGGTGGTGTTTCTTAACCAGAGCGTTTTTCCCCCCAGGGGAACATTTGGCAATGTCTGAAGATATTTTTGGTTGTCACAACTGAGACTGAGTTGCAACTGGCACCCAGTGCACAAAGGCCAAAGATGCTGTTGGTCATTTTAAGGTACACAGAAGGACAACCTCCACCACAAAAAACTAGCTGGCTCAAAATGTCAATAATGTAAATTTGAGAAAGTCTACTTCATATAATATTTTTTTATATTTTTAAAATACTGTATATCATTTGGGACATTAAAGTTGTATGAGGACAACATGTTGGGGATATTTATATTTCTTTTGTTGGCTTACCTTTGTCACACTTGCTTGACTTTAAGCAACTTGACATTAGAAATCTTGTTTTGTTCTTGTTTTGATTAGAGGCACCAAGTCAATTAGTTCATGTGTTTGAATGAATAATAATGAGCTTGGAGCATCTTTTCTATGCATTTTCCAGGCTCTGTGGTGATGGCTACAAACACATGGACCCTGTTGCCAAAATCCTTGTCGTTGTTATTTCTCCCTCCTTATCCTTCCCTGGTATCAGTCGTATCACTGCTCATTTCTCTCACATTTGCAGAAACATCTGTATTTGAAGGTGGCCTTCAACACTGCGGCCACATCACTTGGAAAGTCCAAGTTAGGGACGTGTAGCCACACCCGTCACATTAAGAAGTGGCTTCCCCCAAATGTTTCCTGTGAAAGAGTAAGCAGGCCAAAGCAGGAAGCAGCTCTAAGTCATTAACTTCTGAACAACTCAGCTCAGATGGAAACAGAATTAAGATTTACAGGACTATAAAGGAGGTGGTTGTTATTTAACTATTCAAAATGGGAAATGAAAGAAAATCCCAGGCTTTACAAGGTCCTATGGCATAACCAGTATACTCCAAAAGCTAAGGGGAATGAAGGAGGGAAATGAGTATTTGATGAATTTTCACATGAACTTTTGACCTTCTCAAGGGTGGAAAAGTTGTTTTCTATCCAGTCTCCCAAACAATTTCTATTTTTTTCTTTGTCTTCTCCTTCTCTCTCCATCTGTCTCTGTCTTTGTCTGTCTCTCTGTCTCTGTCTCTTTCTCTCTTTCCCCCTTCCTCCCACTCTCCCTCTCCCCCTTTTCCCTTCCTCTCTCACTTTTCAAACTGTTCCAGCTTTCATCTCGAGGGCATCAATTCAAAGTTGCTTCTATGTGACCTAGTGACCTTTTTGGAAACTTAATCTACGTCAGAGATCAAAAAATATGAAGGCTCATCTCTGTTAATCTTCACATGTCCTCTAGCTTGCAAAGCAACAAAATTTGAGTTTTCAGCATTGCCTCAGTGTTCTCCATTGGGGGAAAAAAGTATTATGATCATTATCAACAGCAGCATAAGGAATCACATGAAAGGCAACATTGTGCATGGAGCTTATTGAATTGCAAACAGCTTTCTGAGAAATCAAGGCCGCCCCCTGATGCAAATCAGATGCTTACATAATGCTATTTCCTTGGAGGGTGACAAAGGACTGATGGGATTTAGATGCCCCTTTGTGGCGTGGTGAAGCTTTTCTGTCTTCTTGCTTGAAGCAGAACATTTTGACATATTAACTGGATCAGCACAAAATGTATCTAAAGCTATTGAATGCACCTATTTTTCTTGATAGAATTTATACCAAACCTCTTTGCATGGGATTTGAAGCAGCTGGAAGCTACAACGATGTTCCTGCCCTTTCCCCCCGGCCCCCCGCTTTTCTCTGTCTCTCCATATTCCTTCCAACCCTTTCCATAATCCTTAGATATGCATATTTGAAAAAACAATGCTGGCCACAGCATGAATGAAAAAAAGTCCATCTCTTTCTCACTGGATTTCATAATTTAGCATCATGTTATAAAACCAATTGTACACACATGCACTACAGTGTTTTTTTTTTTTTTACAGATGGCACACTGAATTAGGACCAGTGATCCAGCAAGTCATTTTGTATAAAGCCAGATTCTAGTTTGACATGTGCTATGCATCACCATACATCCTTAAGAAAAATGCTTGCTGTGTTTACACGTGTCTTCCCAGCAGCTGATTTCTGAATATAGGCACTGATGCATGGCATGTATTAGAGATTGGAATATGCCTCCTACTGTGCAAGCCAAATGAAGCTAAGTGTATTTCCTACAAGATTACCCTGCCTTCCTTTCTTTTCTCCTTTTATCTTTTCTCTGCTGTCTCCTTCATATTCTCTTCTTTTTCTGCCCCACCATTCATTCCCTTAATATTTTCCTCTTTTAATCATATTTTTCCCCTTTCTATTAGAGACTCCTTGAGAATAGCATTGTATCTTAGTCTTATGTCTTAGACTTCAATGCCTGACTATAAATGAGTGTCAGCAAATGCTTATTAAATAAATTATTGATGCTATATTTCTAATGGATAAATGCATATTCATCTAAGATGATGGCACAATGCTGATGCATAGTAATTTTGTCTTTGTCATTGTTATTACCATCACCAGTTCTGTCATCCTCTGCATAACCATTATCTTGGTCCAGACCAAGAATATTAAAGTTATTATTTCATTTAATTCTATAGTGACGTCATTAGTGCCCTCATCTGTAAAATGGAGGTATTAGTAGTACGTTCTGTGTATGCTTCTTATATGGACTAAAATGGAATGACATGCAAAATGTGTTCAGTGTATTGCCTGAATACTAGTCTATAAATGCTAGTTATTGATATAACAGTTATCATTTTAATCCCAATCTTATAGTTGAAGAAATAGGAACAGAGAGGTTAGGTAGTTTGTTAAAAGTCACTCAGCTAGGAAGTGGCAGAAACTGAAAACGAATTCCCAGTTCTGGTTCCATAGACTGAGCCCACGCTAACACTGCCTTTTCATTATTGAGTGTTTCTAAAATTCTTGACAAGAGTAGCAATTATAAGTCAAATGAATAACTGTGGCAGGTTTAGAGAGAAATCTTTTTCTCAAGAAAAGGTAGGAGAAAAGGTTGAATAAAGTTCTAAAATAAAATACATAGTTTCAAAAGGTTTTACTTTTACCATTAAAGTCTTCTTTATCATAGGTTGGGAGGACAGTGCAATTATACTTATGTCAGAAATTTATCTATGAAGTTGCTCTATCTGCTAAAGCAATAATATTCCATCTTTATAATTTTATACTTTGAAGTCAACCATAAAGTTTTGAATAATTGGTGAATATCATTTCTTTGGTAATGTCTAAACAATGAAATATGTTCTAAAGAAAATAGCCTGCCTTTATCCCTTTCTTTTTTTCTTCTTTTTTACTTTGGTAGCCTCTGAATTTGCTTACCATTTGTTAGGGTTAATGGTGAAATTTTATTTTGTCACAGAGACAAAATATACAGATGATTATAGGTTAAAGTAAATATTTAAGGATTTAATACATATTTATATGGGGAAGGAGGAAGTTACATTTTTAAAATTATAATGAGAAGCACTTTGTTTAGAAGATAGAGTTCACAAAAGATGAATATAAATGAGTTCAATAACTACTGTTGAGAATTGTTAATTCCTACATATGAACAGAACATTTATGATAGACCATATTTTACTGACTTTCATACCATTGTTTGTAAGATGCACCTTGTTTGCTATACAGCTAAGCAAGAAAAATATTCAGCCAATCAAATGACAATACTTTCTTATGACTTAGACTTTTTAACTTCAAATTCTAAAAGAGCTCTTTTAGACATACTTAGACACAAATTTTGTTTGTCTTGTGTCTACATAAAAAGAAAAGATCTATTAACTATTGTTGAAGGTATTTTTATAATATCTTTCTATTCAGATTCCTAGTCTTTTAAATCACTTTCTAAGTCAGGGTCATTGATGCCTGTGTTTTCCCATCTGATATTGTCCTTTATACCAAAAGAATATTGGTAATGTAATATTTCTCAGGAGAGTACATATAGTAAATTAAAGTTATCGATTCTGGTGAACCTACCGAACAATGAACTATCTTAAAAAGAGATTAAGAAAAAATTTCATTACAATAGCATTGAAAAAATAAAATATTTAGTAATAAATTTAACCAAGAAGGTAAGATATCTCTTCACTGAAAAATATAAAATATTAATGAAATAAATTAAAGAAGACACAAATAAAGAAAGATATCCATGGGATCGGATTGGAAGAATTAATATTGTTAAAATGTCAGTACTGCCCAAAGAGATCTGCAGATTCAATGCAATCTCTATCAAAATACTGATGGCATTTTCCAAAAAATAGAAAAAACAATATTAAGATTTGTATGACACCATAAAAGACCCTGAATAACCAAAGCAATCTTGATAAAGAACAAAACTGGAGGCATCACAATTCCTTATTTCAAATTGTATTATAAAGCTATAGTAATAAAAACAGTATAGTACTGGCATAAAAATAGAAACATGACCTATTCCAGATGAATGGAACAGACTAGACAGCCCATAAATAAACCTAAGAATATATAGTTAACTTATGTTTGTCAAGGATGACGAGAATACACAATGGGGAAAGGATAGTCTCTTCAATAAATGGTATGAGGAAAACTGGGTATCCACATGCAAAAAAAAAAAAATGGACCCTTATTTTGCCCCATACACAAAAATAAGCTCAAAATGGATTAAAGAATTAAACATAAGACCTGAAGCCATGAAACTCCTTGAAGAAAATATAAGGAAAAAGCTTCTTGACATTGGTCTTGGCAATAGTTTTTTGACTATGACCCCAAAACCACAGGCAACAAAAGCAAAAATAAACAAGTGGGACTACATCAAAGTAAAAGGCTTCTGCACAGCAAAGGAAATAATCAACAAAATGAGTAGGCAAACTACAGAATGGGAAAAAATATTTATAAACCATATGTCTGATAAGGGGTTAATATCCAAAATATGTAAGAAACTCATACAGCTCAATAGCATGGTGACTACTGTCAATAATACTGTATTGTCAACTTGAAATTTTCTACGAGAGTAGATTTTAAGTGTTCTTACCACACACACACAATTGGTACCTATGTGAGGTAATGGATGAATTAAACTTAATTGTGGTAGTCATTTCACAATGTGTATGTATATCAAATCATCATGTTCTATGTCTTAAATATATACAAATTTGTCAATTTATCTCAATAAAATTGGCAAAAATTAAGAAATGTCAGAAGCCAATACACTGTCTTCACTTTAAAAACTACAAAAAGAAGAGAAAATTATAACCAAAAAAATCAGAAGGAATAAAGTAATAAAGAACAAAAATTAATGAAAGTGAAAACAACAATAAAGAATAAAATCAATGAATCTAAAAACTGGTTTGTTCAGAAGTTCAAATTGAAATAATCTCAGTCAAAGTGATGAAGAATAAAAGAAAGTAGACTAATTACCAATACTGAGACTAAAAAGAAGCTATAACTACACTTCTGATAGATATTATAAGGATAAAAACAGAATATCATGAAAAGAGGTTTCACTTCTGGCAATAAATTTGAAAACCTAGATGCAATGGATAAATTTCTGCTAATGACAAACTATTGAAGCTCATAAAAATGGGCAAAAGTTTTGAACAGAAACTTCACACCCACATTAAATATAGATGTCAAATAAGCACTTGAACGGATGATTGACATTATTAATCATTAGGGAAATTCAGTTTAAACCACAATAACATGTCACTACATACGTACAATGTTGGCTAAACTTACAAAAAAATATTACTGGTGAGGGATACAATGTGTCTGCTACTCCCATAGACTCCCGTAGTGGGAATGGAAAATGGTGTAGTCACTTCAGAAAATAGTTTGGCAGTGTGGTATAGAATTAAACATATATTTAACATAGAAATCCACCAGTCCTCTCTAAGACATTTTCACTAGAATGTTGAACACATATCTCCACACAAAGACCTGTATGTAAATATTTGTAACAGTTAACATAGATTGATTCACAATCACCAAACACTGTAAACAATTCAAATTCTATCAACTGGTGAATGGATACACAAATTGTGATACATCTATAAAATAGGATATTACTAAGCAAAAAAGGAACAAACTAATTGTACATCAACAACATAATATTCTTATCATAAAGCTAAGTGAAAGAAGCCTATGTTTCCACTTATATGGCAATTTGGAAAACACAAAATTATAGCAACAAAAATCAAATCAGTGGTTTTCAGGGACTGAGAGTAGGTGAAACATACATTAGTACAAAGATCCACAAGATAAGTTTTTAGGGTGATGGAAATATTATATAAATTGATTGAGGTTATGATCACACACAGTATACATTTGTCAAATTCAACAAACTATGCAACTAAAACAGATAATTTTTCCTGTGTATAAATTATGTCTTGAGTAACAATAATGGAAAAAACTAAACAAAAAAGAAAAAGAAACATGGTAATATTAGTGTGCATGTCTATATATTTTAGTAGCAACTAGTAGAAACATTTGGGAAATGATTTTTTTTCTTGCTGATTTATTTGAGTTCTTTGTAGATTCTGGTTATTAGTTCTTTACTGGAAGCATAACTTGTGAATATCTTCTCCCATTCTGTAGGTTGCCAATTAGCTCTGTTAATTATTTGTTTAGCTGTGCAGAAGCTTTTTAATTTAATCAAGTCCCATTTATTTATTTATTTTTGTTGCTGCTGCAATTGCTTTTGGGGTCTTCTTCATAAATTATTTGCCTAGGCCAATATCTAAAAGAGTTTTTCCCACATTTTCTTCTAGAATTCTTATGGTTTCATGCCTCACATTTAAATCCTTTGTCCATCTTGAATTAATTTTTGTGAGTGGTTAGAGGTATGGATTCTGTTTCATTCTTCTGCATGTGACTTTCCAATTTTCCCAGCACCATTTATTGAATAGGTATTCTTTTCCACAGTGTATATTGTTATTTGCTTTGTCAAAGATCAGTTGGCTGTGTGTGGATAGTTTTGTACCTGGGTTTTCTGTTCTGTTTGATGGTCTATGTCTCTGCCTTTGTTCCAGTAGAATACTTATTTAGCTACTACAGCTTTGTAGTACAGTTTGAAGTCTGGTAATGTGATGGCTTCCGATTTGTTCCTTTTGCTTAAGATTGCTTTGGCTATTCTGGCTTTTTTCTGGTTCCACACGAAACATAGAATTATTTTTTCTAGATCTGTGAAATGTGATATTGCTAGTTTGATGGGAATTGCATTGAATTTGTTAATCACTTCGGGTAGTATGGACAATTTAATAATGTTGATTCTACCAATCCATTAGCATGATATGTTTTTCCACTTGTTTGTATCGTCTGCGATTTCTTTCCTCAATGTTTCATAGTTATCTTTGCAGTGATCTTTCACCTCCTTGGTTAAGTATATTCCTAGATATTTTATTTTCTTTATAGGAATTGTGAATGGTATTGAGTCTTTAATTTGACTCTCAGCTCGGCTATTATTGGTATATAGGAATGCTACTGATATGTGTATGTTGATTTTGTAACCTGAGACTTTGCTGAATTTATTTATCAATTCCAGGAGTCTCTTGGTGGAATCTTTGGAGTTTTCTAAGTACAAAATCATATTGTCTGCAAAAAGGGATACTTTGACCTCCTTTTTTCTGATTTGGATACCCTTTATTTCTTTCTCTTGCCTAACTGCTCTACCTAGGACTTCCAGCACTATGCTGAATAGAAGTGGTGACAGTGGGTATCCTTGTCTTTTTCTATTTCTTAGTGGCAATGCTTTCAACTTTTCCCCATTTAGTATAATGCTGGCTGTTTTCTTGTTGTATATGGCTTTTAAAATTTTTAGATATATTCCTTCTATGCCTAGTATGTTGAGAGTTTTTTTTTAATCATGAAAGGGTGCTAAATTTTGTTGAATGCTTTTTCTGCATCTATTGAGATGATCATACAATCTTTGTTTTTGCTTCTGTTTATGTGGTGAATCACATTTATTGATTTACATATGTTGACCCATCCTTGCATTTCTGGGGTGAAGCCCAGTTTATAGACTTAAAACTTACTTAAAAAGATAATGTTATAGGATATTAATTACTCCAGATTTGCCTTACCTAGGATCAGATTTGTATATATTATCTTTAATTACATAAGTATTAAGAAATGTTTTTGCTATTACATTATATAAATGTATTTACTATTAAGTATTGTAAAATTTTCTTTTTAGTCAGCTTTTATTTATATGGTAATCAATGATCTGAAATGCTACATAATTTTGACAAGGCATTTCCATTTCCTCAATGTTGTGATTATTTATGTAACTTAAGTTAGTTGATAAGCTCTGAAACTTAGTCCTCTTTGGTTTCTAATGCTGATCACAGCTCAAGGCATTAAGTAGGTGTTAAGAAAAAGTATCTGTTGAATTTAGTGGAAATATGCTATTTACCAATATTTTTTCTATAGCATCTTGTCGAGCAAGTGCAGAAGGGAGCCTCACAGTCAAATTTTATTGCATTCCTTTTTGAAATATACTCAATTTTCTAGAAAATGCATGAGATAAAATATGAAGTAGACTCATGTTTATGTGAAGTTTTGGCATAAGTTGGACACTAATTTGCCACAGCTTACTATCATCCAATGAATCTTTATTATCTTAGAAAGAATTTCTTTAAAATATAGAAAAGCCCCTCTCATAGCTTCTCTATGTCCCAGTTTTCTCATCTATAAAACAAGGATAATAGTAGTACCTACCTCATATGATTGTTAGGAGGATTAAATGAGTAAAATTCTTAGAATGCTGTTTCTGGCACATAGTGTTATATGTGTTAGTGGCAATTAATATTGTCCCCAACTACACCTCCACCTCAGTTCTTGCTCCAACAATCTCATAGAGTTTCTTGAACTCAGTGAGGACTGTACTTTCCAACCTCTCCTTACTTTTGTCATGCTATTCCATCTACCTGGAGTAGACAACTTTCTCCAGCTGCCTAACTCATGATTGCCTCTTTAAGATTCAGCTTAGCATTACTTACTTAGGAAAGTCTTTTGCAGATCCCTTTCTAGGTGGTCCTACATAGAAGGACCTTCCTCCTATAATAGTAATTTTCACAATGTATTGTGACAGTGTGTCTCACCATCACAGTTAAATAAGTTCTTTGAAGACTTTAGTTGTGCCTTGTTACCACTATATTTCTAGTTCCCCAAATTGAACATTTGGTGCATAATAAGTGCTCAGATAAACGTTTAGCAGATGTATGGACTGAATCAAAAATATTTTCAATAAGAAGGAAACATTTGATCAAGACTCATAGAAAAAATGAATACCTAGTTAGTTTGTATTTTATGACTTAAAGCTCCAAAACAGTAGTTTCAAGGCAGGTCTATATCAGAACTAAGAAAAACAGAAAGCAAACAAACAAAAAATACTCCAAAGCTTTAAAAAATACAGATTCCTGGGCCATGCTGCAAATCTACTGAGTTAGAACCTCTGGTCACAGATACTTAAAAACAAATGCCTCATGGGTTTTCTAAGATAGTTAATAACCTCTGCTCTAAAATGAGCTTGCCTTATATTAATGTGATTTGAAGCGTTCTATACTTTTACCCTTAGCAATTACACAAAACTCTTTTTCGAAAAAAGCTTTAGGATAATCCATTATTTCAGATATTTAATTGAAAACACTCCATCAATGACTTCGCAGAACCATGTAAAATTCTGAAACATTTCCTATGTAAAAAATTCTATTAGTTTAAAAGAATTTCCCCCTCTTTTTCTTACAATTATCATTTTATTTCCCTCACCTCAGCCCCTTAAAGTAAGTGTAAAAGAGTTTCAGATTTAAAATGTGCCCTTGCTATGAACCACTCCAAAGTAAAAGGAACCAAGTGAATTCAGGTGATTTCTTACAGCGTAATTGCCTTCTTTTCACACTAATAAAAGTGGTCTCTCATGCCTACTTTCCCTGGCTCGTCCATATAACATAGGCAACTGTGTCAACATTTAGCAACCTTAAATGTATACCAGACACTAAGGAGTGCATAATAAACGTTTCTGTATTCAATAACCATCTTATAAATGTTTCTGTGCTCAATGTGCATATTAAAATGTCTGTTTTCCCCTCCCAACAATGACATGTGTTGAAAAGTGGATAAATAATAAATACCTGTTATGTATGTTGGCAAATGATAAAACATTAAATAGACTGCTCTAAGTGAAATCTAATGAAAAGACCATTTCACACCAAGTTCTTTCCACTATTAACACACTCTAACTCTCATTCTGAAAAGATACGACCTCTGGGCGGGAAAAGAAAAACATCACAGTTGGAATAAGATGGTAAAAAGAATCTGTAAAGAAAGAGACTGAGGGCATTCATTTTCAAAATTTGGATGTAGATGACACTTTCTCCTTTGCAATTTTAAGTAGACAATATGTATCTAAAGTTGACAATAAATAGACTCTAGCAGTAAAGGTAATTAAGTGGTATATGGAGCCATTTATTTTATTGGGAAAGAAGGTTATTATTTCTGTAATTTTAAGAGTGATAAATGCTTTTGATTTTTTTTTAAAAAATGAATCTATACAAGAATGTATTGAATGCATTGTACTGAATGTGTATGTATAAAATAAAAAGTGAAAGTCCTTTCTTTAAATACCACTATTATTGAGTCAAATACTTTTCCAGAATTATATATATATATGAACACACATATACACAGACATATATATGCATGTGTTTGTGTGTATAAAAGGTTCCCCATATAGAAATTCTAATGGCTTCCATAAATTTGGTAGAGCCTTTCTGCCAGTCTGTAATAGAGACATTCACATCACTGAATGGAGAACAGAGCCACTCCTAATTGCCTATCACATTACTTTTGGAGCCAAATGGGTGTTACATTATTCAGGATTAAGGGATATATTTCCAAAGCACCAGGCAAGATGGATGCTTTGGAATTCCTTCATTGGCTCCAAAAGCTGCTTATTGTTTGCCTTTTCATTGCTTTGTCATTGCCACTGTGAAGGATACCTTTGGTGCCCAATGCTGTTTGCAGGGCAATTTTTGCCACAAAAAAAGGATTAATTTTTTCTGCCATTTTCCATTTTCATCACCAATTTCCAACTGTCATGAAAGCGAGCTCTGTTTTTACACGACATTCCATTCTTATTACCATCTTCATCCCAAGAATGAAAGTCTGTAATGAGAGCAAAGCCATAGCTGGCATCTGAGGAATGTTATAATTCACTCTCATGACAAAGATAGTAATGAGAAATGACAGTGCCACAAAATGAATCCTTTCCGATCCCAGCCCCTCGGATGATAATGAAAACAGAAGATGGCACCAACTTTATTCATCTTCATGACACCTATTGTGACAGGATTGAAAGCTGCAGCAACAAACCCATCTGAGGTTACAATTTCCCAGTCTCATTCCCATCATGTGTTTTTTTAAAACTCTTTACCACCATTTCTCCTGGGAATTCAGTTATTGGGGGGTGGGGGGTGCTTTCAGGGGCTGTAGAATTTTCTTTACTGTCCACAACTGAAAATATTTCAGAGAGGTAGAAATGCTTCTTCCTTTTAAAATTATGTGGTGTTTTTTGTGTTTTTTTTTTTTTTAATTACAAAGTCAGCTTAGCAATGGCTCTAAAAGAAGTGATGGGAAAGAAGAGAGAGAGAATATGGAAATAAAGCCACTTTTTGAACTTCTAATTCAATTCTCTGACTCTCCTGAAAAATGTAAATTTTAAGGTGTAAAATATCCAAAAAATGCAATGAATACAGGCTCTTACTCACCCACACCTGCATGTTTCCCCATGGTCTTCTGTCTCCTCCCCTCCCCTCTTCTTCTTTCCTCTCCTCTCTCCCTTCTCTTGCCCCCCGCCCCTCCACAAGTTATGATTATGTCTTCATAAAATCTAAAAGGGAATTTAGAGCTAAGTTGATCCAATCTCTTCATTTTATAGATTGAACAAAAAGGAGGCTTAGGAAGGTGAATCCACTTATTCATGGTCCCCCAGAAAGTGCTGGAATCCCTCATTCACAATTTTTCAATCTGCTCTTTCTAGGATATGAGTTGAAGATGCCAATGACAAAGGTAGCACAGAATATATGTATTATGCTTGATTTTTTTTGCACCCTTTCTCTGGAGGGAAGGTGGCACTTTCTCAAGGAATTCTTACTGGAGTCACAAGACTCCTGGCTCTGTCACCTCCCACCTCTGTGTCTTTGGGCCACTCATCTTTCTGAGATGCGTTGTTTTTTTTTTTTTTTTTACTACAAACCAAGATTTAAAAAGTATAACCAGCTTAGTAAACAGTCTATCTTCAATAGGGTAAATAAAGCGACCATTTGTTCTTTCTTCTTCTTATTGACTTCAAATATGACTTTCTCTTCTTTGTTCATTTGGGCCTAATCTGAGCTCATAGAGACCAGAAGTAGGGAAAGCTGTTTTCCCTGTTCTTGATCTGCTCTTAAAATCTTTCTTTTATCTTTTCCTCACTCTGCTTCTAACTATTCTGTGGTCAGGAGCTAAGGAGGGGTACAAAGTAAAGTGGCAAAGACACCACCCCCATTGCCGGGGATCTCACATTGCAACATTTCATGACATGGGCGATGGAGCCTTTGGAAGACTCCATACAACTCACCCTCCCTTGCTGGCAAAAAAGCAAAACGGTCTATTTTCCCTCTCGGCAGGCACCTGATTCCTTTCAAAAATATTCAAGCCTGACTACTCTTCTGGGTATCCAGATGGTCCATGTGAAAAAGTGTACTAACTGACCCTGACATGCTCTGGGAATGAGACCATCTTTTTTCCTTGCCCTGCCATTGTGGCCTGCTCTAGGCAACCTTCTGCATTCAGAATTTTTTAGACAAGAGACAAGTACCATTCTCTGCTCCTCTACAAACTCCAAGGAACACATACCAAGCTGGAGGTATCTGTTTTATAGCAGCATGCGCAGAATTTTGCATTTTTGTAGCTACCAAGTATCTAGTGAAAAACTGGGGGCGTGTTAGTGAAATATTTATCTCCCCTTTTAATACACATTCTAATCTCTGGGTGGTTATTGGGACACACTTTTACTTGACTAGAGAGAAAAGGGAATGTTATAGTCTTATAAATATCTATTAAATATCTTGATTAAGTTTCATCTGCAACAACTCTCTAATCTTCTCTTACTTTGGCTGTGGGGAGGGATGACAGCTGAACCAGTTAGAACATTGAGGATGGCTCTTTTGCATCTCTTTAGATAAGTAACCATACTCACCTTTGTTGTCTCTGCTTTCAAATTTTAGATGAAATTCTGAGACCCAGAAAATGATCATTGCATTCTTTACATATCTCACATGGTTGTAATGAGCTTACATTTTTCATCTTGTGGTAACTTATTTTGTGTTTCTATTAAATGCTGGTATATAATAACTCCTGAGTTATGGGATAACAAAAGTATAGAGAAGGGAAGTTTTCTTCTTCTGATGTAAGAAATCAGTGCTCCGATTAAATCAAAAATTTAAAATAATATAAAGCTAGAATGTATGTGACAACTCATGTAGCTTTCAAGCAATCAGAATATCCAGGAGTCCTAGAACTTCTAGAGCTTTCCATGCCTGATAATTTCTTCAACTATAATCTACATTATAGATCCTCCACATTGAAGATCCAGCATACCTTCAACCCAACCCAGAGTTCACCAGAGCTCTTGTTCTTGAGAAAGACCTCTGGCAATTCCTGTTCTTGATAAACACCTCTGGGACTCTGGGATGATGTACACAATGAAGCATTTTCGGTTCCAGTGGCAGCCGGACACCCACCAGGTCTGTGCAGCAGTGGTACTTGGGCTGAATATTTTATAGTCCCCTGAAGACTCCACACTGAGATTTCTTCCAGATGTTTTGTAAGTTCCTCGGCCTATCCATAGACTTTTGGGTGTTGTTTTCACAGCACCATTCTCCTCTTCTACTTTCCTTTGAACATTTTCAGGCAAATTAAAAAAAAAGCATTCTATTAAGCAACAGCAATAATTTTGGTAGGAAAAATACCCTGTATTTGTAGGTCTGATTCTTTCACTAATTAATATGACATTTACCATGGAAATTTATATTTTGAGATCTAATGTGTACAAAGCTTTGTGTTCTGTGATCTTCATTTGTGACAAATTGCTTCATTTTTTTAAAGTTTTTGTCAACATGTTTGTAATTCACAAAGAGGTTGGAATTAAATTCTTGATTTGCAATCTGTCCTAAGGACCTCTTGTGTTTTGTTGAGCTGCTCAACAACTCCCATGGACAAAGAAGAAATAAAGCGAGTGAATTGTAGGGGCTACTCAGTGGCTTCTTAATCAGTGGAGAAGCTCTGTTTATATCATTTTATGAATTGGGCTTCTACACAAGCTTGAATTTTGCAGAAGGAACTCAACTCCAAAACCACTAAGTTAGAATTTCCTTCTGACTCTACTTATCTATGATTCTATGAAAGAGCATATGAATGAAAAAATTCAAAGCAGCAAAAGTTAATTCACATTCTTTCTCACGGCATGGGGTGAGCTTGTAGTCATATGAAATTGCTCTGATACATGCTTGATATCACCTACTCAACCTTGTTTAGTGAACAAATAGTATTACAAATAAGGTGCCGCTTGCCACGCTCATCTCAGGCAAGGAAAGGCTTTATTTGAAATACATTTTATGGGGTTCAAAGTAACCTTGAGAATTGGCATAAGCTCAGGACTTACCACAGGAAGACAAAGAAAGAAGTCAGCCGTGAGGTAACTCTATAGCTGTCATATTCTCAATGGAAGCTATTTCTACAGTTTCTGATCATAGCCCTTTTAAGAAAGGAATGCCATTGTGCAATTTATTTCTATAAGAAAGTAACTTATGGATAACTGAATTTTTTCCAGTCATGCAAGTAAAGATGAAAATTATACTAACTTAAATTCTATGGATATTTTCTATAGTCATCCAAACTATATAGAGTTAATATCAATGAACAATATCAGGATGAACATGGATTAGATGCATGTAAAAATCTCGATTCTATTTCTAAACCTATTTTGGAATCAAGTAAAGCAACTTCAAGAAAAAAAATCTTTCATATTCATTTTTAATTTTCATATTTTTTCCATCTGTAGCCTAGAAGATTTGCTAGAGGGTACAGGAGATCACATATTTTTGATGAATTAGTCTTACTTTGGGCGATTAGAGCATCTGTAAGATTAAAAAGATGGTTCTAACATTCCATTCCTGGTGACTTAGAATGAAATCACAATTACTGCTTTGTCTTCCTGCTTGGTTAAATGCAGTGTTCCTACTACATTCCGGTTGCTATAATAAGTCAAGCTTAAGAAAAATGCATATACGGAAACTTGCTTGCAATTACTTTGCCTGACATTCATGCAAAATGTAATTTAAAGGTTTGAATTGTACAGGTGCTAAAAAGAAGTGTATTACAAAATAAGTAAACCATAATGTCAGAAAATCCAGTTTGGTTCTTACCATGATATGATCTTAATTATGACATTCCTGTATTATAATCCCAGGTCCATTGCTAAGGAGAGGAGGTTATAAAAGTAGGTTGTCAAAATCTTTATCGGAAAGTTATTTTAGCATTGTTTTTAAAGGAAATTTATTGCTTAATTATAAAGGTAATATAACTACAATCTAGAAAACGTGTAAAATGGTGAAAAGAAAAATAATTGCCTATTATCCCAGCACTCAAACCACTATTATTATTATTTTGGTGGAGTTCCTTCCAGCCTTTCTTCATATGTTTTTATTAATTATTTTGTTTACAATTCTAATATGTGCACATCATATTTTGCATCCTTCTTTTTGCACTCTCCTCTTTCACTTTATTGCACATGCTTAATAGAGTTTTATATTTTCAGAATGAGCCTAGTTTGTATCTTAGGAAATTATTTTGTAAGAGAAAGTGGTCATTTTCATCCCCTAGACCTTTTCATGAGAAATGCTTTGCTCTTTGCTGAATACTAGACACAGGACAAAGTCTCCATCAGTTAAGGCTTGGAATGAGGCCAGACCTAAATCACTGGGGGTAGAATCTTTGCATCTTAGCTTCACAGAGATGGCCATATAAAGAGACCAGATGATACGGGACACCATAATTGCTGCCCATGGAAGCCAATGGAGGGCATTTGAATACACTAAAATGAAAGCGCTTCTGTCAAGGACACCTGAAAGCATGTTATGAAACCAAGAGCTACAAGAAAATCAAAATTACTTAGAAAAGTAACTACAATATATAAACCATTCTGTGAGTGAGTGTGGCTTGAATGTGTTTTAAGAAAAACTACAATATATAAATAATGCAAACTCTGAGAGCCCATGCAGTTCTGTTCTTTGAGATAGAAAAGAGTGAATATCCGCAGCTATAAAATCAACCTAAGTGTATATGCACAGGCATAATTGAGCATACAATATACATAGGAAAACTAGTAATGTCTAAATATAAACTATACTTAAGTCATCAAAAAAAGAAAGAAAAGGCCAAAGTTCATTGAACGTTTCATAAGGTCTGAACTCTCCAAAACTTCCAACAGCTTCATTCATCATTCAGAAACCACAAAAGATTAAAGATTAAAGACCTTTAAAAATTCTACTACTTACAATGTCAAAGTCACACCAACATTTGTGAAAGCATTTTTAAGGGTGTGGGTAAAATGTGCAGAATTTCTGGAGAGGAGATTCTGAATTCATATCATAGTCTGAAAAATCATAAACTGACCCTGCAATTGCACTTTTTCAATTTTTTTTTCCTCCCGCTGGCTGCCTTTTAAGATTTCACTCTATGGTTTACAGTAGTTTGGTTATGATGCCCCTAAATGTGGTTTCCTTTCTATTTATACTATGTAGGGTCTACACATTTTCCTGATTTTGTGGCTTGGTATCTTTAATCAGATCTGGGAAATTCTCAGCCAGTACTTTTTCAACAATTGCTTCTTTGGTTAAATGTATGGTAGACATTTACCTTTTATTTCACATGCCTTTTATGCTTTTTTTCTGTATGCTTTTTCTCCCTGTGCATTGCTCTGGAGACTTTCTACTGCTTTAGCACGTGATTTACTAATTCTTTTATGTTCTGTTTTGTTTTGCTATTTCTAATCTGTTAATAAACTAATGAAATCTTAATTTTAGACATTATATTTTTTAGTGTAGAATTTCCATTTGACAGGTTTTTTTTTTTATAGATTCTAGGTGTCTTTTGAAGATTCTTGTTCTTTCCTCTATTTTCTTGAAATATATCAATTGTAGTTATTTTAAAGTCTCTGATAACTCCAATATCTGATTCACCCATGGGTCTGTTTCAGTTGTCTATTTTTCTTCTGGTTTTGTTCAATTCGTCCTGCATTTTAGCATGCCATTAACTTTTAATTTGATACTTGAGATGACAGGTTTTTTTTTTTAATTGTATGATCTCTGGGTAATGTTATTTTCCTCCAAAGAGGATTAAGTGTTCTTGTGGAAAGCAGATAAAATATCAGATCACCTTAGTCCTTTCATAAGTTGATTTTAGTGTTTTCCTTTTCTTTCTAAGATTGGTATGTTTCCATTTTGTCCTTATTATCCTGGCATGGTTTTTCTGGGGACTCAGTGAAAAGCCCTGGGTATTTAGAAAGTCCTTCTGATTTAGGGGAACTTGAACTCCAATCTCTTCCCTTAGCAGTAGGCAGGTACTGAAATCCGCTCAGTTCTTTTCCTCCCATCTGCTGATTTCTGTTGGTTTTCTTGCATTAATTAGGAATCCATCAATATCTTGAAGAGATCAGTAGGACATTTGGGGACTCTCCTGAATCTTCCTCCTTTTTGGAATATTGCCACTCAATTTGTACCTCCTTTTAGTATCACACTCTGACTTCTACCTCTTCAGTTCTGTAAGACTCTTGTTTTCTGCTCAAACTCTATTCCCTCACATAACAGAAAATTTCTAAGTACCCTCAGGGAAAAGCCAGCTAAAAGTGGAACTGCCCTAGTGTTCTTTCCTCCTTATAATGTTCGTATTCCTTCTTGCTCATAACTATTTTGCTTGCATTTCAGGGCCTTCAAATAGTTGTACTTTATATCCTGCTTTATCTTTAATAATTGTAACAGCAGGAAAGTTACTCTAATAAAGTCACTCCATCATAACTTGAATTAGAGCTCCAATTCTAAAAAAGAAATTAATAAAAGGAAATAATTGTGAATGCGTCAAAGATTTAGCTATATGTATAATATATTACAGCAATTTTTCTATCAGTGAAAAATTGAAAATGACCTATAGGTCTGACAATATGGCATTACTTAATTAAATCATGACTTATCCACTATAAATAAGAATTACTCCCAATATTAAGGGCCCAACTCAGATCCTGAATTTCAAGTATGACTAAGAGGTGTGTGTGTGTGTGTGTGTGTGTGTGTGTGTTTGTGTTTTCCTCCATTTATGTTTACTTACTCCACAGGTACATGCATAGATAGGTTGTGAATTGGAGTTAAATTGACTATATTTAGCCCCATATCCCAACCAATGCCTATGCAAATAAATAAATGGGATACATCACATTAACGAATGAAGGATGAAAGCCATATGATCATTTTCATAGACACAGAAAAAGCATCTGACAAAATTTAACATCCGTTCATGATAAAAAAATAGTTTAACTAAGTATAGAAAGAATGTACCTCTACATAATAAAGGCCATATGTGACAAACCCATAGCTGACATCATACTAACAGGGAAAAGTTGAAAGCTTTCACTCTGAGATCTGGAATAAGAGAAGGATGCCCACTTTTGCCACTTCTATTCAACATAGTAGTGGAAGTCCTAGTCAGAGAAATTAAGCAAGAGAGAGAAATAAAAGGCATCCACACTGGGAAGGAAAAAGTTAAATTGCCCCTGTTTGTAGGTGACATGACCGTATATATTAAAAAACTCTAAAGCCTCCACCAAAAAACTGTCAGAACTAATAAATACAGTAAATTTGAAGAATACAAATCAATATACAAAAATCAGTCATGTTTTTATACACTAACAACAAACTCTCTGACAAAGACATCAAGAAAACCATTTACAACAGGATTTGTATTTACCGAAAATGAAATACTTAGGAATAAATTTAACTCCACACTGAAAACTGTAAAACACTAATGAATAAAATTGAAGAAGACACAAATGGAAAGATATTCCATCTTCATGGATTGGAAAAAAATAATATTGCTAAAATGTCTATACTACCCAAAGCAATCTACAGATTCAATGAAATCCCTATCAAAATACCAATGATATTCTTCATAGAAAAATAGTCCTAAAATTTATATGGAACCACAAAAGATCCCAAATAGACACAGCAATATTGAGCAAAAAGAAAAATGCAGAGGGCATCAGACTACTGACTTCATAACATACTGCAAAGCTATGGTAACCAAAAGAGCATGGTACTGGCATAAAAACAGATACATAGATCAATGTAGCAGAGAGCCTAGAAATAAATCCATGCATTCACAGTCAACTGATTTTTGACAAATGTGCCAAGAATATAGAATGAAGAAAGGACAGTCTCTTCAATAAATGGTGTTGGGAAAACGAGATCTTCACATGGATAAGAATGAAATTAGACTCATCTCTCATGATATATAAAAATTAATTTAAAATGGATTAAAGACTTAAGGTAGCACCTGAAACTATGAAACTAACAGAGGAAACCATAGAGAAAAATCTCCATAACATTGGTCTGAAGCAATGATTTCAAAAAGACAGAAGACAATGAGTGTTGGAGAGGATATAAAGAAAAAGGAATCCTTGCACACTGTTGGTGGGAATGTAAGTTAGTATAGCCATTATAGAAAACAGTATGGATGTTCCTCAGTTAAAATAGAACTACCATATGATTCAGCAATCCCACTACTAGGTATACATCCAAAGGAAACAAAATCAATGTAGTGTAAAGATATCTGCACTTCCACATTTACTGCAGCACTATTCCCAATAGCCAAGATATGGAATCAACATAAGTGTCCATCAATGGATTAATGGATAAAGAAAATGTGGTATATATACAAAATGAGCTACTATTCAACCATTAAATAGAGTAAACCTGGAAGACATTATGTTAAGTGAAATAAACCAGGCACAGAAAGACAAATACGGCACAACTCACTCATATTTGGAATCTAAAAATGTTGATCTCATGGAAGTTGAAAATAGAATGATAGCTCCCGAGGGAAGGCTGGGGGTAGTTAGGAGGGAAGGGGGTTAGAGAGATATAGATCAAGGATACATATTTACAATTAGATAGGAAGAATAAGTTTAAGAGATCTGTTATACAACCTGGAGACTATAGGTAAGATTATACATTGTATTCCTGAAAAATGGTAAAGAGTGGATGTTAAATGTTCTCATCACAAAAATAATTATGTGAGGTAATGCATTTGTTAATTGCTAGATTTAGCCATTCCACAATATATATACTTTAGAACATCATGCTATACATGATAAATATATATAATTTTATACATCAATTTAAAAAATATAAAAGTTACACACTAGATAAATAAAAAATAAAATAAAATAAAATAATACACAGTGAGAACATATTTTGTCCAGGGTAGGCTGAGATAAAACACAAAAGAAAATGTCAGTTTTAGCACATTAAATCATATCTGTACAATCATTTTCTTAAGGCACTCTGCAAACTAATTTGCAATAATCCACAGCATTTTCAGATAGTTTAATTCTATTTTAAATCATGAATATCACTTATAAGCTCTCAGGGACTGATTCATTCTATTTTGATCTAAGGCATTAATAGCTAGTTATTTTTTATTTTATATGTATGTATTTAATTTGATGGATATTGATAAACTGTTTACTATAAGCTTAAATAATTCAATTGAATGGAAACTATTAAATTTCAGAAATAATTTATAAAATAAAGTTACACTGGGAAATATCAGAGAGAGAGAGAGAAACAGATATATTTATTCAAAAATGTCAGATGGCTCACAGAACTCTGAGAGGACCCTATGGGTCGTGATTGGGGCTACACTGCTAGGAATAGTTTCAAAAATCATATTTAGAATTACTCTATGAAGACACCACTGCTGACACCTCTTGGCAGAGATACGGTTGCTGATCCCTTGATATTTGACATTGGATGTTACTGCTAGAAACATCATCACTGCTGCTTAAGAAAACGGGAAATAGCTTTGACCACTGTAGCAATCCATTCATAAGAGGTTCTGTAATTGTCCTTAATGGCTATGACTCATTTTTGACACAGGTGAGCCCTTCCAAAACCAACTACTTGCAGGTAATTTATGTAATAGGAAAGCCAGCATCATGTACTTGGCTATCAATAATTCTCCATCCAGTTCAGGGTCGTATGTGTAAATTATTTAGCTTTTGATTCTCCAAGCCATCTGAGACTGGCACCATAGGATGATCACCATGCAGTATTCCTCCCCTCCATCCTGCTTGTCTGAAAGACTGCTTTCTGCAGACATGACTGTGCATGATTCCACATTTACCCCAATCTTCCCCGCTCCTTAAGTTTTCAGGCCAAGTTGCGTCCGAATAATGTTGTCAGAATCTCCCCTCAGTCTAGGTTTAGGCTACTTAATTTGGTGAATGGGCCAAGCTTCTTCTGAAATATGCAGCCATGGACATAGTTTCTTGGGAACCTTCCACTTCCCTGTATGACAGTCACTAAAATTTGTAGCCCTTTACCTATTTTGGATGTTTTATTTGTTTGCTGCTTTGCATTTCAACACTATGACAGCACTTGGAGCACATACGGCATGCCACAACCATTTTCATAACATTTTGTATAATTAATGAATAAATCAGATATCTCCCTAGTTTCTTCAGAGATTCCTTTTGTGCTTCCCTCTCTCAGTCTCCAGACACTTTCGTATGGCTTCCTAGAAGAGAAGGATGAAACTGCCATCTTTGTTATTTTCAAACTACTATAGTAGCCAACTGATAAATGTATGTTAAGCTGAATTGATGGATATGAAAAACAATGTTAAATGGCTGTCTGTAGGATAAGTCTAGGTAGAATTACATTCCTACCTCTAATCAAAAAGTAACGTGATCGATTATCGAATAATACATTTTTCTTTACTTGTAACCATTTTTAAGGATGAAAAGGAAATGGGCCTCCAATATTCTAATTGTTAAATGTTACTAACCAGTGAGATTATGGGGATAAAAAGTTTAATAAAAAATTTCTGTACTCTCCACAAAGGAGAATTTGAGGGGGGTATTTGTATTCTGGGGATATGTTTTTCCTCTTACTACAAATTGTCAGACTAAAACCATTGTGGAGCAATCTGGAGACTGTTCACTGTGCCTCTAGTTCTGTGAAATCTGATGGGAGCAAGAAAAGGAGCAAAACAGCAAAACAATAAAAATAAACCTAGAGAGGTTAGTAATATACAACATGCACAGAATTCAGATGAATTACAATCATGGATATGGGATATCCTGTGTTAATAACTTGTCTATTAAAAAAGATGCCTGATAGAAAACCGTGGAAAAATCATTGCTTAGCCATTAGAACCAGTAAAACTTGGTGTTTGGAGACACTATTATATTTGCCTCTGTAAGAGTCAACACAGAAGAACCAATCTCTCAAATTCATACTCCTGTTAAGTGGCTCTAATTTTGCCAACACTTAGTATTATCAAACTTTAAATTTAGTCTTTCTGGTAGGTTAGTAGCAATATTTCATTGTGGTTTTAATTTACATTTCCTTGGTTACTAGAGAAAGTAGTCTTCTTTTCATCTGTTAGTTTGGCTATCTTCTATCTTGAAATATTTGTTCAAGACTTGCATAATTTTCCATTTGGTTATCTTTCTCCTTCTTACTGATGTATAGGATTTCTTTATATATCCTGAATATAAGAATGTGACAATTATATGTATTGCAATATATTCTCTCACTTTCTGGTTTACTTTTTTGCTTTCTAAATTGTATCTTTTCTAAGCTGAAGTTTTTAATTTTAGTGAATAACTGAAAATATTTTCTATTATTAATTATTTTTTATCCTTTTAAAGAAATTCCCTATCCTATCTTTATCTGGAAGCATTATTGTTTTGTTTTTCACATTTAGAAATCTAAATATACCTGGAATAGATTTTTATTAAAGCTGTGAGATAAGTGCTATTTTTTAATACAGATATGTGAGTGCTCCAGCAGCATTTGTTGAAAAGAGTATGTAACATTAGCTTTGCAACAAATCAAGCATACGTGTGTGGTTCTGATTTTGGATTCCTTGTTTTTCTTTGGGTGGTTTATGTATTTTTGCATCAATATCATATTGTATTACTAAGGCTCTATAAGTCTTAATAACTGTTAAACCAGTATCTTTATTAATATTGCTATCATTTAAGAGTGCATTGGCTATTTTCATTTCTTTATAAAATTTAGAATAAGTTTGTCATGTTTCACCTAAAAATTTGCCTGGTTATTACATTGGATTTTAGTATCAACTTGACTAAAACAGATATCTTTATAATCCTGAATCTTTCAAGTCATAAACTTGGTATGTCCCTCCATTTATTTATGGTCTCTTTAATTTCTTTCAATAATATTTTATAGTTTTCAGTAAGAAAGACTTTTACATTTTTTTGTAAAAGTTAGTTAGTTGTCTGATATTCTTGGATGATCTTTTAAATAGTACCTCTTATTAGGTAAATATTATTGAATTATGTATCTACAGAAAAGGGAAAAATTCATATGTACACAGCTCTGAGGATATTTACAAACTCAGTACACTGTTATAATATGCAGGCAGATCAAAAAACAGAACATATGCAACACCCCAGCAGCCCCCATCAAGCACCACTGCAGGCACTATCATGATTTCTAAAGCAAAAATTAACTTTGCCTGTTTAAAATTTACATAAATGGAATCATATTGTATGTATTTTGTATCTGGTTTCTTTCCCCAAGATTTATTTGTAAGGTTTATCCATGCTGTTGTTTATAGTTTGTTCATTCTCATCAAAATATAGTATTTTGTTAAATAAATACACCATAATTTATTTATCCAAATTACCATTTATGGACATTTGGGTTGTCTCTCATTTTTAGCCACTATGAATAGTACTACTATGAACATTGATACTTTTCCCTATTTTGTTTTTGGTTTGGGTGATTATTTTGGCTGTTAGGAATAGTGCTATTATTTATAACTTTGTACATGTATTTGGTGAAGACTTATGTATTTCTGTTGGATATATGCCTAGTAGTAGTCTATTGAATTATAGACTATGCATACATGTACCTTTAGCCCATACTTCCAAACTGCTTTCCACAGTGGCTGTGCCAATTTTTATTACCACCAAGAGCATATGAGATTTCCAAGGCTCCATATCCTTGCCAAAACTCAGTAGTGTGTCTTTTTCGTCTTAGCCATTCTGGTGAGTATATAGTGGTAGTTGACTGTTGTTTTAATTTCATTTCCTTGAAGACTAATGTGTTAAGCAAATTTTCATTTACTAATTATTCAATTACTTTATTGTGAAGTGTCTTTTCAAACATTTTAACCATTTTCTATTGGGTTGATTATCTTTTAAATTGATTTATAGAAGTTTTTTCTGTATTCAGAATATGGTCCATTTGTTAACTATATGTTTTGAAGATATCTTCTCCCACTCTGTGGCTTTCTTCTTTCGTCTTTTAGAATTTCTTTTAACAGATTTTTAATATTACTATAGCCCAGTTTGTAATTTTTTTCTTTATATTTAGGGTTATTATTTACCACTTAAGAAATTTATGACCACCTCAAGGTTATAATACATTCCTTATGTTTTCTTTTAAAAGATACTGTTTTACCTTTGCTGTTTACATTCACTCTCCCTTTGAATGTGAGTTTTGTATATAGTGGAGGTTATTGAAAAGACCAAATTTTCTACTGCACAGCATTGCTGCTTTTGTCATAAATCAGGTACCTACATATGTATGGCTCTGCTTTTGCTTTCTCTACTCTGGTAAGCTGACCAACACCATACTGTATGAATTGCTCTAACATTTATATTGGTCATTATTCTCTCTTTTTGAGATTCATTCTGGATATTTTCTTTTAGCTCCTCTTTCACCTAACCAATTCTCTGTTTTCTGTTTGTTTGTTTTTGAGACAGTGTCTCTCTCTGTACCCCAGGCTGGAGTTCAGGGGTGTCATTATGGCTCACTACAGCCTCGAACTCCTGGGCTGAAGAGATCCTCTTGCCTCAGCCTCCTGAATAGCCAAGACTAGGTCTAGTCATCTGTTAAATCCATCTGTGGATTTCTTCATTTTAATTATTACATTTTTAGATTCTATAATTTCTTTTTTAAGCATCTTTTCTTTAGCTTGCAATTCTCTTCTTAAATCCTCAATAATGCCACTTATCTCCTTCAACACAGTAAGCAGTTTTTCTTTAAAATCTGTATCTAACAACTGCAAACACCTGAAGCTCCTCTTTCTGCTCATTCTGGCTCATGCTGTCCAACCCTTCACATACGTGGTCAAATTGCTTTGAGACCTAGACGTTGCATATAAAAAATAATTAGAAGCCAAGAATGATATTGTCTTTCTCTGGAAATGATAGGCTTTTCTTTCCACTAGATGTCTGACTCTAGAAATCTATAATCTCTTTAACCTGATTTCAGAGACTGAAATGCTTCAAAGCTGGGCTTCCATCTCTGTGAGGGCCAGATAACTTCCTAGTTTAACTTTGCAGAGTGCATGTTGTTTCCTGGTGTCACACCCACCCTCATGGATCTGCTACCCCGGTTTTCATTTGTATCCCCACAAATTGCTCAGCTTCCCAAACTTTCAGCCCCTCTTTCACATTCAGTAAATATTCACAAAGGACAAGCATCCTTAACACCAATCTTTTACCTGTGTATGTCTCTGTTTTCTCTCTGATCTCAAATGAAAATTTCAAATAAGTATTTAGCTTTCTACACCTTCATGCATATTATTTTATTTATTTTTTTCTAAGTTTTCAAGGGTTTTCTCAATGAGAGGATTGCTTTGAATTAGTCCATAATTACTGAAAACAAAAGTCTCTCTCAAGCACTTTTTAAGGTATTTTTTCAAACAAAGCAATTTTTTCCCTGAAAATAATGTTGTTGTTACATGTTGAGGCATCAGCAAATATTTCCAACTCCTTAGTTACACAATTTCTGATTGAGGGACCCTAGTTCTACTTCTACCTCCCACGAACCTCTTTCTTAAGACTGTGTGAGATTTTAGTTGTTATGTAAAGCTTAAGATGCATCAAGCAAGGCAAATATATAAAATTTGACTCTGCAAATGGAATGTATAGGTGGCCTTGCATTAGAAAATAGCAAAAAATAAGTTCTGGAAATATTTGAAGTGATGGCATAGATTACAGTCATCGGAAGGCTATGGGGTTGTGGAACAAGAATGATGAACATATTTATGTTCAGGCCTGGGTAGGATAGAGGGAAAAAGACGAGACTGCCTTCTGTGAACCTGTAATGTTTTGTAGGAAGATGGGCAAAAGTGGTGAGCTGTTGGGATGTACAATCAGAATTCTGCTTCTGTATTTTAGCCCTGGGCAGTGGCTTTTTTGTTAGCTAAGAAACTTATGTTCACTTTTTTTTTTTTTCTTGAGACAGTGTCTCGCTCTGTTGCCTGGGCTAGAGTGCAGGGGCATCAACACAGCTCCCTGCAACCTCAAACTCCTGGGCTCCAGAGATTGTTCTGTCTCAGCCTCCCAAATAGCTAGGACTACAGGTGTACACCATCAAGTCCGGCTAATTTTTCTATTTTTTGTAGAGATGGTGTCTCGCTCCTGCTCAGTATGGTTTTGAACTTCTGGCCTCAAGGGATCCACCTGCCTCGGGCTCCCAAAGTGCTGGGGTTACAGGCATGAGCCACTGTACCCTGCCAAGAAACTTACGTATAAACACAGCAATGAATAAAATAATCTTCCCAGAGGAGATGGGGGTTAGCCTAGGAGAGAGTCATAGTAAGTGGGAAGGCTCAAAGCCAGAGAAATAAAGAGTTGTAGTGAGCCCTGTGATGCTTTGTGCACGTCTTGAACTAACCAGTGGGGCAAGAAATGGTTGTGGCTGGAAAATGTCATCCATAGCTACCGATTTTGTTGCCTACGTCTGCTCTATTATCCTTCTCTGTGCTAGTGGGCGGGATGCTCCTGTTAACTATAATGCAAATGGGTATCTGCTATAAAGAGGTAGATGGCTGTCTCCAGTGAGAGGAGGGGGATCATGTCTGATTTTGCTCATGATTAGACTGCCTGCCACCAGTCATGTCCAGTGTAGTAGGTCCAAGGAGAAAAGAAAGAGAGGGAGGCAGGAAGAAAAGAAGGAGGGAGGAAAGGAAAATTTGTGTGTATGTTCAGGAGTTCCACCAATTTTAAAGTGTCTAATCTAACATTTATTGCTGAAAAAGGGCAAAAGCAAAGAAAATCCATAAATTGCAGGTCTTTATTCTTGTAATTAAGTTAAATGTTTTTGCTTCTTACTAATAAAGGAAGTTTTTTGTTTTTTTTCTTTTTCCCAAAAGCAGCTCTGCTATGACGTCAGGGCCATTCTGCGGTAACTTTCTGATCAAAGCAATAAATTGCTAATTTGGATAATAAAAACAGTATTCCGAAACATAATTTTCCTTTTCATTCTTTGACATATAGAGCTCTAGGATGTCTAAGGAGTGCTTTATACCAATACTTGAGCAGACATAAAGGTCCCAACAACCTCCCCCCTCCCCACTTTCTTCCCATATCCCCCACCCTGCCCACACACAGACACATACCTACTTTCCTACATCCTACCATTATGCTTTCTGAAAATTATATGGTTTTCTCTTTGGGTAAGAGGGCAAAACAAGCTCCTAACGTTCCAGAAGATTTTATAAACTCTGCCATCTGGGAGTCTGGTATGTAAGATGCCCATAGCACTCTTTAATCAGCAACACAGATATGTGCACTTTGGACACTTGTCAGAGAGTCACTTCACAAATTGACTGCAAATAACCAGGTCTTGTCAAAACTTCGCTTGAACCTGGGATGATTTAAAGAGACAAGCTAACCACCTACTCTTACATTTTCTCCAAGGTCTTACCTTTGTTAAGAAATATAATCAGAAAACAATTCTTGCTGAATAATGCCATTCATCTTCTTGAAGTTAAAATTGGTTTGAGCCATAATTTTAAATATGTAAAATAAAAGAGGAATTCATCTTTATAAAGATTGTTTTAATCTTTTGGAGAACTATGTTTTTACTTAGTGTCAAATTATCATATAACAAACATTATATAATGATCTATGAGATAAATTCACCCGAGAAATCAGCAGCAAAAAAAAAAAAAAAAAAAACCAACAAAAAACGGTCTTTTCAAATGACGTTATTTTGCTTTATTTAGTGGATAACTAAGTTATATAACATAATTTCTTTTTTTTTTCCCCTTGGTTGTCAGGAAGCTCAAAGAACAGTTTACTATTAAATTTCCATTTAGTACAATTTAGTTAATACATAATGAACAACAAAAATAAGGAAGGTACTACGCTGGGTGCTGCAGGACAGACAGATAAATGACTCAGTTCACACTTTAGGCACAGTGACGGTCCCTCCCGTATACTTGTTGCAGGAAAAAGAGGAGCTAAGGCAAGTGAACAAACAAGGTGGGTAGGACAATCACCATAGATGGTTCCTGAAGGCAGAATCAAGGGGATTACCTTGAGGACAAGGAAATATCCAGATCTGGGACTCTATAGTCCATATAAAAGAGAGTAGCATTTTGCATTACCATTTTGTTTTGCCTTTTATTCAAGTTTCAGGGAGGAGGTAGAAGGAAAGTAAATGAGATTATGTATATAGGGATTATCAAATGACCTGGTTTGATTGGAGCAGAAGACGTATGTTAGGGAGAAGCGTGAAGAACTTCAGTTTTTAATTCATACCAGTTATTTTCTCAACTGTCTGCAGAGATTTATTTTGCATGTTAATTTTTTTAAATTTTAATTGTGTGTTCTGTGTTTTCTTAAAAATGTAAATTGCCTCAAATTCATTTTTATGGTAGCAAAAAACATACAATACAATGTATAAATGTCAGTAAGAAAAAGAAAACTCCAATAACGTTCCTTTAAAACAGATCATTCAAAACAGCTATCTGATGTAGAACAGAAAGAAAGTAAAATGACAACTCAATCTGTCTAGCGTATCAGCAAAGCGATATGTAATATGTTTTTTCCATATTTTATTTAATCAAATGAAAACCTGGTTAATAGGCATTTTTATCTCAATTTTATAAGGGATATTCTGAAGCCTAGAAAAATTAAATGGCTTTCCCAGAGACACAGAGCTCATAAGTGTATAAATTCAGATTGGAATGCAGAATTCTCTGACTCTGAAACTTATTTTCTTGCCCAGACATTGTGCCATAACCAATATAACTAAATAATCAATTCACCTCAATTTTTACATTTCAGCTGATTGTTCTGACATAACTTTCCTCTACTTTCATATAAATGTAACTTCAATAATACACATTCAGATTTTTAACTAAATAAATAAAACAAAATGAACAGGCAGAGAGGAAAACCTAGAACTTGAAACCAGTTTTTGCTTCTATCCACACAAGTGCTTAGTATGGATACAACTTATCAACATATCCAACTGGTACAGAATAGAAACTTGGATGATAGTTGTATTTACTATTTTATTTTTTGAAATACATTGAGGCAATTTATTTTGAGAACAGATGCTGTATAGGTACATAGTGAGGGTCTTTATAACCGTTTTCTGCAGATGGTGATTGACAAGTCATCTTAAAATTACCAGCCAGCCCAATCTTCTTGCCTAAGACAACCTAGCATTTAACAAATTCCAAACCTTAGAGGAACATACCTAGAAATACATGGGAATCCAAGGCTCTTGGGACTTCAGAGGAAGACGGTTGTTTCTCCTTCTAAAACTATTAATACATTTCACTCACCAAGGCAAGGTAACATCATTGAAATTAGTTTTTTACAGAGCTTATAACTATGAATTGAAAACAGAATTTATCTCTCTCAATGTAGTATATATGCCATGATTGAAATATTCAATTCCTTTTTCTGTGTGTTTATTTACACTTAAATGTAGAGTGAAGCAAAATATATGCTATAAGAAGTGGGAGACCAAAGAACCCAGCTTTTCATCACTCTCCAGTTCAAATAGCTTCAACAGCTACCAACTTCTATGGAATAAAGCTCAATTCTTTACCATGTCATTTGAAACTCTCATATTCTCCCCATTACAGTTTTTCATGCACCCAGCACACCACCCAAATTGAAATATTTGGCACTTCCCCAGATTCTTGATATGTAATGATAAATAAGACAGGCTCAGCACTTGCCCCCATGGAGCTTCCATTTCATCCTCCAATTACATAAGCAGGTCTCGCTAGGCTTTACCAGCCTGGGACTATAAATGGATCACATAGCAGCAATAACAATTATAGCACCCTCTCCTGCTAACTAGCAGACTCAGTTTTTTACACATATAGCTTTTCTTACTTTCTAGTTTTAGATTCTTTAGAAAAAAGAACCAGGTTTCAATCATCACTGTAACTCCTTTATTTCCTTGCACATAGTATACTTTGAAAAATGATTGTTGAATTGATTTCTTTTGGCCATGTTACACCCACTAAATCCAATTCGTTCTAAATTAAAAATTACCACATCTATTTTATATCTAGCTTAAATCTCTTAGGAAGAAATATAAACTCTATAATTCTAAAACACAAAGCTGATTCTTTTTTTGTTTCATAATGAGACAAATTTTCCTACCCTTTATTCAGACGCTTGCTGTTGTATAGACAGTACCTTAAAAGTAGCTGCTCAAAATATTTGGATTATGCTACAAGGCCATCTGATAGATAAACAATTATATTAGTGTAACTCTCACGATATTGGGCAAGGAAAGATTAAACCGCCAGTTCCCTGGGGCTACTTCTAAGCTACCACTGCTTGAGAGCTACAAAGAAAATATAACAGTGGTTACATTTTGCACAATGAGGTATTCATTTTTGATGGGGACTTTTCAAGGCAAATTAGACTTAAACCAGCATTCTCAGGAGAAATAATAATAAAAGATCCAGCAAAGGATCAGAATTCTCCAAGAAACAGAAAGCTGAAGCATCACAGTTTTTGCAGCATTTTGAAGAAGGCATTGGAAGGAGGCAAAGCTTCCAGAAGAAATCAAGACATACAATTTTTGTACTTAGGGAGGGTATGTTGCAACTAGGCAGAAAAAAGAAATAGATTTAGTAAGAGATCCTCTGAATCAAAAGGGAGACACCCCAGGAAAGACATAAGCTGGGACAAAGTAAGCTGTGATTCACTGGAAATTCTCCCGATTTAAATTAAAATATCCATAGCCACTCGGATAACATGTTACCCCCTATTTTTATTGACGAGGTTATAGAGACTGGCCTCAGAGAGCAAGTGATTTAATTCAGAATAGTTCATACTAGAAGCTGTATATATTCCTTATCATGGTGTGTTGTTCCAGTTTTCCTAATGAGGGTTTTTGTCGCCTCCATAAAACGCTAAGCTGACAAACCCATCTGGTTATTTTTATAAATACATAATGTACTGGGGGAAACATGGAAATTTCTACAGTCGATGTTAGTGTGGGTGAAGTTAAATAGTGACCCTTGTCTGTCCTCTTTCTCTCTGAATGTGACATATTTTAAATTTTGACACTAAAGTTTCTTTACTTTATCCGTAGGTGAACCCTCAGTCCCTGTCTCAATAATATAGCTCAGAAAAGATACTTCTGTGAAGAGTCCAAAGAAGCAGAAAATGTAAAATTAATTCTATACAGTCAAAAGGAAACAGTTATGTAAGATGTAAACCAGAGGCAGTGTGATGTGGAGAACGTTAGAGCAGGCGGCAAAGGGGTTCTAATCATGACTCATCTCAAACTAGTTCT
Organism: Varecia variegata; assembly: GCA_028533085.1. NCBI lineage: Eukaryota > Metazoa > Chordata > Mammalia > Primates > Lemuridae > Varecia > Varecia variegata. The sequence goes on along the minus strand of CM052440.1, from coordinate 22,843,359 downwards.
TTGGCCTCAGTTAAATCCCTAAACCTCTGCTAGAATGAATCCTTGCTTTCTCCATACTGGACAGGACACTATAGTGAGCCTGTGAAGTCCCCTCTTACCCTTAAAAGCTGCACTGCGGACCATTTTTGGCTGTCACCAATTTGGTACCTGGGGACCAATTCTCTGGGCTCAGGAGGGTGCATGGTTGATGCATACTCTGTTGTAAGAACTGCGCTCATTCCGTAAACTGCTCTTGACTAATAGCTTCCTACCTCAATCCCCC
>CM052440.1:22793440-22842597 GCA_028533085.1 Varecia variegata | reverse complement strand
AAAAAAAAAAAACTTTGACATAGAATTATAGTATCACCAGCTTATCTGAGGAAGAGGAAACTAAAAGATGATCTGATCTAGCCATTTGATATTATAGATGAGAGGATATAAGCCCCAGAAAAAATATTCTGACATCCTCCATGAAAGATTTTTATCCCTAATATATTATAGGTGTTGGTCTCTTGATTTACTGAAAATTTCCTAAAAACCTTTTAATATAACAATGGAATTTATTTCAAAGAACAATTTGTTGTGTAACCTCAACTAATTGGAACAGAACTGATTTAAACAATAATTTAAAAATTAAAATAGCACAAAAGATCCTTGATGAACTAAAATCGGCTAATTACGTTTTGACACTAAAGCTTTGTCACTTTATCCATAAGGGATCCCTCAGTCTCTCCCTTAACAAATATTTGCAATTGTTTTAGGACCGATGACAACAATCTTACTTTGCATGTTTTGCAAATCACGTCAAATTTAAAACAGCAAATATCAAAAAGATTAATTAAGCACATACTGTGAGGTTTTTATCAGAGGTGATAAAAATACTGATTGTTTCTGCTTTCGTGGAGCTTATAGCTCAGGAGAGGAATGAGCACCCGAAGGAGCAAGCTGGCTGGCAGTAGGAAGAAGAGTTATTTGCAGAGTGGCAGGCTGAAAGAGAACAGAAAATTGTAGAAAAGTAGATGCAAGAACCCAAGTAGCATCATTTTCTGGGCTCATTTAGCTTAAGGTCAGGCTGCCCTGTACATATCAGGAATTTCTGAGTACATCATTCTAATAGAATAGTTTGTAGTATTTGTTGTTTCAAATGATGGACTTGGCCATCAATAAAATACTCAATAAGCCCTATTTTAAAAGGCAGACAAATGTGGGCACATTGTAAATCTCTGAGACAGGTCTCCTCTTGAGCCAGGCCTGTGTCTAGTGAGGGGAGTTCAAGGATATTTGGTTATAAATGGAGAATGATTGAGAGATCCCACAATGTCAACTCACTAGCAGGAATGCCATGCAATGGAGCCCCAAACAAGGATGCAGCCAGGCACAATAAATTGAACCAATAATAAGCCTTAATATTTCCAATTGAGTTGAAATCCTGAGAACAATAGGATGGTCATTACTTTAGCTAGCTTCTGCATTGTATCTCATTTCAAAGAGGCAGACAACAATGATTGAAGTGCACCCTGCAAAAATCACAAGCATTTCTCTATACTAGCAATAAATAATTAAATAACAAAAATATATAAATTGCACTCCACAATAGCCTCAGAACCAATACAGTATATAGGAACTAATGGAAAAATAAAATAATCTTTATGGAAAAACAAAGTATGCTTTTCAAAGTCATAGAAGGTGATCTGATAAATAGTAAAGCATTCCACTCTCTTTAATAGGAAGAGCTAATGCTTTAAGATGTCAGTCTCCATCAAGTTATCAATAAATTCAAAGCAATCTAAATTAACATTTCAGTTAGGGTTTTTTTCTCTTTTTTTTTTTTTTGAGAAATATGATACAGAGCAAGACTGTCTCATAAAAAAAAAAACATAGCACAAAGCCACTCTTTAGAAAAAATCTGTGGCATTGGTGCTAGAGTAGACAATCAAGCACTTGATACTGGGTAATGTATAAAGAACAGAACTTTATTTCTCACAGTTCTGGAGACTGGGAGTCAAGATCAAGGCAAGAGCAGGTTTGGTGTCTGGCAAGAGCTGAGTCTCTTCTTCCAAGGTGGTGCTTTGTTGCTGCAACGTCTGGAGGGGACAAATTCTGTCCTCTCATGGTAGAAGAGTGAAATAGCAAGACAGGACCAAACTTTCTCTGGCAAGACTTTTCATAATGGCATTAATTCACTGATGAGAGCAGGACTCTCATGACCTACACACCTCCCAAAAGGTCCAACCTCCCAAAACTGTTGCATTAGGGATTAAGCTTTAAAATGAATTTTGGAAAGTATAAAAGCATTCAAACCATAGCATGAATCAATTGAAAAGAATAGAGATACCAGAGCAGAATTATGTAATAAACATTAACCGTAGCACCGTAAAGCAATGGATTGTTTAATAGACGTTATTGGTAAAACTTTTTCATATTTATAGGAAAAAAACAAAACTGAATTCTCACCTAAACTACACAAAAAGACACCTCCAGAAGGATGAAAGACATAATGTGGAAATTAGAACTGCGGTGGTGATAGGAGAAAGTACAGGGTACATATATTTATAATTTAATGAAAAATAAGAACATCTTAAAGAAAACTTAGAAAGCAGAAACTGCAAAACAAAAATTGATCAATTTGATCACATCAAAAGTTGTGATTTCTGTTTAACAAAGGACAGCTTGTATAAACTTAAGCCTAGGAATAGATACTCTAATTGTCTATAACCAACAAAAACTAATTTTAGAACATAGAAAAATTTCTGCAATAAAATTTAAAAATGAATGATAGAGTTTCAATTAAAGAAAAATGGACAAAAGAAATGAATGGTAAGTTGAATGAAGGAGAAAATGAAAGGACTCAGATGTATCACAGTCATTAATTATGAGAGAAATGTAAATTAAAATGACAGTGGATTATTACTTTGGCTTCATATACTGGAAAATTTAACAAGCTGTATATATGAGTCAGGTTGATGAGCTAGGTTATATTGAGGTAAGAAGCAACACACAAATTCTAATGACTTGAAACAACAAAGATTTATATTTTGTTCATATACTTGTATATATTAGATCAATGAGTCAGTCTGGCCCACTTCATCTTCTCTTAGGCCTAAGACTCATGGAGTGTCCACAATCTAGAATGTTATTTGTTTCTGTGTCAAAGGAAGAGAAGATGGCAACTCAGGTATCAGCTCTCATGTCACTTCTTTTTTTTTTTATTTGAGACAGAGTCTTGCTCTGTTGCCTGGGCTAGAGTGTAGAGTGTTGTGGCATCAGCCTAGCTCACAGCAACCTCAAACTCCTGGGCTCAAGCAATCTTCCCTCCTCAGCCTCCCATGTAGCTGGGACTACAGGCCCATGCCACCATGCCTGGCTAATTCTTTCTATTTTTAGTTGCCCGGCTAATTGTTTCTATTTTCAGTAGAGACGAAATCTCGCTCTTGCTCAGGAGCTAGTCTCGAATTCCTGACTTCAAGTGATCCTCCTGCCTTGGCCTCCCAGAGTGCTAGGATTACAGGCATGAACCACCATGCCCAGCCCTAATGTCACCTCTGTACACATTCCATTGCTCAAAGCAAATCACATAGGCACGTGGAACTTCAGGGGGTGGGAATGTACAACACTATCTTATTCCCAGAAAGTAGAGAATTAGAATACTGGAGAACATCAGTACTTTGCCAAGTGCTAGGACAGTGTGAATATGGATAGGAAACCTCACATAGTGATGGGAACATAGACTGATGCTGATGGAGGGCAACTTCTAAGCACCTAGACAGATTAGGTGTGTTTATACTGTATTACCCAGCAATCCTTGTTCTAGGTATGTAACTCAAATAAATCCACATACAGGACCATGAGAGGCATGATTCTTCACGTAAGTTGAAGCATTATTTGAGAAGGTAATGAGCTGGCAACAATCTGGGTGACAGTCACTGGAATGAATAGGCAAAATGCTGTGGTTATCCATTCTGGGGTACCATGTGGCAGTTAGGAGCAATGTATTAGATGTTCATAGAGCAAACTTGAAAGCAAGAGGAAAAAAAGAAATAATTATAACATATTGCATAATATGACATTATGACAATCATTTAAAACAATAATACATGTTTTAAAAGCATAGTTATAAGATAAAAAATATGCATTAAACACAGTAGAATTACTGACCCTGGAGAGAAGCGGGAAAAAAAAGTGAATGATGGACGTAAAGGAGTACATATAAATGAGCAAATCAGAGAGGGACTTCGTGTAGCTCAGTGATAAAAGGATGAAATCAATGACCTGGACCTAAGATCCAACAGAACAAAATAAACAAGCAAAACAAATAATGCTTAAGAGAGTCATTTCAACCAACCCATAAGACAAATCTCTACCCAAACATCATTGCCTTGAGGTTTCCCACGCAGTCATAAGACACATTTTGGCTTTGGCACAATGAATATTTGGGCAGCTATCAATGAGTTCCTGGAAGAACAGCATTAAAGATGCTAATACTCAAAAGAGCAGCAAGTCGTACTGTTGGGAATCCCCTGGAACATAGTGAAGTGGGAGCATCTGGCAAGTACTGGGGCTAAGGAAAAGAGAAAAGGCAAAATTCATTTTGCACTGTCGGGGCAATGGCAGAGTTGTTTCACACCCGGCAAACACTCTGGGGGCCAGTGAAGCAGGACCCAGTGAGGAAGCAGCCACAGGGGCAGGAGAGACCTGGAGTTTCTACAGAGTTCAGGGAAGGATGCGGTGTCCAGTGGAGCAGCGTGAATACTCTGTTAGATCCCTCTAGAGATAACTAAAAATAATTGGCAAAACCCCACAAGATTGCAGGTAGGACATCAGCAGAGGAGTCTATAAAACTCAGGTATTGTATTAAACCAGTATCTCTGGTCTTTACTGGCTTGTGGACATTTGGGTTATGAATAGTTAAAACAAAAATGTTGATACATAGACAAATATACTTTAGGTATTCCAAAAATCCCCTTACATATATAAAATTCTTCATTTTATGATGACATTGTAAGTATAAATGGGGCATTAATGCAATTGGATAAATGCTTCAATTAATTCATCCTAACCTTTTCAATTATATGTGAATGTGTGGCCATTACTAGAGAAATCCTAGCAATCAGTTTGTTGAAGATTATAATGGAAGAGGAAGGGTTCAATCTCTTCCTGAGAACATAAATATATGCAAACTGAGAATCTGTCTCCAGATTAGTACTTCAGAAAGAAAAGAGGGAGAGAGAGCATTAAGCAACAACTGTAAGAAAAATGATTGGATTAGTCCATTCTGTATGTCAAAGGGAATTAAGAAAGGGTCTCAAAATCACACTGACATCTTCAGTGACAGGAAGAATAGTGCTTTCATTAACACTAACATGGAAACAAAGAAGAGAGGATATTTTGAGAGAAATATTATAATTTTAGCTTTTGAAAAAAGTGATAAATATCTGAGGCTCAGAACATTCATAAATCAGGGAGATAATTTACAACACGAAGGAGTGATGTCAAAGGGTTGAGATATTACTGCGGAGTGATGAGCTCTGTTCCTTGTATACCCTCTGCTGCCACAGATTTTTATATTAGGAAATTGGGGGGGGGGAGTCTCCAATCTGCCAAATATGTAATTATACATGTAATTAAATATAAAATATCTGCCTCTACAAATTCAGCATTAGTGACTCTAATTTACATATGAAGAGTGGTGGATTACTGGAAGGTGAATGAGACCCAGAATAGAAGACATAGATTTCACCATAGGTCAACTGTCAGATGTCCTTCGGCAGAAAACTTTGCTTCTGACCTTCAATTTCCTGGGCTATGAAATGGAAATAATGATGCTATTATATCTCCTAGGGTTGTAAACTACTCAAAAGAAATAACACATTTTAAAGTGTTCTCTAAGTGGAAATGTACTACACAAACTTTACTTATTATAATAATATTATTCAAAAATGTTCTTACAGTGTATCTTTAACTATATGGAGTGGGAATATCAAATCCTAGAACTGCCCATGGCATAGCCCAAAGAATATTCAATAAGCCAAATCTTAGATAATATACTATAACTGATGTTGTCTATAACTGTTACAGAAATTGTTCGTGTTAAATAGATCATTGGAAAGAAGGAAAAGGTAACATCGGAAAAGTATTTACACCAGACATCCATAGATAAATAAAAGGTGAGATGTCTTGATTCTTACTCAAGCCAAAATACAATCATAAAAGGGAGCTATAGAAACTTTTTTTTACAAAATCTGAGATGCATTTAGTTCTGGACTTTTCACACTAAACTTTAAGATCATGTTGACACAAAGTTGAACATTTACATTTCAATAGATTTTTTATATCCTTGATATGGAGGAAAGCATTATATTTTAAAAGTGAACATGATTGCTAAAGTTGATTTAAAAAAAAAAAGTAGGCCATGTGTTAGGCAATCACTATGTCCCAGAAGGAAAATAAGTAGAACAAGTGGTTTTGACAAACACAAGCTATAGAATTAACTGCATGGTCAATCTGGCAGATTGTATAGAAATTTAAAAAAAGAATAAGAATAACAGCAATTTAATTAAAGCTAGTTGAATTGGCTTACACACTGATCACATATTTCAAGCAAAACAAGTTATGATTGAAAATATCTGACAACTTTAACCCATTGCAGTCCACCTATATAAAATTCTCATTATATCTCATAAGGTTCTGTTGGGTCTCACTCGTCTATTCTATTCCAATTCTCAGCACACATCAATATTCTCTTTTATCTCTTAATTCTTTTGCTCTTCAGAGACTTCAGGCACAATCAGGGGTGAGGAACCTACTGCCTTTGGGATTCCTGTTAATAAAGGGATTTATTCTGTGAAGTTTACATCTGTGCGAGGGGCCACAGTTGGGGATATGGAGGGTCACATGTGGCCTTGAGGCTGAAGGTTCCCCACCCCTTATGGTTTTAATGTATATCTATCTTTCCTACAAAAGAATAAATTCCTTGAGAGTAGAGACCATGTATATTTTTCCTATTATGGTATCCCTAATATTTATCAAAGTATTTGCCTACAATAGGCAACCTATCCACATTTATTAAATGAAGGACTAAATATTTAGCCTCTGAATGGCAGAGATACCATACAATCTTCAACTTACAAGTAAATTTATTTCTCTAGTGAATCCAAATGCTAAAAATCGTTATGTAATATTTATTTTGTTGGCCATGTTGAACCAGTTATACAAAATCAATAGTGGAAGGGAAACGATGAGATTTATGTTCAAGAGAACATTTTAATTCAATTTGTAGAGCACACAAGGACAGGCTGTTCCATCCTCTGTTAATATTCATTCCAATCTTCATTATCCTGTGGTGGGGGAGTATTTCAGTACATAAGCTGAGGGGACAAAGTTGTCCATGTAAATATTTCAAATCATTTTATGCATGTGTGACATGTGATTAATTAAATAATAAATAAATAAATAAATCTCTAGCAATGGTTTCTAAAAGCAATCAGCACTTTTATCTTTGTAAAACTCAGGAATTCCCATAGCAGTCAGCACATAAGAACTAATCAATACCTGGTTTTCCTCCCAATAGCTGCTCCTGAGTTTTATTGTACTGTGGAACTGTTGTCATCAGAGTAAAGTAAGATGCCTGGTTTATGGGTGGGCTCTAGTTTTCAGGCCACACCAGCAATGCAGTTGCATGACCTCCTTCAGATAAAAAGGTAATAATAATATAGCAGCAGTGTCATCTCAGTTGCTAGTTGTTTGTAGGGTGTAGCAGTGGTGAGCTATGTCTGTGTGCAGATTCCTTGTCTCTTGTTGATGAAGGATGATGGAGGTCTTTGAAATCCTGTCTCTTTCCCAGAACTGTGGCTTCTTGGTCATGTGAATCATATTGGAATGCCCAGTTTAATTTCTGAGATAGTAGGTGATGCTTTTTGGTGAGAATCAATCACACCCTGTATGATTGAGTCAGTAACTGCTCTGTAAAGGGCTGTGCAAATTGAACTCCCTGTCAGTAGGTGGTGCTGGCTGAAGGGAATAAGTTGCAGTATTGTTTTTGGGACCTGGGACCAGCTCTAGCCCCTCAGAAACACTTGAATGCCCCAGGTGGTGGCCGAAGGCCTGGAAATTCCGGATGAGTCCTTATTCTCTGCCACAGCTGAGGCAGGTGGGGGAGTGATGCTAGGTGGGGCTGGGTTGGGTTAGCTTGCCCTCAGGCTCCACAAGAAGCTGGTAAGGTAGTTGTTTCAGCAGGTGTCAAAGGGTTGCTCCTAGCTTTTGAGGAAAGCTGCCTGGGAAGGGTTGAAGTGGCCCCACCAAGACTGCTTGTGGAAGTGGGGCCATGTGCAATGATCAAAGTACCCACAAGCTAAGACAAAGGTTCTTACCCAACATATGTTATAGACACTCTTTACAAGTGGGGGAAGGAAAGCCCCATCTAAACAAAAGAAAATATGAACATATGAAGTGACAGTTGCCCTAGATGAGAAGGAATCAGCAAAAGAACTCTGGAAGTATGAAAAATCAGAGCAAAAGGACACCCCCAGATGGGAACAACAGCTCTCTAGCAATGGATACCAACCAAAATGAAAATATTGAAATGACAGATAAAGAATTCCAAATATGGATTGTAAAGAAGCTCAATACAATCCAAGAAACCAGAAAAAGAATTCAGGAAATGAATGAAAAATTTACTACATATTAAAAAAAAACACACAATAGAGCTACTGGAAATTAAAAATTCATTTAAGTAACAATAAAACACACTGAAAGTTTTAAGAATAGACTAGAGCAGGCAGAAGAAAGAATCTCAGAGCTTGAAGACCACTCTTTTGAATTAAATCAGTTATTCAAAAATAGAGAACAGAGAATTAAGAGAAATGAATAAAGCCTACAGGGAATATGAGATTATGTAAAACGCCCAAATATAAGAATCACAGGCATTCCTGAGGGTGAAGAACAAAGCACACAAGGGCTGGAAAACCTATTTTGAGGGAATAATTAAGGAAAACATCCCTGGCCTTGCTAGAGAGTTAGATATCCTGGTACAAGAATTCCAATGAACACCTGGGAGATTCATTGCAAAGAGACAATCATCAAGACACATAATCATTAGACTGGCCAAAGTCGACATGAAGGAGGATCTCCTGCAAGCTATAAGGTGAAAACATTAAGTAACTTACAAAGGAAAACCCACCAGGGTAACTGCAGACTTCTCAACTGAGACCTTACAAGCCATAAGGGATTGGGGCCCCATCTTCAGTCTTCTTAAACAGAACAAATGCCAGCCTAGAATGAATTTTGTATCCTACAAAACTAAGTTTCATATATGAAGGAGAAATAAAGCCTTTTCCAGACAAGCAAACACTGATGGAATTTCTCAAGACCAGATCTGCCCTGCAGGGAATAGTGAGAACCACATTATACATGGATCAGCACGATAGATGCCCACCAGTGTAAAACCACCCAAAAGCTAAAGTTCAGAGCTCATATAAAACGATAGCACAAGAGGTAGAACAAAGCAAAAGTTACTACCCATCAGTATGAACAGGACAGCATCCCACATATCAATTCTATCAATCAATGTAAACAGTTTGAAATCCTCATGCAAGAGACAGCCTGGCTGAATAGAGGGAAAAATACAACCCAAATATCTGCTGTCTCCAGGAAACACACCTAACCCACAAGGAGTCATACAGACTCAAGGTGAAGGGTTAGAAAAAAATATTCCATGCAAATGGAAACCAAAAGAAAGCAGATGCAGCCATTGTCCTATCAGACAACACTGATTTTAAATCAATAATAGTAAGGAAAGACAAAAAGAGTCATTATATAATGGTAAAGGGAGCAATTCTACAAGAAGACATAACAATCCTAAATATTTGTATGCCAAACACAGGAGCACACAGATTCATAAAGCAAACCACACTAGATATAAACAAAGAGATAAACAGCAGCATCATAATTGCTGGAAACTTCAACAGGACACTGACAGAACTGGATAGATCATCTAAACAGAAAATAAAGAAACACGGGACTTAAACGGGATTCTAGAATAAATGGGCCTAATAGACATTAAAAAAAATTTATCCCAAAACTACTGAATATAATTTCTTTTCATCAGCACATGGAATATTCTCCAAGATTAACCATACCTTAGGCCCCAAAACATGTCTCAACAAATTCAAAAACATAGATACCATTCCATGTGCCTTCTCAGATCACAGTGGAATAAAACTAGAAATCAACTCCAAGACAAACATCCAATTCTACACAAAGTCATGGAAATTAAAAAACCTGTTATGGAAATATTATCAGGTCCATAATGAAATTAAGATGGAAAAAAAAAAGATTCCTTGAAATGAATGACAAAGAGGACAAAAGCTATCAAAATCTATGGCATTCAGCAAAAGCAATACCAAGGGAAAATTCATAGCCATAAATGTCTACATCAAAAAGACAGAAAGATCACAAATCAATAATCTAATGACACACCTTAAGGAACTAGAAAAGGAAGAGAAAATCTAACCCAAACCCAGCAGAAGAAAAGAAATATCTAAGGTCAGAGCAGAACTAAATGAAATGGTAAATATAAAGCAATACAAAGGATCAATGAAATAAAAAGTTGGTTCTTTGAAAAGATAAACAAAAAAAGAACTTTATAATCCAAAAATAAAAAATAAATAAATAAAACTATTGAGTTTTGTAAAATGTCATATATGAATCAAAGTTGGGAGATATTTTAACTAAGCCCAGTCACTTCTGGTTTGAAAATAAATAAAGAAGAGTAACACTGTGCAATAGGATTGTTTAGAATCCCAAGATCTAACTGAATCCCTATGTCCACTTCCTAATAACTACTTGACATCAAGTACATTTTTGACTTCTCTGAGCTTTACTTTCTTAATGTGTTAAACTTAGTTCTACTTTGACCAATTCCATGTTAAGTTTCACCAAATACAAGGCAAATCAGGCAGGGTCTCTCTCTAAAGATGGATATCACGATAGTCATCACTGTTGCCCTTTTACCTGTATGTTGTCATGGACAAATTGCAGAATTGTATTTTTTAAAACAATTTACAAAAAAGGCATGTATAAATTTGGGATTTTGTATGACTGAGCTCACCATATTTAGAAGTGCTTAGGGTTTAGACATGTCCATGTCCCAATGCCAGCTTGACTCCATATTCACTCTGTCTAGCCCAGTAGAGAGAACATATGTGACAGGCAGTAGCATTGAGTAGGAGAACAATAGGTTAAATTCCCTCTGTGGGAAAAGTAAAAAGTTATTATAAAAATCTGAACCCTAAAGTTTTTACATAGAAAATTTTCAGAGCATATTTCAGACGTTTGACTAATATTTTTAGAACAAAAGCAAAAGTTTAGTGGGGAAAGTCCTGGCCTGGATGTTAGAACACCTGGTTGTAAATACTATTTCTACTACTAAGGGCTGTGTAATTTTTTCCGTTGTCAGACAACATCAGCCTGCTTCCTTATTGTGAAACAGCCACAGTGATCCTTTCCTAGTCCACCTTCCAGAGTGTAGTAAAGTTCAAATGAAATAGCATGAGACAGTGGGGCCAGGGTATGAGTCCCATATTTTGTTTTGATTTTATGCAATAAACTCATTTTATTATAGGCCGTATTTTCCAAGAATGTGTTCTGCAGAACACAAGTTTTGTAAGAAATGTAATGGAAGTTATTTTTATAAGGGATTCGTACTCAAATATGTTTGGAAAATTCTGGGTTAAACAAAGTTAACCCCTTACCTCAAGACTTCTCAAGACCTCTAATAAGCTAAGGTAAATCTCCAGAAAGGGAAAATTTTATTCAGCACTTTCCTAAATTCATTTAACTTCATACCTTTTATCTTTAAGGATTAGTAGTATCCAAAACACATGGCTCTTTGAAGAATGGATCAGTTTGAATTGAAGTTTGTATTCTCAGGTAAAACCTTTTCTGTACATTACAATAATGGCTTGGTACATTATTTTCTATGTGCCAAAAACAGAGCTAAATGTTTTAAACCTTGTAACGTGGATATAAACATGATGTGAACAACTTAATCATTTGAATCATGTGCCTTATCCCCATTTTATAAGGGACCGAAACATAAAGGTCTAAAGTAGGATTCTGTTTGATGAGTAACCACAATATCGTCTAAGTACAGTGAAAAACAGTAGAACCACAAAAAGAGAATATTGAGATAAAGATTAACCTTTCAAGAAAATGTATGCAATTCAACAATAGTCTGATAGAGAATTTCAAGATTTCACCTTTTTTTTTTGCCTGTAAAGCTATCTAATTATATTTCATCCAAACCAGTTTATTTCTGTATTAAATTATTTTAAAAAAATTGATGTGATCCATAAAAAACAGGATGAGTGAAATGTTTTAAAATGTCTTAAAACATGCCAAATGTATCATCTGTGATCTTATGTCATAAAATTAAAATTTATAATTGGGTCATATATGAACAACACTGAATAGAGCCATTGAGTGTAGAATTATTCCATTACTAAGGTTAGTGCATTCCTGCCAAACAGCTTTGATCAGCAGTGTTTGTATTTTTTAAACCAAAAAGAAAAAAAATACTTTCTTCCAATAACATTTTGCCTGCAAGAAGGAAGTGAAGGGAGCTGGAAAACCTGTCTGCTCAGACTATCCCTTCTACCAACTTCTCTCTGACACAGGACCCCCAGGGTCCTCTGTGAGGCTATGAACCACTGATCCTGATAACATATCAGACAAAAATTTGGGAAAGGTGATTTTTCTCTGTTATTTAAGCTGACATACAATACTAAGCACATGCATAAGGGCATGTAAAAAGAATTTTATAGCTGGAAAGGATCTTGATAATCATGAAGTCCAACGACGACCAATTTTATGAATGAGGAAACAGGCCCAGAGAATTTTACTGATTTGGCCACAATCACATGGCTAATTAGGGGCAGAGTCGGGAATAAGATTTCTGTCGCCTGACACAGTCTGGTGCACTCCTTAACACACTACATGGACCTGCATAAATCACTGGAGGTAGAATAGTTTTCTAAAATGCTTTATCATGAGAGAGAATGTGTAAAATATATTAAGAATTTATCAGACCGTTCTTTCAATTTGAGGTATAAGTATAATGTCTTCAGTGAACCAGCATAGCAATCAAGGCATGTTTATGCATCCTGAAGTCCCTTCCTGGTACCCTGACATTTCTCTGCACATAAACGCACTGAGAGGGTATTTATACACAGCCCACCTTGCTTCTACTCTAGTGGGCAAGAAGCTGCCCAACTGGGTGCTGTTGTCATTAGTCCTTTTCATCATTCAGATCACACGCTGAATAACAACTTCCCCAAAGATGATCCTTAAGCAGTTCCAAAGGTTTACATTTCTCATAATCAAAGTATTTCAAAAATCAGGGATCATAGCCACTTAATATTCTCAGCTTATTACAGAGTGTTCCAAGTAATTAGAAAATGGTTCTGATAATGACTTTTTTAATGAGAACATTTCCTTTTTCATATATTTTAAGGTAGTTAACATGAACAGACACATGTATATTCTTGTCTTTTCTATTCTTAACTCCATGTCTTTCCTGAAGAAAGATCTCTTTTGAGAAGTTAATAATATCTGCTACCTAAGTGAGGATGAAATTTCCTTCTTTAAAAGCATGACATAAACTCAAATTCCAGACAGATGATGCAGTGACTTAACATTTTGAGAGCCCCTTGAGCTCTAAACAAATACCAATGATGGATAAAACATTAAAAACAAAAGACATGCCTGGGCTCAAACACAAGGTAAAGTGCTCGTGACAAGCAATGAGACAATGTGCAGAACTGGTGCCGTGGGATATACGGGGTTCCTATCCAGAAACAAACAGTGGAAGCCAAGAGTTTGACTTCTACCAAAGTAAGGAGATCAAAAGTCCTCTGTGTGGTATTTGGGAGCTGAAGTCTGCCTTTCTCAGTGAAGCCAGAGTGCCCACCTCATGGGAAGAGCCTGAGAAAAACTCCGCTTGCCGGGGCTGTGGCAGGTGGCGAGACGCAGGCCTAAAGGGGCAGAAGGACATGGACAGCCAGGAGCTGAACCAACCCACACGCTGGCTCAGTGGCTGCGCTCGTGTTTCCCTCATATCCTTCAGGATCAAAATCACCGTTAGAAGAATGGTTTTAGATTGAGCCCCTGGAAGGAGGCCTGTACTGGAGAAGGAGAGATGAAGACAGAAGAGGGAAGAGGAAGAGAAAGAGAAAAAGAGAAGATAAAAATAAAATAAAGACACCCCCCCCAATACACACACACTACAAATGACTATAAAATTGAAGTCCAAAACACCTATTTCCAAAGCTAATAAAAAATGAGAGTAGGCTGTGTTTCAATAAAACTTTATTTTAAAAACAGGTGGTGGGCCAGATTTGTCTCACAGGCAATCAAGCGTTTGCCAACTTGTGACTTGAAAGATTATCACAAAAACTCAAGGGAGGAGATGCCGAAGGTCTGAATAGAGCCTTGGCCATTGTGAAATTGCGATTTTAATACTTTATCCTCATTTGTAAAATATCTGAAAATGCTACATAAAATATTATTTAAAAAATTCTCTAAATGCCTGGCTAAGATTGCAGTGAAATAAGCTAACTCCTCAAAGGTTAAAAGAAAAATGGGAGCACATCTGCAGAGAGGTAAGCGAGTATTAAAATAAGCACCTGCTAATTCCAATTGAGTGTCATTTTAAATGGCCACACAATACAAGGAAGCAAAGTCTTGAATCTGTTCAAGGTGGGACAGTCAGCGACTCTAGTGTAAAACAGGACTCTTAAAGACACAGCCCCTGGATAAATTATGACCCCCCCCCCAAAAATTCCCACTTTTGATTTGAAATCATACATTTCATATTTAGTGACCTAATATTAATATAAAATGGGTATAAAGAGCTTTGTTATATTATCTTTGATACAATAGAGATTATTTAAATTTCCTGTTACTTATGAAATACATCATAATAAATAAGTACATCCAACAAAATCAGCAATAAAAACAGGAGTTTAATTTAGATAAAATTAAACAACCTAAGGTAGACTTTAATATAAAAATAGTGTATACAAAAAAGAGATAAAAACATAATGAAACCCAAGCATAAAATTATTTTTCTATATCTATGAAAAATGATGTTGATAATTTAATAGGGATTGCATTGAATTTGTAGATCACTTTGGATAGTATAGACATTTTAACAATGTTGATTCTTCCCATCCACGAGCATGGTATGGTTTTCCACCTGTTTACGTGCTCTGTAATTTCCTTCCTCAGTGTTTCATAGTTCTCCCTGTAGAGGTCTTTTACCTCCTTAGTTAAATATATTCCTAGGTACTTTATTTTCTTTGTTGCTATTTTGAAGGATATTGAGTCTTTGATTTGGTTCTCAGTTTGACTGTTATTGGCATATATGAATGCCTCTGATTTGTGTGTATTGATTTTGTATCCTGAGACTTTACTGAATTCATTTATCAGTTCCAGGAGTCTCTTGGTTGAATCCTTGGGGTTTTCTATATATATATATCATATCATCAGAAGAATGGTTCAGGAATTAGAATTTTGGAAGAAAAAATATTTCTGAAATCTTTAGCCTATGAATCCAACTTTTCCTTAAAGAAATCTTCCCCAAAATGAGGCTCTTATTACTTCATAAAAATTGTCTTATATACAAAATTGTTATTTTGTGTACTTATTATGTCCAAGATATGTATACACGCATTTTTTAATCTGATTCTTTTAATGGTTCCTGGAAGCAGGCATTCATTCTCTCACTCATTTAAAGGATGAGAAATTGCAGGATTGTAGAAATGAAGTAACTTGACCATAGTCACAAAGATAATGAGTAACCACACCAGGATTCAAATCCCTATGACTTAGTCTCATTCCCACTCTGTGAGAGCAAGCAAACTTGGATTAAATTAGGTCTCCAGAAATATAGACTCCTATAATATTGTATAAACTTATTTAAATATAATTAGCCTGTAAGTAAGAATGTATTAGTCTTGTCCCTTGAAATCTTTATTATTAAGGGGCTCTGTTTGCAATGAATGAGAGTATTTTCACTGTCAATATTCTAAAACTTTAATTTAATTCTCATTATACTAATTTACATAGTAATTTTATTCCAGTTTCTACTTTGCTTAATTGGACAAGAAAATTCTAGTAGTAGTAAAATTTACATTAGAACTCATCTAGGAACACAACACATCATATTGATAGCCCCAGGCATCTACTGATATGCTAAAACATAGCTTTAAACAAATATTAGATGTAAAACATAGGATATACATCATACTGAAGGATGGTAAGAGGGTTTGTTCACTTACTGATAGAAGAAATCAGCTGTGTTAGTGAAGCTAAATACTAGGAAGGAAAACAAAAGTGTTGTGATGTCTTGAATAAATAACCCCTTAAAAAGTTATCCTTGCAAGCATAAATGTGTATGTGTGTGAGTGTGTATGAGAGTGTTTGTGTGTGTGTGTGTAATGATAATAGTCAGCTCTGGTAAGGGGATAATAAGATATACATTCTATATAATGTCAATGAGACTATAAATTGCTTCAGTGTCAATGAGAATATAGAATGTTTCATTACATACTTAAGACATTTAATAATATTGGCCAATAATCTTAAAATATTAAATCATTTGAGCACATAATTTCTAGAAATCTCTTAGGAAACACGTAATCAAAAATGCAGACAGAGTTTATGCACAAAGTTGTTGCTCATAGGATTATTTTATATTGCAAAAAGTTGAAAATAATTTTATGTCTTGCAATAGGGTAATGGCTAGAAATTGTTCTGTTTACTTCATAGATAATTATATATCAACTTAAAATTATATTTTCACAAATTGATGATGATATGATGAAGAGTAGACTATAAAATTATCTACAGTACGAGCTCAATTATCTATGTACATCTGCTCATAGAGAAAATGAAAAAAATAAAACAAAATGTTAATAGTGGTCAATTCTAAAACAGAGTATTTTCTTCATTCTTGTCTACTTTCATGCCAAACAATTTTATAACGGTTATGTGTTTATGTGTATTTTTAACAAAATATATCACTTTTAGAAATAGATAAATTCTTGAGAAGTGATGCCCATAAACGTTAGAGTGGAGTCAACACCTTATTAGGCTGATTCCAAGGAAACCAGCCGTATGAATGCAAATCCCTCATGTGGAGATAGCTGCTCCCGTCCACTCTCAGTGGTATCACTTCGTGCCAGTCAGCGCTTGAACACTTTTCCCATGCTTCTGTTTGAAGTACTTCTATAGGAAATAATGTTTTAGATAGTGTAATGATTATTTTCTTTCTTATTTACCTTAGAACAACTTTAAAGATTCTAATCCACCAGGAATTTAGTGCTAATGGACTGGACAGAATAGTTCTGAGAGTAACTTTCCTGAGCTTCTAGTTTGATGTATCTTGCATACATTATCTCTTTTAAACTATACGACAGCCCATTTTACAGATTAGGAAACTGCGCTCTTGGAGACTATGTAACAGTGGGGAGTGAGAAGCAAAATTAGAAGTCTATACTCTTCTCACTCCATATGTTAAGGTACTGCCTTGTCAGAACTTACCAAAGGATTTAAGTTATATTTGTACTTAGTGTTGGAAACATTCTAATTATCCTAGTGTATAACTTTTGGTACAAACTGAATTAATAAGAACTTATCTACAAGGTAAAATTGAGCCACCATATGCTTTCCTCAAATAATTCTTGCGCTTGAAACAGGGAACATAGAATGTATTGACCTTAAATGTATCCTGGAAAGGAGTTTGAACTAATTCATATACTTGAACGAATAGAGACAGACTCAATCACTGTGTCCTTCCTTTTGTTTAATACATGCAAATAATAGTAAAATATATTTAGACTTAAATTAGTAATTACTCAAACCCATTACATTTTACCTCTATAAATTCAAACAAGTCTTGATATAAAACTATATAAATATATTGTTTGTATTTATTTATTTATGCCCACAAATTTCAAATAGAATTGCAGATAAATTCTAAACCATTCCATTCAAAGAGAAATGATACACAAGATTGGCAGTGAAGAGGAAGCTTATCTTACATCTATGAGAAACAAGCTTTGGAGAAATCTGCCTATTTTTCTATACACAGTGGGGTTCATTTCAGGTAGCAATTCCAAGCCATATTTAACATTTTAGAAAAACCACAGTAAGTTCTCTGCTTGCTGATATTTTTTTTTATTTTTTAAAAAAGTCGTCCTACATATTTTTTGTACCAAGTAAATAATGTACCGCACATTAAAGAGCCACTAGGTCTAAATCTACTATTTTAATCAATGCTGAGCAGCAGCACTGGGCTGAGTCCAAGGAAACTTATTGTTATGGTAGAAAACCTCCTCCAACTATTCCAGAATGTTATTTTAAAGGCCTCAGGAAATAAAAATAAAACAAATGCCTTAAGCCTTTTCAAAACTCTGTCCCAGAAAATAAAAGCCAAGTGCCTGCTCTCTAGAGCATTATGGAGAGATGCATTTGGCCAAGTTTGAATATGTCTCTTTAATGTGAGCAACTGGTAAAACTATGATTGAACAATACTAAATAACCTTCTGAAGATTAAAAAAAAATCCAAATTTGGGTTATTTAATTAGAGTTAGGCATCCTAAAAGAGAAAATGACTGTATACATTTAAAAACATTATGCATTACTTTTAAAATACAATTTGGCACATGCAACATTATGAATAAGTAAAATTAAGTCTCCAATTATCCTTTAATACTATTTAATAGAACAAAACAAAGTAAAACATGTCCCATCTCAACCAACAATGACTGTCATTAGCTTCTTTTCAAGAGCCACAGCTTAGAAAAGGAAAGCTATAAAAAGGTTGCTTTCCTTTGATAGAATTCTGGACATTTAGTGAAGTATAAATGTTGATATGTTGATTTTTACATTAAAAGATAAAAATAATTAAAATCTAAAATGTTCAGTGTTTATCAAGAGTCTCAGATATTCCTTAAGAGTCTCAGATATTTTCCCATTTTATACTCTAATAAGCATTTCTAAAAATTTGGTTTATTTGAGAACTAACTTTAAAGTTCGGAATAATTGTGATTGACCTTTTCTGGCTAAAATCTTTATGGAAATGGTTTGGACTAGGTAGTCCAAATGGATTATCCTCGTCTAACCCACCGCTTTAGAAATGAGTCAACCAAAGACCTGTTAGTGACAAGTACAGAATGTAATGTCCGAGTTCTGCCTCTGTAGTACTTTCACCTCTCCCCCATTGTCTCCATCTACATAATAAGTATTATTAACAATACTAAGAAAAATGCTAGTTAAATTGGCTTCAGTTTTTGAAGTAAATGCTCTAAAATTTCAAAAGCATAAGCTTTTTCTTTGTTTCCTTAATACTTCCCACCTTGCCCAAAGGGAATGAGCAGAAAATTTCATAATGCATGTTCATTAGAGAAACATTCTATAAACCTAAAGTGAGTAAAATATGCATTCTTTCTTTTTCTTTCTTTTGTCCCATTGAAGTAAGTGTTTTTGTTTTTTGTTTGTAGAAATGAAGTCTCAATCTGTCATCCAGGCTGGAGTGCCATGGTATGCTCATAGTTTACTGTAGCCTTGAACTCCTGGGCTCAAGCGATCCTCCTGCTCAGCCTCCCAAGTAGCTGGGACTAAGGCATATGCCACCATGCTCAGCTAATTTTTAAATTTTTTGTAGAGACATGGTCTTGCTATGTTGCCCAGGCTGGTCTTGAACTCCTGGCCTCAAGCCATCCCCCCCACTTCAGCCTCCAAAAGTGCAGAGTTTATGGGTATGAGCCACCACTCCTAGTCTATATACATTATTTCTTTCCAGAATTTGAGTTTAAGACAAAACTGAAAAAGGGACCAACCTACTTTTTACTATTTATTACAGTGACATACTGAAATAATAGAGGTCAAAATGGTCACATTTCCAGGAAATGCTCCTCAATGGAGTGCATTAAATTGATATTTCAAAGCTAGTAAAATATAAAATTGCTTTTGTCTATATGGGGAGCTCTAAAATCTTTACAGTATTTTTTAAAAACTCTAGTTAGGATACAAGTCAAGATGAACATCTCAGTAGAGGACCTAGGCATTACTTAGTGATTGTGACTTTTCCGTTGTAATTAGTGAAACTTTTCTATTATAATTAGACATTTGTCAGTGGCTATCATGCCAATGCAAATATTACCCTATCTCCATTGCTCTATCCGCTTATTTGATCAAGTAAAAATGGCTTATCTAACTCCAGACACAAAACTTTCAGAAAGAGGAATATAGAGTATTACTCACTTGTTTTTGCATTTAATTCTCAAAGAGTAAAATGGAAAATTAATTTTGTATTTTTGTTTTTAGAGGACTATTTAGAAGAGAGTTATTTGAGCTCTTAGAACAGGAAGGTCCATTTGGCTCTATTATTTTCCTCTTTCTAATTTCTCCATGAGATGGGGATAATTGTAGGAAGTTGGAAAAAATAAAATGGAACCTAGATTTCTGATTTTTAAACGTGTTTTAAGCATTAGAACTTTTTCTCAAAGAAAATCTTAAGCAGACCTACAACATATAACAAAGATAAGTGTCAAGCTATTGTCTATGAAGTGGATTTAGAGAGCCCAGAGGTCAGGGAAATCCAGCGCCTCCTCTCTTTACTGTATTGGCATCTTTTCAGAGTTCCAGGACTCTGTGGAACACAGCTTTGAAAGCATGGTTAGGAATGATACAAAGGAATAGGAGAATAAGTGAAGGAGTTAGTCTACAAAGTGTCATTATTTTGCTAGATTAATAAGGATGTTTATGGTAGAAAGACGTGTCTGCAGAAGGTCTGATTCATAGAGATAGAAATTTGAGTTCAAGTGGCTAACAATTTTTGACTAAATCTAGAACTGAAAACAAATTCACAAAAACCACTCTAAATGAAGTATATATGTGTCGTGATTGGATTAAATTTAAAAAGAAAGAATGCTGAGAATAGGAATCATTAGGCACTTTAATAGTTGCTCAATAATTCTCCTCTAGTAATCAAATAGTACATCTCTTTTTAAAAACTATGTACAGTAGTAACATTCATCGGGTGTTGGGGAGGTGGGAGGGGGAAGGAGAGGGTGGGTATATTGGCACTTAATGGGTGCGGTGCGCACCGTCTAAGCTCTGACTCAGGTGGGGCAACAGCAATGTATGTAACCTAAACATTTGTACCCCTGTAATACGCTGAAACAAAGTAAAATAAAATAAGAGATAAAGTCTTTTCTAGATTAAAAATTGGTTATATTAATGGGAATTAATATACTCATTAAAATTAATCTGAATATTGGTATATTAGCCCACATATTTAAGTCTTAAGAGGACCTTTATTTTAATTTTTTTCCTCCAGAAATTGATGGAAAAGCAGTTGTGTCATCCAGTACCTATTCTCTGTTTTCCTAAATTTACTTTGGTGACCGGGACACATGACCGTTTAACTAAAGACCATTTTCCTATCCTTCCTTACAGTCAGTGACTATGCTTGAGCCAGTGGGGTACTGCAAAAATATGTGCAATTTCTAGATTATTTCCATAAAGATAAAGCTGTTGGCTCAATATGTTCTTGTTTCTCCCTAGCCTTGGCCAAGAACAGTAGCTGTAGCAGATCTTAGATCCAATGATGGAAGCCACATGTTGAAGATGATATAACCACCTAGTCAAATCAGAGTTCCTGGGGACCATACACTAATCTCAAGAGAGAACTATTCTTCTATCTAATTCAAGACCCTGTATTTCGAGGTTTCTTTGTGGTAAGTTTTTAGCGTATGTCTCAGCTAATAAAGTACTTGGTACCAAAAGTGTGTACTGCCATAAAAAATAATGTGGCATTGTCTTAGTAGTTGGGTTGCAGACTACAAGGACTTAAACATTGCAGGCTGGAAAGCTAATGACCTTTGCTATGGCATGGCATAGTATTTAGTGAAACTGATGGCTGTAATGCAAGGAAGGTTATACTCCTGGATTCTGTTGCTCTAAAGAAGATTATCAGCAAAAGGCTAAATATCTGTCTATGTTAGCTGCCCCTTGATGCTTTTAGCCAAATACAATGGGAGAGAAAAGCTCCAGTAAGGATTGCCAGTGTGCAAGTAGAAAGAAATAGACCTTGCTAAGGGAATCCATCTCCCACAGAGGTCTAAACTTGACCAAAATTAGTATTCCTTGTAAAAGGGGAATCCCCCTCTTTTATGTGTCAACTAGCAGAAGACAAGACCTTTGCTCAGAGACTTTCTCAAAAGCCTCTTGTTTTTACTTAGCCAGAAGCTCCACCCAGCTACAAAGACGGGAAAGAATTATGTTAACTTCTCCCTATAGGTTATAGTCTCGGAGAGATGGTGCTATCCTAGCACAAAAGCAGAAAATAGGAGTGAAGAAAATAGGAGACATCATCAGGTATGATACTTTTCACACGGAACTGATTGGAAAGCAAATAGAAGGCTCACTAAATTTGGGGGGAAAATAATATTGCTTTAAGAAAAAAAAAAAAGAGAAAGGGAGACATAATCCAGGCCTATAAGCAAACCCCTAAGTTCCTAAATGTGTATAACCAAGATGCAGCATGTGAAATTTATACATCCCCCAAATATATCATAACCTCCCCCCAAAAAACTTGCTTCAAGTTTGATGACAAAGTGTAATATGTAAAGGAAAACTTTCAGAGGGCTCCAGATGTCATGGAGGGCGATGGCCAAGAAAACCATCCAAGGGAGCAAAGTCTGGGGTAAATTAAGCAAAGACTAAGATATTTCAAAGTCTATGTTCATCAATATATAACTGCTGTGGACCACTGAGGACTCTATGTGTTCTATTTTTCTCTCTGTGAATGGTTTATTTTTCTACTCCATCTTTGTATGTCAGCTGATAGGGATGGGTGGGGAAGATAACATGTCTCTTAGTTTACAGATGAGGGGTTACAAGAAGATGACTGAACATTAAGAGATTTTGGACTTTAAACTGGATGCAGAAAATGTGTGGGACATGTGTGGCTCCACTGAGGATGGTGAAGATGTTCTGCGAGTGCTGAAAAGGATATGCGAGTGGAGACTATTGTCAACAATCTCCATAACTAGTCTGTTAATAATCCCCATTGTCAAATATTATCAACTATTGTCAATAATCCCCATAACTATCTTTTTAAGTAGAAATTCACATATGTTTGAGGCCTAAGGATGGGCACAAAGATACCCAGGGAGAGACTATATTGCCCAGCATTGCTAGCAATCAGGGTAACCATGTGATTAAGTTTGGGACAATGGAATGTGAATAACTGTTATATATGAATGAACTAATGAATATCGAGAATTGTCCCTAATCACAGAGAGGGAAATGCTTAAAACTAAAAAAGAAGGGTCTATGAGTTAAAATTATGATATAATGGGAAGAATCACAGTTCCCTATGAAAGATTTCAATTATACTATAAAATTTTCAATAAAATGTTATTAAATCTCCACAGCAAACTAACAATGAGTTGATAATTTAGATTGGTTCATATAATTTGTGTTAATCCTGATTTCTATCTTTAATCCAATTAGAAAGAAAAGTATTTGATTTGGAATTAAATAATTTTTATTCTCTTTTCTCTCTATGCTTCACAAATAAATTAGGAAAAAAAAGACATGCTAACAATTAGGTAGTTGATCCAAATTGGTTTTTGCTACTTCTAATTTTTGAACATCTACCCTAGATGTTAATTTCCTTATTTTTATTGATTTTTAGAATTCATCGATATACTTTTTTCATCCCACTTGACATGGCTTATTTAGTTATATGTTTCTACATTTTAAATTACAAGACTTGCACAGTATGTTCTTTTTAAATTTCATAGAAAACCACAGGTACAGATGGTCCATTAATAGCAATAAAAAGACAAATTAAAATTATGCAAAACTCTTTGGAAAGCAATTCATTCCACAGCTATTACAAGGATAGTGTCTGTGTTTAAAATCTAATGTGATAAGACTTCCTGCTGATATGACAAGTCATCCTAAAAGAAGTGTGTATCATCTGAATTATCTGCTTTTGGCAAGAAGGACAGACTACCTAATTGATTTTAATAAACAATGGCTACGAGTAAGATTACAATCTGCCAGGGTTAGGTCCTAACTCCCTATATGATTTGATACACTATGACATTCAAAATCACAAATTTCTGATTCATGTATCTACTATTCACTAATGTGTCTCTATTGATATGATAGAATTTTTCTATTATCTAAAGTTATTTTGCTCATTAATATTTTTGTAGGGGTTGTGGTTTATGAAGCTTCTGTTTGAATGAGGCATGGTGATGCAATAGATACCAATAAACTCTGGAACTAAACACACACAGGTTCAAATCTCCCCTTTACTCTGTTATATGTATCCACTTGGGAATATCTATTGATCTTATTTTTCACCTATAAAATTAATGACAAGCATTTAAAATGTTGTAAAGGCTATCATTATAGACATGAAAATATAGCATATATTTTAAATTCCAAGCAAATATTAATGTGTTATATATCTAGATTGGAAAGAGAGAAAACAAGATAAAGCAAAAGACTTTAGGATTTGATGCACCTGTCATTGGGTTAGTTGTCTTAGAGGTATAAGGAATGACATGAAGGAAAACTTGTGTCAGTGGCAGAAAGGAGGAAAACTGATGACACATTTCTGAAAAGGAATAGAAGAGATGAACGGAGTCGCAAATTGAAGAAAGACCTAGTAAAGAAAGAAAAGAGGAACATAGCTAAAAGAATATTTGAGAAAATAAATAAAGTCTTCTTCAGTGATACCTTGTTAAAATATTAACAAAGAAGAGGTAAGACCATGGTAATAAATTCTGATAGATTACTCTTTGACAGAAATTTATTGTATTGATAACACCCAACTGTGATCTAATCTATATGAGTGAAAGGATTATGTTAAACCATACAAAACAAATCCCATTCTTAGTCAGTAGATGTGGAAATGTCATACTTCAGTGAAAATTTATTTTTGGAGATTGAAGGACCAGAGATAACTTCAAGCAAAGAGCATAATCAGATTACGTTTGATTAACAAAGAAGAAAGCAGGGTACCTCCAAATTTCTGGACCAGCTGTGCAGTAATTATACCATAATTAATTTGCGTGTGTATGTGTGTGTGTGTGTGTGTGTGTGTCTGTGTGTCTGTGTCTGTGTTTTCTTCTCAGGATTATTTCTTTATCATGCTCAGCAATTTAAAAACATCTTAATTTCCTGGAAGTTGTTTGGAGTTTATTATGCACCGGGATCCTGAGACATTGAGTTTAGAGCAACTTCCTGTGTTATTTCTTATAATGCTGTGGGCGAATTGCATTCCTTGCACAAAAGTATATTTGAGGTAAAAAATTGTAAGGATAAACCACTCTGTATTCATTGCACAAATGAAACTATACTGAGCAATCTCATTTATGATATGACTATAAAATTTTGGTGTTTTTCCTGGGGCCCATTTTCTCTTAGCTTATCACTTAAAACCCTTTGAAAGGTTTCACAGGGATTAATGGTCAGCACCCAGGGAGAAATTGGGGCTGTTTCAGAACTGCTGAGCTGGGCTGACACAGTCTTTATTCTTTAGCATTCTGGGGTACCAGGTACACATTTTTAGGCTTCATCACCATCCGAAAGAGATGAAAGCCCCTTGAAGTCAGTGGGAGATTCATTTTAAAATTAGTTCTGTAGGAAGCAGAGTAATTTGAGAAACTGGGCTGCAGATACTGTTTGAATAAGGCTGACACACACACAATGCCAACTTTGTTATTTGAACTCATCTTGGTGTAGGTGGCTCTTAGTGTGTATGTGTGTGTGTGTGTGTGTGTGTGCAAGAGACATTGTGGAAAATGTGCATTTGAGCCTTCACTTTGTTTCAGTAACTCTAATAGCTCAAGAAGCCTCTCATCATTTGCTTGTAAAATATGTGAATGCACATAACTGCATAAATATCAAAACCAGTGGTTATCAAGAATAAACTGAGAATAAGCTTTTCATGTGCTTTCTTGTATTTACGTCCTCAAAATATAGTTTATTTATGTTAGTTTATGTTATGTTCTTCACTGGAGGCAACTGATATGGCAAAATGGGGTTTTTGAGACTAGATTTGAAGAACACAAAATGAAACAGAAATAAGGAGTATTTTGCATTGGGAAGAAATTAGGACTTGCCAGTCTCATACCACAATCTTGCAGCAATGGCTAAGCTGAGGAAAGATACCAGAAGTCCACACACAAGGCAGTTCTTCTTTTGCTGTACTGCAGAAACCAAATGCAAAAAAAAAAAAAAAATGCTGTGCACCACCCCCCCACAGTAATTTTCTTGCCATAGAAAAGATGAGAAACACATTATTTAAGTCCTATACCCCACCATCGATTACACACAATTGTGTAACCCTGCCTCCTGGAACCAGTTTAGTAATTGCATCAGGGGCTTCTCCAAAGGGTGAGTTCTGGAAGGAATTGTAATCAGCAAGGAGACACTGGGGAAAAATTATATAAGACATTTTCTCAGCTGCTGACTATAGAAACAAAGGTGGCTGTGACCAGGAAAATGTGTAGTTCTCTACTAATCAGATTAGCAAACTGCATATCATTTAAAAAATCTAAGCCGACATTGTCTCCTGGTTGTGACTAGCTCACTCTGAAGAAAGGAACAAATTAAAACTCAAGGATTAATGTGATTATGTGTGTTCCCCCAACCAGGCTTTGTGGAGGATTTGAGTCCAAGGAGAAGAATTAAAGGGTAGGGGAGAGTTACTTTGAGAAGAATGGCTCATTGTGAAGGACTTTGGAGTTAGAGGAGATGGTATGTGCAGATCACAGGGGTAGGAAATAGAGCGACAAGCAGTTCATTGTTACTGCCAGAATGTGGCAAGAGAGAGGGCTGGAAAGTCAGAAGTATAATTGTCAGTCATATGTATATTTACAGAAATGAACAGATAGGTGCATATGCATATAAGTGACTCAAATTTGTGTGTATATACAAGGAATCATAGCTCCCATAAAGTTTTTACTTTTGTTATTATTTTCCCTTGCATCCCTGCACCAAGCACAAGAGTAACATGATTTACTTACTCTTTGGCATCTTTACCATAGCTCCTTTCATAAAGCTTTGGCTACAGGAGGCCCTCTATCAAAATGTGTTTACTAATACTATGGCTAAAGTGTTTCTACACCATTTGGATTTCAGCTGGAAGGACCACAAGTTGACATGCACAGGCACACTAAATTGTTGACATGCACAGGCACACTAAATTGATAAAGAAATATCAGACTCATAATTACCGCAATAAGACACATCCACGACTAGTCAACAGCATGACTTGACACCTATTATGGACCAGGAGCATGGCTGAGCTCCTTGCAGCATGACCTCATTTCCTATTCATTAGTCTATAATTTACAAGATCACCTGACTTGTTTGTAGAAACATATGAATACATTTAGGATAATAAGGAAAGAAGTTACCCTAAGGGAAAATAAGAAAAAGAAACGAAAGCTTGATTCAAGGACAGTGATCCAGTCTTGGAGGGGGCAGTCATTTGTGAATACTGCATGAATATATGATAGTAGAAATAAATGTGTGTTACTGCTACAGTGAATCTAGTTTTCTCTAACAGGGTTCTGTATATTGGGACAGCTGGACTGCCTATATCAATGTAACCAAAACCTTTAAGAAAAATTATATTATGACAATATTCCTGCCATGTGCATATGCCTTTTGCTGGAGAAGTTAAAACCTGAAATATCTTCATTAATTTATTCTTTAAGCAAAGGTGGCAGGATAAATAAGATTGTAATGTTAACAGCTGGCTCAAAGATACCCTTAGAGAGAAAACCATCTTTGTTTAGGAAAACACCTTGATATTATGCTTTAGATGTGTGAGCCCTCAGGATATGTTCTGGAAAGTATCCCAGAAGGAAAAAAACACAAATTTTTCTGTCCAAAAATATAATAGAAATTTAAAAGAAAACATGAAATAGGAGAGGGCAGAAAGTTAGATCTTACCCCTTCCAAAGTTGATAAAGATAGAAATACGGCGGGGGCCTGGAGGGAGAGAGAGAAGCAATACAGCAGGAAGCTAGAGATGTTGGAACTCTGTGATTACTGAGAAATTCCTGGTAGGTGGCTGGTGGCCAAAAGCCTCTGAAGATCAAACAGGTACAGTGTTTAATACTAATACTCATTGTTAAACAGTTTGGGAATTTTTGCTGCAGTGCACTCCTCTTTGTGGTCAAACCCGCTCACTGCACCTACAAATGACTTGTGTGGGGTGGCATTTTGGAGAAATCAGAGATGAATAGTCCACCTATGGGTGAGCATTAGTCAGAGATCATGAACAATGCAGGAGGTGAGACACTCATGAGAACAGGAGTTCAGTGGGAAGAGGAATTCAACACCAGAGGCAACCAGGACGATATCAGGCACTGGAATCTTGTTGAGAACCTTGGGCTTACCATTTAGGAAGAGTGATTGTTGCAAATTTATGTAATTGTAAATCTTGAATGATGGTACAAACTCAGCTGATATTGGGGTTACACTAATGTTATTGTTTAGGACAAGATCATATATGAGGCTGGATAATTTCTAGTTAGCTTCATGGAAAATCACAATAAAAAATGAGAAGAAGAAGAAGGACAAGAAAGAAGAGATATATAAGAACATGCAGAAAAGTAAAATAACAGAAAATTTGTTATAATTGAACCCAAGTATAAGGATTGATGAGGTAAAGGGTAGGGAAAATGAACTCCAAATAAGATGTCCTGGGAAAACCTGTGGCTGTCTATGTTCTCCATCTCCTTCCTAGGATCAGTTTTCCTTAATTCAGAGCAATTGCAAAGTCATTATAAATTCAGTCTAAGTTAAATACCCATCGCTTGTTTGCCAACATAAGGCAAATATTTGGCATGAGGGTCGTAAAAGCTAAAACTATATTACTCTGATTCTCACAAGCATTCAATGATTTTTTAAAAAGGAGATAAATCCTAAATCATTTCTGAAACAAAGAAGCAAGGGCAAACTAGAAAGGTGAGTCACGTTCTTCTTAATGGGTTTAGTCAATGGCATTAAGTATTTATGCCAAAATTTTTTAGTCATGGTCTCAATCAGATTTTAAATAAGCAGACTGGTAATAAGGGGGACATTAGGATAAAGAATTTGTGTGCAACATGTATGTATAGTACATGTCAGGGTGTATATAACTTATGTAGAAGTATCCATTATGTCTTCTATTAGCTATTTATGTAAAAAGCAGTAATTCCACAGAGCTGCAGCATCAGATCAGAGAGAATATAATTTCATTGCATTGAGAGTTAGTAGACATATTGGGAATATTGTACCCTGACAACATTTTAAGAACATTAAAGAAAACTGATGTTATCTAACACAACCTTTGATAATAGTGATCAACATTCACTGAGTACTTTATGCTAGATTAAGTGCTTTTCATGTGCTATCACAGTTAGTTCTTACAAAAACCCCAGGAAGTAGCTACATTTTACAAATGAGGAAAATGAGGCTTAGAGTAGTTTAGAAGAGTTCAGTTATCTACCCAAGGTCACACAGCTAAGAACTAACAAGCAAAAGCTCGGGACCTTTATACTAATTTACCTGTGAATCATGTTACTTTCTTACTAAAAGTGGGTGTCAGCTTTGTACATTTTATTTTTTCTGGATTTTCTCACTCCCTCTCTCATTAGCTTGACCATCTATTTATCCCTGTGTGTAGCTAGTCCATGATGCATTTAATTTTTCTTCCCACCTTTGGGTCCATCTTTAGTTTTGAACTTGGCAACAGATTAGTCAGCCTATTTGCTTATGAATCTTTGAAACACAGCTTGCACTTATCTTCAGCTCTCTCCCTGCTTAGCTTTTTTGTTTCGTTTTTTATTTTTTTTTATTTCAGTATATTACAAGGGTACAAATGTTTAGGTTACAAATATTGCCCTTGCCCCACCGGAGTCAGAGCTTCAAGCATGGCCATCCCCCAGACGGTGCGCATCGCAGCCAGTAGGTGTGTATATACTCATCCTCTCTTCTCCCCTCCTATCTGCCTGACACCTGATGAATGTTATTACTGTATATGCACTTAAGTGTTGATCAGTTAATACCAATTTGATGGTGAGTACATGTGGTACTTGTTTTTCCATTCTGCGGATGCTTCACTTAGTAGAATGGGTTCCAGCTCTATCCAGGATAATATAAGAGGTGCTAGATCACCATTGTTTTTTGTGGCTGAGTAGAACTCCATGGTATATGTACACCACATTTTATTAATGCACTCATGTACCCTGCTTAGCTTTTCAGCATTCCTGCTTAGCTTTTCAGCATTCATAAACATTTCTTGAGAATGTATTATGTCCAAGATATTTTGTTAGTCTCTTAGAGGGAACTACTAAAAGAAAACAACACAGATAATAGCTATGATTGAATGCTGTATTTTGGAGAGCTAGTCTCTGTATTGTGGAGGGAATTGTTCTAAAACTCATGGGACATGAGATGAATTGACATCTGGTTGATATAGACTATCACATAAGAAAGAATGATCTAACCACTTGAGTTTCTATATGGGATGTTTATCAGGGCAAATCCCAGCCCAGCTAGTCATGTGCACCTGTGCATTAATCCTGATATTTTAAAAGTCCCAGAGTGCCAGAGTTCTACTGTGGTCACTTGTTTGTAATTAGAAATATAATCACGCCTTCATCTTGCCTGGGCATCTTAGCACAGCTTAAATCCTAGACCTGCATAGGATGTAAAAAGGTCTCATTCTTTCATCAACAGAAACAGATTGATTTCCCTCCTGTGCTGGATGATTTCATTATCGACTTGATCAAGATGAAAAATATGTTTCCAGAATTTCCTTCTCTGTGTGATACTGGATTACACATGCCAGAGAAAGAGAAAGAGAGAGAGAGAACTGTGAGAGATTTGGGAGTCAAAACTCAATGAGTCTCAGTCACTGTTTCTCCTGGAAGGTCTTCGTGGTTAAAGTGACAGTTATCAGTTGCAAATGTGCCTGGTGGTTTCCAATGTGTCCTTGACCTAAGTCATTCTTCATATTGCACTGGACATTCTGACCAATAACGTCCCTAGGACCACCAACAGGTGCTTAAGAGAGGCCTTGCAGAGGTGGTAGCTACACAGAGACAGCAGCTTCCAACAGCCCTCACCACAAACATCTCTTTCACAGTTCCACTTCAGTGGCTGGACTTCTTGGCTTCTCAGATTCTTCATGTAAGCTCCAGCTTGTTGTCCTGTACCAGTGCTTCAGGAAAACTGGTTAAAGACTCTTTTTCTGGTCTTACAACTCACTGTTCAAGACCTTCGTTTCCCCAGCTGCTCCAAAAATTATGTAAGATCTGATTCTTATAATAAATCCTTTAATGGTTAACACTCAAAATGGTTCTGCTTCTTTGACTGAGCCCTAACTAATTTAGGCTCTTAGAAGTGGGGTGTTTTCATCTCAAAAACCTAAAACAGGTGGGGCACAGTGGCCTATAATCCTAGCACACAGGAGGCTGAGGTGGAAGGATTGCTTGAGGCCAGGATATCAAGATCAGCCTGAGCAAGAACGAGATCCCATTTCCACAAAAAATAAAAAAATTAGCTGGGTGTGGTGGCCAGGTGTGGTGGCATATCCTGTAGTCCCAGGTACTTGAGAGGCTGAGGTATGATCGCTTGAGCTCAGGAGTTTGAGGTTGTAGTGAGCTATGATGAGGCCACTGCACTCCAGCATGGGGGACAGAGCAAACAAACAAACAAACAATACACCTAAAACATGTGTCAAAGGCCTAGAAATTGGTGGCAGACAGGGACTGAAAGACAGCTAGAAAATCTATTAGGAAAGGCTTGGAAAATGGCCAAGAGATGGAGATTAGGGAAAGAATGGTCTATATTATGTTATAGAGAAAACTGAAAATATAAAACATTCAGTGATTATTTATTGTGGCAATATATAAGCCGATGTAAAAATTGGGGGAAAAATCAGACATATTTTCCTTTATTGCCTCTTATTCATTTCTAGTTTTTAAAAAATAAATATTTTTATTTAAAAACCTTTTTCTGGTTTGCTTTCCTTATGCCTTCATATTTTGTCATTTTTTTTAAGAAATGTAGCTATTTGCCTAAAATCTTAATACTTATATGTTCTTGGATTTCTCATTTAATAAATACTTATTAAATGTTTGCTATGCTCATGTCACTACGTTATGATAGATGTGGAAATACAATAGTGAACAAGAAAGACATTGTTTTTGTTCTCTGGGAATTTTCAGTTTATTTAGAAATATAGAGGAATGAGCAGGACATTATTATACAGTGTTATAATTACTGCAATAGAGGAACTATGTGTTGCTATCGGAGTTCAAAGAAAAGACATATGGCCCCAACATGAGTATCAGGGAAAGTGAAATCCCCATGTGAGAGCTGAAGGCTAAGAGCCCAGCAAAAATGAGAAGGTATTGGAGACAGAGAAAATGAAATGCACAAGAAAACACCCAGAGGCAAGGAAGCACAGCACATCTGACTCGCGAGTGAAGAGGGAAATCTGTGTGGCCAAAGAAGCAATTGCATAGATACCTGGAGGCTAAATCACAAAGACCCTATAAACCTTATTATGAAGACTCCTGTTTACCTGGAGGGATATGGGAATGTCTTACTGAATTTTGAGCAGGGAT
Source organism: Varecia variegata (assembly GCA_028533085.1). Taxonomy (NCBI): domain Eukaryota; kingdom Metazoa; phylum Chordata; class Mammalia; order Primates; family Lemuridae; genus Varecia; species Varecia variegata. The sequence goes on along the minus strand of CM052440.1, from coordinate 22,810,207 downwards.
TGATATATTTAAATAATCACTCTGGGGTATAGAGAATGATTTGGAGGAGAAGCAGAAGAAAAACTGAGAGACAGGAAGCTTTGTTAAGAATCTGCTTCAGGATCTAGGCGAGGTATCTGTGCCAGAGCATTTTAGTGGAGATACAGAAACGTAGATGGTTAGAAAGTTATATATACTGTGAAACCATAGAACTTGTTGCTTAATTAAATATGAAACACAATAGAGGTAGAAAAATAAAATTTCAGGTTTGAGGAGCTGCACAAATAGTGGCATCTTTCATGAGATAGAAAATATATTAAATAGAAACAGTGGTGGAGAAACAGGTGTGCAGGATGAGATGAGCAAATTACTTTTGAGTCTGATGAAGTCCAAGCTTAGATGTCCAGCATGTGACTGATTACAGTGGTCTGGATTTCAAGGAGAGATTTGGCCACCAGTAGATGAAAACATTTGCTCAGTTATCCAGATGATTTCTTCTGATGATAATCTATTTTAAAATTGGCAGTAGAGAGCCCAAGTATCTGGATATTCAAATGAATATTTTTTTCTTCTTGCATGAATTCTGTTAATTCAAAGCCTGTAAACCTCACTTACAAGCGTAGCTACTACATCAGAAGATTTCTAGCTAATAACCGTTGCTATTTTACCTTGTCACTTATTCAACTTGTTTATTTCTCCTGGAACCAGAACATATATGGAACTTTTCATACTAATCCAAAAAGAGAAAAGAAAAAACTTGACTGCTTATTTTTTAAAAACTTAAATATCATGGGTATGAGCTTTAAATAATGGGTGAATTAATTATATGAATAAGTCAATTTTCACCTGTCAAAACTTTTTGTTCATCATTGTTAATCATCTCGTATTGGATTCAACTTGAAATAACATCACTGAAAATTCAGATGGAAGTTTACCAATGCTACCTTAAAAGCATGGGGGGTGTGGGGTTTGCTTGTATGTGTGTATGTGTGTGTTTTAATAACTGAGGCTTTGCTATAATCAGGCTGACACTTTATTTTTCACGGGAGGCTCATTATGCAAAGGCAATAGCAGCTGAGGAAAATTGGCTGTCCAGTGTATTTCTACAGCACAGAGATGCTTTTCATTAATGAGGATGATAAAGAAGTTCATTCTTTGCATTCAAAATGAATCATTTCCAAAAATAAATGGAAGAGTGCCATCTACATAGAGGTGAGATGAGAAGCTTCTAGGATGATTTAGAGAGGGAAGGAGAGAATTCACACATTTTCATGGTTAGAAGTCAAAGAGTCATCGGAGGGAGCCTTGGAGAGTAAAGTTGCATAGCTGTTTCAATGCCTCTGCTAGTTTTTAAAACTCTTGAAAAAGAAAACATAACATAGATTGGATTAGAAGATGTAGAAATTTAGATATATAGCCTTTGATTTGAATTCCTCAAAAAGTTAGTTTCACCCCTATGCAGTTTCAATATTACTGGACATAGTCAAACAGTTGGTCCCTGGAAAAGTCTAGGAGTAGCATTTGGAAAAGTGTCTTACGTTAAACCCTATCTTATTTGAATTGTCTGGCACAGTAATACTGAGAACTTAGAAGTCATTCTTTTGTGAAAGATTAATCTTCTCCTTTTTCAAATTTACAAAAAGTAAATTTCCAGAATTTTTTAAGATGAAAACTATTTAAATTATGGGCTGTTTATAGTTATGGAAATATTTATAATCATAGACTTGAGAAAAGAAGGGAAAAAATTGAAGAAGATGAAAGAGAGATTAAGAAAGTGGTGATGTCAGTGAAATGAAATAAATTTACGAGGTATGCATTCTTTGAGGCTTGGCTTACCTTTCTGAAAATATCAAGGATGTTCCCAATAATGGCAGAATCCTTTTATGAACTGCAGGCCTAGTGATTAAAGGCCTTCCAATACCATATTATTATCCCTTGTCTAGGAAAATGGAACTCACAATCAAAATAAAATGTATAATTGGGTACACATCAGCTGTGAAATTTGGGCAAATTACCTCACTTCTCTGAATCAATTTCCTCATCTAAAAAATGGAAACAGAATGCCCACAGCAGAGATTTATTTTTGGTATTAAGTTATGTTATTTTGTCTATACTTCTTAAACTGGGGTAGCGGGCTATATGCCTGGTACTACTTATAGCCACATTACTCAATGGTAAATAATGTAGAAAACATTTACCATTTCAGTAATTTCCTCAGGCTATATGTAAGTCCTTCCCAAAACTATAGATGTGAAATAATTATCATTTATTAAGGTAATTTTAAATGAAAAAATAAGTAGTATTGTTTTTTGTGCACCTGGTACACAGTAGATATCCCATAATTTTTTTTTTTTTTTTTAGTAATAAGAAGAGCTGAGTTACCAGAAGCTAAATATTCAGTATATGATAAATACCTATAAAAAGTATACTTACTATGTATGGATTATCTCATTAAGGCTTCATAAGAACTCACGAGATAGGTACAATTATTACTGCTACTTGATAGATGAAGAAACTGAGGAGAAAAGAAAGTAAAATGATGTATCTAAATCTTAAAAACGAATGAGTAGGAAAGCCAAGACTCAAACTCAGGCCATTTGGCTCCTATATTTATGCACTAGCTTATACTAACTTATTAACTATGTTGTACTAAAAAGTGAAAGCATGGTTCTGCAAAATTCCTGAAATCAGGGATTCGTGGAAAGTCCTAGAGTACCTGCAGGAACAAAGTCAACCTAGAAAACAGCCCTACAGTGACATTTATAACCCAGAAATTGTCTAGTTAGACTGGCACTGTGAGCACAAGGTCACTGTTGAGATTCTCTTCTACTTCTGTGAAGGCCACTTGTGGGAATGTTTTAAAACTTTCCCTACATTTCTGTACTTAATTTTACTGAATCCTTGGAAGACAGATATGATTGGCCCAGCCTGAGTCACATGTCTGAATCTTGGCTTTTAGGATACAGAGAGTTTTTCACCCTTTAGGATTCAGTCCAGGGAAACTGAATGGTAGGTACCTTCCATTGAATCGCATCATTTAAATTATTTCTCCAAAATAGGACGGAGCATTCAATGCTGAGCAATTAGAAAGATTCTGTCTACAAAGTTTTTCCTCCTAACATGATGAAAATATTCTTTGTATAGCTAAATAGAAACCCATTTTTTCCCCAAAGGATGATACTGACTTGAAAACTTCCATCCGAGTCTCCAAGTCAGTATCATCGTGTAATGGACATTCATCCTTCAGTCCTGTCACATCTCCTTGGAACATTCTGAAACCTATAGACCTACGTTTTCCAATACGGTCGTCGCAAGTCACATAAGCCTGTCTCTTAAGCACTTGAAATGGTGCTAGTGTGAATTGAGATGAGCTGTAAGTATAAAATATACAACAGGTTTTGAAGACATATATATGTTGACATGGTAATATTTTAAATATAACTAATTGTAATTCAGTCAAATATATCATTAAATGTAACTTTACCTGTTTCTTTTTACTTATGTAGTGTGAGTACTTGAAATTTTAAAATTACATATGTGGTTTACAGGATATTTATATTGGATGTCACTATTCCAAACTAAATGGTATAGTTGAGCATGAATGCCAACATGCCCTACATGCTATATTTGGGGAAGCAGGTGGGAAAATGTGGAAATTGCTTAAAATATAGAAATGGATATGCTCCATATACCAATGGCCATGAGGAGTGGCTGGCTTAAGCCAACATTCCCACAGAGAATGACTATGCATGTTAGATACATGCATAAAAGAACAGATTGAATGCATCAGTGAGAACCTAAAGGGTCATGGACTTGAAAGGGCAAGATCTTGGAAAGAAGTAAAACGCAGAGGTGAGCTCAATACACTGCTGTCAATTTTCCCTGAAGGCAACTGCCAACTCCTAAATTGCAAACATGCAGAATGAGACACAGGTAAAAAGCAGAAAGCAGCTGCTAAGAGGCTAAAAAGACAAGCAGAGTAAGCAGAGATTTTATTTTTTAAACTGTTTCTCGATATTGGAGAGACCAAACTGGAGCTCAGAGTTCACCAAGGAGAAAGGGATCTGGTAAGAACGTGAAGCATAGAGCTAAAACTCTGAAAAGGCTACACTCTAGAAGAAGGACAACCTGAAATAGACTTTTGCCTCAAATGGATTAATGTGATTTTCATATTTATTTTCTTACCAGACACAAATTAAAACCTTTATGAAGAAACAAACAATAATCATAAGACCATATTTTATATACAGTATCTAGAATTCAATCAGAAAATTAAAACAAATTATCAGATATGTCAGAAAAAAGAATCAAATGACAAAAAAAAATACAAGAGAAAAAGGCCAACAGGTGATCCAAATATTGGCACTATTAGATCCAGACTTCTTAAAAAAACTATTATTGTTGTAATCAAGGAAATGTATAAAAAGATGGAAAATTTCAACATTTCATTATAAATTAAATGTAAATGATAGTATAAAAATAATTAAAATTGGTAATATGAAGGATGGTTATAACAGCAAATTAAACACAGTAGAAGGGAGGATTAGTGAACTGAAAGATAGATCAATAAAAAAAAAATCCAGATTTCAGGATAAAGAGAATTAAGTTTGGGAAAGTAATAATTAAAAAGAGAGCAGAGGTAGGGGTGGGAGGAGGGGATGGGTGTATACCTACATGATGAGTGCGATGTGCACTGTCTGGGGAATGGACACGCTTGAAGCTCAGACTCGGGAGGATGGGGGGGGCATGGGCAATATATATAACCAGAACTTTTGTACCCCCATAATAAGCTGAAATAAAAAAAAGAGAGCAAAAAGACAATGATACAGTTTTACATATGTGTGTATGTATGTATATGTGTGTATATATAATATATAATTAGGCAGGAGTTTGAGGAGGGTGAGGATGGTGCAAAAGCAGTAGAAGAAGGGATGGGATAATGGCTGAAAATTTTCAAAATCTAATGGAAAAATATCAAATCATAGCTTTGAAAATTTCTACAAATTCTAAGCAGGATAAATACATACAAAACCATACCTAGTCATATCATAGTAAATCTGTCAGAAACTAAAGTTAAATAATTAATCTGAAAAGTAACTGCAGGAATGAAGCAAAAACAATAGATAATGATATAGTTGAGCAAATGAAGCCAGACACAAAAGAATATTGTTTGTAAATTTTTGTTTATATGAAGTTCAAAAACAAGCAAAATTAAATCAGGTGATTGAAATCAGAAGGGTAATTACAATTGGCAGGATTCATTGACTGAATAGAGGCCCAGGGAGACTTCTGGGGTGCTGGTAACATTCTACATCTTGAACTTCTGGTGGTTATGCAGGTGTGTTTAATTTTTTTAAATTACATCATTCTATACATTTGATAGAGACACATTTTATCTATATATGTCATGGGTTCTACTTCAGTAAGAATACTCTTTTTTCAAAATAAAGGAATATGGGTAAAGACTCAATTGTTTGTTTCCAAAACTTAATAGTCAACCATTAAATAATATTTATTACTTCATTTTTCCACTTCTTTTTTCTTCATCTTCTTGCCTTTCATTAGTACCAATGTGATAACCCAAACCTCCTTTCCTGCAAATATTTAGGTCTTGGTCATTCTACTGAATGTCTTTCATTGATTTTTACCATCAGGCATGATAATGGAAGGCACCTTATGGTATATTCTTTTCTTTCTCCTTCCATCCCTCCCCTCTTCCCTCCCTTCCTTCCTTCTGTCTTTCTTTTTGGCAATCCAAGAATGTATTTGGAAGTATTGCTTTATTTTCCTTTGATTGCCAGGGATGATTACCTTGGCTAATACCATAACCCCATTGTTGCTTCTTTGCCTGGTAGCATGAGAGCTGAAAGGACTCACTATAGTCTTTCAGATTCAAGTCAAATAGGTCTGTGGTCAGGTTATATCAGTAATAAAATCTTTTAATCAAGTCACATGGACTGGGAGAAATAATGTAAAAAGAATATTTATAGCTAATATTTCAATTGAAAAAGGGAAACTCCTGTTTTTTGAGTTCTATATTCTGAATATAGGCAGCTGAATATAGCAGCAGCTGCTGCTGCTGGTATCAGTGGAAACAACAACAACATTTATACGAGCTTATGATTTGCTAGACACTGTGTTAAGCAGATTGCATGTACTAATTTATTTAATCTTAAAAAAAACCCTAATTACGTACTTTGAGTATTACCCATATTGAGGATTACAAAACTGAGACACAAAGAGGTTCAGTAATTTCCACATGTCACAGAGCTGGTAGAGAAAGAGCAGAGATTTGAACTGAAGCATCACTACTCCAGAGTCTTGTAAGGAAGTTCAAACTTTTCCTCTGAAGGTTCAAGTCCAATTCTGTTGAAATGAAGGGACAGGAGACAGATTAACAGGAAAAAAGCATACGATTTATTAACGTGCATAAAAATGAGAGCTATATAAAAAGAGTGAGACTTCAAGAAGGGCCAGATAGTTGAAACTTAAATACCCTCCTCAGAGGGGAGAGGGAATTGGGGGCTGAAGGCAATTTTAGAGGTTAGTAAATGATTTTAGGAGAGAAAAATGGACCTGGAAAACAGAAACTAACTGGTAAATGATTCTCTTCGTAAAATGATTGGGACCTGAGAAGAAACAATAGTTTGGGACAAAGTTCATCTGGGCTTTAGGTGTGGTGTTTAATTTTCATTCTCCTACTCTGTGATATGACCTTCAATGTTTTCTAGTTAATGAAATCTCAGGGGCAGGATTGAAGGCAATTGTGTTCCTTTTTGGCAGGCTTCTAGGGAATAATAAGGGAATTTCAGAGAACAGCTTCATACTGTGCTTTGGGAGAGACATAGTTGAGAGATAGGAGGGAGTATGGTGGGTCAAAATCAGAGAGACCTTGAGCTTCTTACTTTAGTTCAGTAAGTCAAAGCACCATATTTTGGGGTATCATTTTCTGAGTCCCAAAGTCTGAAATTCTTTTGACTTTTTTTGTGAGGTATAATTTATGTAATAAATTGTATTCATTTGAAGTGCACAATTTGATAAGTTTAACATACATAAGCCATGAAACCACTATCACAATCAAGATAATGAACACATCCCACACACACCCTTAATAATTTTCTCTTATTTCTTTGTAATCCCTCCTTCCCACTGTTCTTCAAACCCCATTTCAAGGCAATTACTGATCTGCTTTCTAGTATAATAGGTTAGTTTGCATTTTCTAGAATTTTATCTAAATAGAAGTATAGAGTAGGGAATTGTTTTACCTTGCTTCTTTTGTTCATTATCCATTCATATTGTTGTGTGTATCAATAGTTCATTTCTTTTTGTAGTTTAGTTGTATTCTGTTTTGTGGATGTACTATAATTGTCGATTCACCTGTTGACTAACAGTTGTTTTCAGTCTTTTGTTTTTACAACTAAAGCTGCAAAGAACATTTGCATACAAGTCTTTGTATGCAAATATGCTTTCATTCCAATATGTTGGAATGAAGGTGGAGTCACATAAGAGGTGTATACTTAATTTATAAAGAAACTGCCAAACTGTTTTCCAAGGTGATTGTACTATTTTGTATCCCCTCCAGCAAAGTATGACAATTTCACATGTTCCACATACACAGTTGACGTTCTAGTAGGTGCATATTGGTATTTCATGGTGGTTTTAATTTGCATTCTCCTAACAAGTAATGATGTTAAGCATCTTTTTGTGTGCTTATTTGCCATCAGTAGAAAGTGCCTGTTAAATACTTGACCATTTTCAGTTTTTCTTAGTAATATTGTTAATTCAGAAATCTACTTTGTCTAATACTAACTAATATAGTCATTCCAGCTTTCTTTTGTTTAGTGTTAGCATGGTATATGGTTTTGAGATTACTTTGCTTTGCATCTCTCTGTCCCTTTATATTTAAAGTAGGTTTCTTGTAGCCTACTTTTACATTTACAGTTATTCACAACTAAACAATGGGGATTTGTTGAGAAATATGTCATTAGGTGATTTTATCATTGTGCAAACATCATAGAGTGTCTAGCCTACTACACACCTAGCATATATGGTATAAGACAGCTATTACAGCAACCAAGGTATATGCAGTCTGTTCTTGACCAAAATGTTGTTATATGGAACATAACTGTAGTTGGATTTTGCCATTTTATTCAAATTTACAGTCTCTGCTTCATCAACTTTGGGAAATCTTCAGCCATTATATTTTCAAATTTTTTTCTCTCCATCCTCCCTCTCTTCTTTTTTCAAAACTCCAATTATACATATATTTGGTGGCTTAAATTTCCATTTAGTTCATTGGTGATCTGTTCATTTCTTTCAGTGGGAGAACAGAATGGAAGCTCTTAGATGAAAGAAGTTGCAAAATTTATATTTTTCCTCATAGTTCTTTTATTAAATTAAATTAAAACTAAACTGTAAAGAAAAATGCTTTTACTGCCTCCTGTTTCTACAAAATAGACAGATGCAGTTGAAGATTAACCAACAAAGAATATGTAGGTCTTATCTCCTATACCATCACTTGGCATGTTGCCTGGGCTTGTCCCAGCTATATAGTGGTAAAGGGGAATTATTCTTTAATTTCATTTCATCTAAAACCAAAAAAGCACTCTGGTTCCCTAGAATACCATTTTCTTCTTACATCAAATAAGTATGAGCACCTCTATTATAAATTAAACACTCTTTCCCCTGGAAGCCTCTCTCTGGAAACTCCCGTGTTTAGAAGATAATAGATAGTATCTTCAAAAGCATCATCTTCCGTGAAATTTCTTTTCCAATCCAGGCAATCTTTCCTATGATTTCTTCTTAGTTAAATTGCTTTTAATTACATTCCTGTTTGCAATTAGTCTCATCTTTTGAGTTAAATTTAGCATTAATATGATGTGTCTAAGCAAGCCAAGTAGTTTTCCAACCTGGATTTTTTAACAGAGAGAAATTTGAATGGCCCATATTTCTTTCTACCTTCATCCCCATCAATGAATAGTTCAAATCTGGTTTAAATATATAAAGTATATGAACATTCAGAGATCTTTCCCACGTTAGCTAAAAGTTAAAACATTTAAAACTGGCATTAAAACATAAAGCACTTCTCAAAATTAACAATAATTGAGAAAAAGACAATTTTAACACGCAAAACAAGAAGTTAATTTGGAATATTCAGTGAAAATTAGTTTGCATTTTCTTAGAAAAAGGGTAAAACAATAACTGTTCATTAACTCACACTTCCGTGTGCCAGATGCGTGGCACCACATAGTTGGTTCTCTTTTCCGAGTATTGTAAAGCTAAATAATGGTGTTATAGGGCTGATTTCTTGCGGAGAGGGTCTGGGGAGGGGGGAAATCTGCCTTCAAGTTCATTCTTGTGTTAGCAGAATTCAGTTGTCTCCTTTTGTAAGACCAAGGTCTGTGTTTTCTTGCAGGCTGTCAGCCGAGGGCCACTTTCATTCTTTGGCATCTGGCCCCTTCATCTTCAGGCCAGCAACTGCACCTTCAGTCCTTGTGCTTCTCTGACTTCCTCCATCACTGTCCCTCTAGACTCAGATTTAGAAGGCCAATGTGATTCAGTCAGGTCCACCCAGATAATCTCTGTATTTTAAGGTCAATTGATTAGAGACCTTAATTAAATATATTAGATCTGGGAAATCCTTTTTGCCATATAATATAACATAATCATGGGAGTGATAGCTGTCAATAATCACAGGTTCCACCCACACTCAAAGGGAGATTTTACAAGAGCAGGGGGCATTGGAAGTCGTTTTAGAATTCTGCCTACCACAGGGAACAATGCATGAATTTCACAAAGGCTACTGAAAATTTCCCCTTTTAACTTTTTTTTCCTTTTTTTAGGCAATACTTAGTGACTGTTTACTACAAACCATTATTGGATAATCTTGATATTTACATGGCTATTCAATACACAAGTGAAATTTTAGTTTTTATTTTAACAGGAGTAAAAATCAAAATCATAAAAATATTCATAGATACATAGCAGCAACGGCCATCAGGAATCAATTTCTTTTTAATTATTTTTCTTATAAAGTGTTTCAATCTTTTTGAATCATACTGGTTTCATTCAGTCTCATGGAGAAATAAAGACCTTGACAGCTAAGTAGCTAATGAAGGCAGTAGAATTTTCAGCACCTTGTCATTTGCTGCCATCTCTGCCACCACCTCTATACCCTAGGGAATTAGCTATTTGAAGAAAGGTCAAGGGGCCCGGAATGGTGTTGGAGCTTGCATGTGAAAATGACACCATCTTGACTCAATGCTAAATGTGCTAGAAAAGACTAAATAGCCAGAAGTAATCTGCAGTTCGAAATAATAAATTTGAAAAAGAAAGCAATATATAATAAATGCAATCATGTTAAAGATGCAACAACACAACACTCTACTACCATAAGATCCATTTAAAAGAATAAGAAAATAATTTACAGGCAAGTTAGAAATGCCTCTACATAAATTTCAAATTTTATTTAATAAAAAGCATTCTGCCACCTATCATTTTTAAATTTTTTCATTTCGACAATTTAATGAGAAGGTATTTCGGTCCTTTCAAATCACATTTCGTATGTGAACATTTTGAACCCACCATTTTTGTGTCATAAGAATCCGATAGCAGCCTGAAATTCCTCATTTGGCTAAAGTGTTGTAGGCATTATAACAGGCAAGTGCCTCCACAGAAATGAAACTAAAATAAATAATGTTCACTACACATCCTCTTACATTTCTTAGGGAAATGCAAATCAACAACTCTCTACAGACTCAAGGCAAAGATTTTTACCTTGCAGATTGTTAGGCATTTACAAAGCAGTAAAAACTGTTTACATATATTCTCCTGGAGTTAAAAGAACATTTTCTCCTTTGCATCAGAAATTAGGTTCTTTCCAACCTCCTTGGACTCCTAGGAAACTAATCAGTAGTCTAGGGTTGTGGGTACTTGGTTCTTAGTCCAGGCACTATAATGTCTAGTACTGACTGAGTACAGACAATCTCTAATTTATCATGGTTCAATTTACAAGCAATATACATTCAGTAGTAACTGTACTTCGAGTACACTTACAATCATTGTTTTTCATTTTCAGTACAGTAGTCAATAAATTATATGGGATATTCAACACTTTATTATTATAAGATAGAATTTGTGTTAGATGATTTTGCCCATCTGTAGGCTAACATAGTGTTCTGAGCACGTTTAAAGTGGACAAGGCTAAACTGTAATGTTTGATAGGTTAGGTGTATTAAATGCATTTTAGACTTAGATATTTTCAACTTTCAATGAGGTTATTGGGATGTAACCCCATCATAAATTGAGGAGCATCTAGTTTATCCTGTGGCAGAGAATGCTCAAAGCTTTCGTCCTCAAAACTGTAAAAGTATTATCATTCTATGTAACAGGTGAAAAACTGAAATCAGAAACATTTGACAATTTTCCCAAAGTATTAAGTGGTAGAGTGAAAATTATTTGAATTCAGAATTTCCTAAATCCTTAAGTCTAACCAGATAGAAAACACGAAGGCTAAAACAGAAAAAGAAAAAATAAAATCAACTCATTCATCACAATATGACAGTCATCATTCTTTTTTAGTGAACATTTTAAGCTTCTGAATCACCAGTGGACTCCTTGTCCATTGGTACCACTTATTTTCCTTCAAAAATATTTGGGGCTTGTTTTGTAGCTACTGCCTCGCTAAGTATAATACAATATATCTCAGATCTTAGAACAGAAAACTCTTACACTCTGGAGTAATGAATAATATATGAGAATTGTATTTTAAAATAGGAATAGAGCATTCCAGAAGCAACGGACACAACAATTTGTCCCTACTTTATGGCTGCTGGATATCATGCAAAGAAAATGGTGAGCATGCAGGAGGGCTTGAGAAGAGGTAAGAACAATTAGAGTAAATTGTGAGGAGTATTACAAGAAAGCCAGATTGTCCTTGGAGAAGATGAGAATACAGACAATAAGGATGCCTCTTGGTAGGTCAAATGTTTATGAAAGTAATGTCACAATGGAAACCTGCAGAAGTGGCTGTTTAAAGCCAGGAAGAGAGTGGCACAGAAACTTGGAACTTAGAAATTTTGAATAGTTTGATCTTATAACTAGTTGTTCAAAATAACTTTCAAGATATTAGGAAGAGCCAATGTGTTTATTGAATGAATGTCTAATAAATGCATAAATGAATGCTCCATGTCCTCTGTTCCTATAATGAGTTAGTAATTTGACTACGGTTATTTGGGTAGTACTGAATAACTGAATATCTACAACCATTAAAAGTGATTATGTGACTTTATGAGTTAGGATACCATTATTATTATAAGCCATCTTTAATTGTTATAAATAAAACTGTCTTCTTCCACTAAGAAAATGTGTATCTGTCATTAAAAACCTTGCATATGAATGTATGTATATAGGTCTTTCAAAGTTTTACATTTTAAATGTAATTTTTCTTAATTAACTTGCTCATGTATAACCCAGTAAACTTAAGAAATAGGAAAAATAGTTATAAATAGTAAAATTTATTTGAAGACATATCAGTCTAAATTTGTCTTGTGGCTTATGGAGTTTAGAAATTGAGAATCCCGGCTGGGCGCAGTGGCTCATGCCTGTAATGCTAGCACTCTGGGAGGCCGAGGTGGGAGGATCACTCGAGGTCAGGAGTTCGAGACCAGCCTGAGCAAGAGTGAGATCCCGTCTCTACTAAAAAAAAAATAGAAAGAAATGATCTGGACAGCTGACAATATACATAGAAAAATATTAGCCGGGCATGGTGGCACATGCCTGTAGTCCCAGCTACTTGGGAGACTGAGGCAGAAGGATGGCTTGAGCCCAGGAGTTTGAGGTTGCTGTGAGCTAGGCTGACGCCACGGCACTCTAGCCCGGGCAACAGAGCAAGACTCTGTCTCAAAAAAAAAAAAAAAAAAAAAAAAGAAATTGAGAATCCCAATTTTACTGGCCAAGGATATCAGTGAGAGTTTGGCCTCCTGTTTCAGTCAAAGACTGATGATATCATGATTATTATCATTATTTTACCATTTCACTCAAGGGAAGATTTAGGTAACTCCCTTAGGTTAACAAATTATTATATTTCACAGTAGAAATGTAACCCCTTTCTGCATGACTTTGCTTCTCTGTCTCTCTGTGGACATTAGACTGCAGCCATGCAGTATATGATAGGTCTAACAAAGGGGTTGAAGTCCTGGAGCATAAATACTCTTCCATTTACATTGATTTTTGTTTACAAATACAACATTAAATTTGGTTTATTTTTTAATAAAAACACACTAGTTGAATAATGTATAGCTTTTATACTACTCCATAGCATATGCAGAGGTTCATAACATTTTCTAGGCAAATCTACCATTCTACCCCTATTACTGTCTGAATCAGCAATTTTTCTGTAAGATGAGTAATCAAGCAACTATGCATGAGTTTACAGTATGATTATGATTTTCAACTGAATACAAAAGGTAAGGACTTGTATTAACAATAAAATCTGTCCTTTCTAATTAAATTCTAGTACAAAAATTAAAATATGAGATATATAGATGCATGACTCTTTTTCAGAATATGCCATGTGGTATAATTTGGAACAAGGCATAGATCTCTATGTAATAGTGGAGTCTTGCCTGTAACTCTGTCCAAATGAGAGGAAGAAATTTTAACAAAATCTTTTTCAATCAAAACTAGTCCTGCCTTTACTTATTTAGTTTCAATGAATAACATTTCTAGTTAAGAAAAGAGCATGTGGACAATACTTTCAATGAAATAACATATTTAGTCCATAAGATTAAATAAAATTTAAGACTTTTAAAACCCAGTCTTGGCAATGATATAGGGAAATGAGTACTTCCATACATCAAATACCATTGATAGAAATATCTTTTCAGCTTAACAACATTTAAAGGGTGTATGGTTTTTAACCCAACTATTTCATGCTACATAAATATTTGTACTTATGTACCTACATATAACACATATAAGGAGGATCATTGCAGCACTATTTGAAACTTGTAAAAACCTGTAAGTTAAGAATTTATCAAAAGAGCAAACATTTCAAAAGTTATCTTGTATATATACAGGTAAATGCTTTGCAATCATAATGATTTAAATACTTTGCAATCATTTTAAGAGAGAAGGTACACCTATTGGTAGTGACATGAAAAGTTTTTCAAGAGTATATTGAGTGAATAAAAGAAAGATACAGAAAAGAATGCATGGCATGATGTCATTTGATTAAAATATTGCAACTCCATTTGTTTGCAAATGTACAGAATAAAAATAAGCAAGAATCAAATTAAACAGGTAACAATGATCATCTCTGTTGTAGAATTTGGTAAGCAGAGAAAAGAAGATAAGAATTTCACTTTTATCTTATACATTTCTATACTGTTTGCCTTTGTACAACTAGATGATATGCTTTTTGTAATTTTTTAAATAAATATTGTAACTATATTTATAGATTCTATATATAGTTTCTAATTGTAAATGGTAAAGTTTATAGATTTAATAGGGCGTGATCCATGTCATCTGGCTTTGTAATCAAGTATTGACATTTCAACATTGGTGATGTTGCTGAGATGTTTTACTCTGCACCCTCAGCCACAATTTATTTATGTGAAAAGCTAGTTTGGTTGATCATGTGAATTTTTTTTAAATGAAGTGGTTGTACTGATTGATATTTCTGAAAATTCAGATTTGAATAAGTCATATGTATAGATTGTCTGTTTTCAAGTTGCTATAAGTATTTCAAAAAGTAAAATTTTAAGTACAAACTTAACACCTTTTGAACATATATCAAAGTTACAATGGTTTGGGCAAGATTTTTAAAAAATAAGACATTATGAAATTGTTCTTCAATATAAAATCAAGCAATTATTTAGTGGAATAATCAAACAGCATGGGTTCAGGTTTTAGTTTTATCTTGTAAAATATTTACATTAATTTTTTTATAACAGATGTTTCATGGTATATTTGCTGTCATTTATCACAAGAAAGCACAGTATCAGGCTTATTGTAGGCTCTGAATAAATATTGCTTGATTCACTTTTATTGACCATCCATATGAAACTGCCTTTGTTATCCTTTGTATGAGTGGAAAACATACTTCATTAGAGAAGGAAAAATAATATAATGAACAAAATTATAAAAATGGAAAGCTTTGCCTATGGTAAGATACAGGATCATGAAAATAATGACTTAGAAGACTTATTCTGCTTTCATCTGACCATACCTCTCATATCTGTCTTAGAATTCAGTAAGAATTAAGTAAGTAGTGCATCAGGACTTCATATCAGTATCTCATATCCCTTTCCTGCTTACAATTCTTAAAGTTTCATTAACTTCCCATTGTCATCAATGAAGGTCAAACTCCTTGGTTTATCAACCCAAGAGGATTCATGATGTGAACCTGCCAAACTCTTTAGCCTCACTTGACATCGACAGCATGCTAGCTGCCTTCTATCCTTGTGCATTACTGGATTATTGCCCTAGGTAAACTGCATGCCAAATTTAGGTTACTAGAAAAAAAGCAAACACAACTCCATCCCACCCCACTTCCCTAAATGATAAAAGATTAGTTTGGATGAATGTATACAGAATGTTGTCAACAGAAAATCTAGAAACAAAAGTGTTTTAATTTCAGCATGCACATATATCGTGTGTCATTGCAAAAAAATAATGTTTTATTTTGAATTTTCTTTTAAAGGTCTTACTCTAACCCTGGCCCACTGATCTCACATGTGTTTTTCCTGCTTTTTGAAATGTTCTTCATTCATGTCACCCTATCTCACCCCACCCATGATGTTCTTCATTTTTCCCTTCACCTGGCTGACTTTGATTCTTTCACCAAGACACAGCTGCTGGCATCATCTCTGCCAGGAAGATTTTTCCCAATATCTTGACCTTGGGTTAGGTATCCTTTGTGGAATTTTGTGTACTTCATTCCTCACTACATGTAAGCTCATTTATTAAATGAGTAAATGAATAAATGAATGAGTAAATAAATGAGTAGGAGAATATTTTAATGTTTTGCATATTTCAAACTTTTAAAAGGAATTATCTCTTAAATATTTTCAATATATATTCATACAATGTTTACTATTCATGTAAAACAGTTAACTAAAGAACTAAATAGAAAAATTATGTTCACCCTTATAGTAGAATGCTATTAATTTATCTTTTGGAAAATGCCACTGATGAGGTCAAAATTGCCAAAAGGAAGAGTGGCATTGAGCAATGTTCACCACTAAGTAGTCTTTATTTAATTGGCATTTAAGGCATTTTCAAAGCATGCCTAGTCAAAGAGATGTATAGTAGCCTTATGTTGAGCACTATTTAATTATTTCAGTCCTCATCTGTCACATTAGCACTCTCTTGTCTCATTTTCAGTGCCCTTAAAGCAATGCAGTTGATAGATTATGGAAAATAAATCTAGTGTGGAAATACAGATAATTTGCTGTAGGTCAAAAAAAAAAAAACCAGGCAAGAGTAATTTGCAACTACTAAATTGCTAGATGTAGTGCTTTGGCTTGCTGCTTTGTGAAAGATGGGAGGGGGGCTTGACAAGAGTCAAAACTCTTTAGAGAAATATGCAAATCAAAAATTTACCACCTTTCTAAACCCTTTTAATCCTTCAGTTAATCTCAACAATGACCTAGTTTTCAGAACATTGAATATGCTTGGCTACCTAATCACATTATCTCACTTCTCTTCTGCAAACTTTGAAGAGGAAAAGATATATGTATAAATGAAAACGTTGATAAAGCACAGCTGCCTGTCATATTTTCAATC
>CM052440.1:22771495-22792940 GCA_028533085.1 Varecia variegata | reverse complement strand
ATTCATGAGTGGATTATTAAAATTTTGTATATGTATACAATGGAGTATTACTCAATTATAAAAAACGACAGTGATCTAGCACCTCTTATATTTTTCTGGATAGAGCTTGAGCCCATCCTCTGAAGTGAGGTATCACAAGAATGGAAGAATGAGTTCTACATGTACTCACCATCAAATTGGCACTGACTGATCAACACTAGGGTGCTCACACAGTAGTAATATTTTCCAGGGATTGGGGGTTGTGGGGGGGGTGTAAACTCACAACTAATGGACGCAGTGAGCATTGTAGAGGGAAAGGGCATGACTCTAATCCTCACTTGGGTGAGGCAAAGTCATAAAATGTAACCAAAATGTTTGTACCTTCATAATATCCTGAAATAATAAATTTTAAAAAAAGAAAATATATGTTGCATTTTAATAAAATATGCAAATAAAATCTTACAGTTTTGTTTAGCTCTGTATCAGGAGTAGAGAAAATAGTAGAATCATATTGTTAACATTGGTTTCTGTGGGGAGATTAGGGGCAGTGAAGAAATCACTGAGTTTTTCATCTTTGTATTGCTTAAAAACAAATACGCGTACAATAGTTTTTTAAATTTAAATATGTGATTTTTTTTAAAAAAAGAAACTTTCAAGAACTCCACTTTATCATTTATGGCAAGAGGAAGCTTTGAATTGAGCATATTTATTTAATAACTATGAGGTCCCAGGCCCTATGTGTGATGCTTGGACACAAAAATGAATAAGATACAGTATCAGTCTTCAATGAAGCTTACTGGAATAGAGTGAGAAGGACACACCTAAACTACAGCTGCAACTATTACAGTATGTGTGGCCATAAAAGTACAAGCTTCCTTCCTCAGGAGGACAGCACCTTGCACAGTGTCTGTCACACAGTAGATATTCGTTAGTGTGTTTGATGAATGAATAGACAAATGATGTGTGTGGTACAGTGGGACACAAAGAGAAAGTGGACAATTCTACCTGAGGGATAAGTGGAGGAGAGAGTGAAGGATACACACAGGGGGTGCTCTCCTTAGCCTTTCTGAGTTGTAGGGGCTCATCTGGACTGTTAAGGTATAGACATTAGTAACTGCAGGCAAAGCAAGCTGCATATGAAAAGGTGAAATCACACGGCATGATTAAGGATTGGAAGCTACTTAACACAATTCAGCACGCAGTAAAAAGAGATGGCTAGGTTTGGAAATACGGCAGGAAAGGGGATGAAGAATGGCCTCACTGGCCAGGATAAAGCGTTTATGTTGGGGTTAAGGAGATCAGAGAGAACACAGGAGGAGGACTCTCACAGGCAAAGGAGTATTTCTTTCTGTGATTGTGTATATATGAATATATGAATATGTATGTATTTTATGTAATATTATATATAATACATATTTTATATATATTTGTGTATGTTGGTCATAGATGCCACTTTGGACTTCTGGATTTTATGATAATGCCCTCAACTCTTTCACTGAACTGGAAACTGTCTCCTACAAAATACAAACTCTGGTAAGTAAATATGAATGTGCAGATAGTAGTATGCATAACTCACTTTTATTTATCTTACATAATTTTACCTAATTCCAAATGGGAATACATTTTGAGACTGGTAATCTATTTAGGGCTAGATCTATTGATTTTAGGGTTTCAGACTGAGAAATGAGATCTCGTTGAATTATTTCTCTCTTTTTATTTCACAGTAAGCTGTTGCCTCTGCCTCTCTTCTATTCGAGAGGTATTGAGATCCAAGAGTGGAAGCTTATTCCACTCCACGCTGTGTATCTATCTATAACTGTATCTATATATATTCCACTATAATGCAACTTAATTTTTTACACAGAACCCCCATTCCACCACTGCTGGGAACCTTAACCTCATAAACTTTTGGGATGTCTTCCCTGTGGTTCAACTCCAGCCTCCACTCCAGGATTTTGTCCTGGCAGGCTAGTTGGAAGGCTAGGGAATGCAGGTGGGGGAGGGAGAAGCCATCTGCTTTCTAGTCAGTTGTCCACACTGATTTTCTCTGGAACATCCATTATCTCCATCTGCCTCGTTCCCTTCAAATCCAGGGATTCTCTGCTGTTCTGAGCCATGATTCAGGCATGGAAATTTTTTTACCATACTGCATTTGGGGGGCCATCTGCCTTATGTGCTTTTTTTTCCTGGGTCTTGTGGCCTTCCCAGGAGCACTGCAATGCACAGTCCTCTGGGTTTGAGATATGTAGGTCTCTCTGTTTCACTTTTTCTTTCTCCCCCACCCCAAGCCCTGTTCTCTTTACAAGGATATTTGGTGGGAGGTTGTTTTTTGTGCACTAGCTTGTTGTAAGGTAATCTGTCTATCTCTTCAGATTCCCTTCTTCCAACTGTTTAGATTTTTTTGTAAACGAAAACCGAGAGAGACTTGTGGTGAGTTAGGAGAAAAGAAAAAGATAACATATCAAAATGTTTGCCCACCATGTTTTTATCTATCATCGCCATCCTTTCTGCTAAATTACAATAAAACTGGTAAAGAATTTTGCCATCCATAAGGACTTTGCCCCTTTGTTGAGGGAAGAACTCCTATCGTATAACTACAAATTCAAACTCGGTTTGATTTAACCAGTGTTCACTGAACATTTACTGTCTGTACTTTGCATAACACACAGTTGAAGAAAAACAAGATGCCTGTCCTACAGGAATTTGCAGTCTAGTGAAGAAGAAAGACTAGAATATAAATAACAGTAATACGAAACCTAAAATGATTAATCTGCTCACAGGAGTCATAAACAAAGAGCTTGGAAAGCACAGAGGAGGCGATTAATTTTAATCAGGGGATTGGAGAAGACTTCAGACCTAGCATCGAGTCATAGCCTACCAGCAAAGAGAATGTTAATAACTCTCTGGGTATTTCTTCTGCTTTCTGGGTAATTTGAGGTGGGCGTACAGAGGATTACTCACTTCTTCAACCCCTGACCAATACCATTTGTATGCTTTGTATGCTTTGCAGGGTCCAGAAGTTAAAGGTAGCTTTGCTAAGGGATTCTTCACATACATTCTCACTCATCGTTAGGGGTCCCTCTCCCTCCCCCTCATCAGTCATTATCTACTTTTCTAAATCTTATGCATTACTGAATCCAGCTTAGTCATTTTCTTGCCTTTTTGTGTTTTGGTGGTGGTGGTAGTGTTTGTTTGTTTCTCTTTATTTTTGTTGTATGTGTTTCCATTAGCTCCCTTTTTCCACACCTGAAAAACTGATTTCAATTTTTCAGCCACTTTGTGCTTGGCATTTTCTGAGCACCTACATTTTGTTCAGAAGCCTTAGGAAAATGAAATGATCACATGGCAGAAGAGAACAATGGGATTTTCTTTTTTTAAAAATGAGATAACCTTAAATGCATGTTACTAGGTGAGAGAAGCCAATCTGAAAAGGCTACATAACTGCATGATTCCCACTATATGACATTCTGGAAAAGACAAAACTATGGAGACAGTAAAAGATCAGTGGTTGCTGGGGGTTGGGAGGAGGGAGGGATGAATAGACAGAGAACAGAGGATTTTTAGGGTGGTGAAATTATTCTGAATGATACTATAATGATGGATACATGTCATTATACATCTGTCTAAACCCAATGAATGTACAATACCAATGGTAAACCCTAATGGATTTGGGTGATAATGATGTGTCAATGTAGGTTCAACAATTGAAACAAATGTACCACTCTGGTAGGGGATGTTGATGGTTCCAGAGGCTGTAGGGAACAGACGGTAAGAGGAAACTACGCTTTCCACTCAATTTTGCTATGAAACTAAAACTACTCTGAGAAATAAAGACTATTTTTAAAGAGCTAAAAAATTAGTATGCATTGTTTTCTCTACCCCACCTCACACCAATTAGTGACTGCTTTTATATTCATTTAGCCACAGTACTGCCTCTGTCGATCTCTGATGTCTGTCAACCCTGGTGATCGAAATTATCTTTCACTTAACAGAACATAAATGGTAGGTAAACCTTTCACTGTCTTGGTTCATACTTTTTAAAAATTTGCTCTGTTTTGCTACCTGTAATAAGTATTGTGCCTTGATGTAGACTTCAAAAGATATGGCACAGATATAGAAAGGGCAAAAAGAAAGGGAAAAAATCAATATGGGGAAATACCATTTCTGATTGCTGTGAACAATTTCAATGTTCCCTATTTGTTTTATCATTCAAAGAAAAACTCTGATGGAATACAGGCTTATTTAGCACCATACAAAATGTGTGTTTATGATACTGAGCGAAGATAGTCTGCCCTGGCCAGTCACCATGGTAACCTCTAAAAGCAAAGATTATGTCTGATTAGGTCGTCCTTCTCAGGAGGAATTGACCAGAAAAAAAAAAAAAAAAATCTTTTGAAAAGTTTAAAATGGAAGGTAGGAAGATACTGGTACTAATTTTGCACAGCTGTTCTCTCTGACTCTCCTAATAAAAGTGACTCAGACTATTTTCTGGAACCTTTTCTCAGTCCCACCAAGAGCTTCCAATGACATCCTCCCTTTGTTGAAAACGAACCTCAGTTCAGTCCTCTGTGGTTTTGTCTCCCCAGCCCATAATCAGAATTCTGGAAACCTTTATGATTGTTTGTAAAGAGATTAATGAATGTTCCTAAAGGAAATAAATAAATAAATAGATAAATAAGTAAGTGAAACATAATCTACCGTGAAGAAGTTGTGAAAGGAAGTAAAAACTCAATCATGTCTCTCCTACAATGATTTGGGTGGCAGCCAGACATCAGCAAGGTGAAAATATTGGGGAAGCCAGAAGACTACTTTATATTAGAATTATTTTTGTGGAAGTTGTTAGTGCTCTTTGCATTAAAAATAATCCTTTTAAACGAGATTTGGTGTTTTTATTTCCAAGTTTCAATTGCCAATGCTAGTGCCTATAAAGCACAGTATATATCAATTATTTTGCTCTTCCTATTTCATGTCCTAAATAATGGAATGATCAAGTGAATTTATTAGAGGCTTACTAATGTTAAAGAGGAGCATCAAACAGAGGAAATGATAGGTTTATTCCTATTTAACCGAGATGGTAAAATCTTATTGGACTGATATACTATTCTGTAGTGATGAGCTTAGGGAAAATTTATACAAAGTCTGAGCAAAATATTTTCAAACCGTTTGGTGCTTAATAAACCTAAAAAAAATTGGGTGTATAGAACACAACTGCTGCAAATAAAAAAAAATCAAATATGATATATATATGTACATATATATACACATTGTGCCTAGAAAATTCTTAGAAAAATGATAAAATAAACTCTAAACAGTGGGTACCTTTAGGAGGGAAACTAAGGCACTAGAGTTGAAAAAGGAGAGAAAGATTTATTTTTCACCTTATGAAATTTTACCATGTATATTATCTATGGAAATATTTTTATGCAAACAGTACAGAGAAAGGAGAATTTTCCGAAGTTTTACCTAAGCCCACCTCTCTGCAGATAGTTTCATACATAATTTTTTAGACTTTTAAAATGCAAATAGAACATATATTATGACACTCTACTGTATCTTGCTTTTTTAAACTTTATATGTTGAACTCCTTTCTGGGTCAAAACATAAAGAGCTGCCTGTTTCTCCCTTTCCTTCTCTGTCCCACCGCAAACACACCCCCAGAGCCCCACACTGAGACATAGAATCACGGATTTCTGTCTTTCTACTCTGTTCACCTACAACCAGCAACAACTTTTTGAAGAGAAAATCATGCCATGACTCTGAAATTGAAAGTGTAAAGCGCGGAAGGGAATATATCAAGAAACGAGGGGAATTTCCTGAAAGGTTTTGCTAATTTTTGTGTGTTTACTTCCCAGCTCAAACCAGAGAACTTTTATTACAGCACTAGAAGAGAAAAGAATTTGCTCTCAGTCAGCCACGCGTTAGGCATTGTACGTATTTTATTTGGTCCTCACACTACTGGAGGGAGATATCATTACTCCCATTCTGCTGATAGAGAAAATAGGCTCCGAGGGATCAGACAACTTCCCCAGATCAAACCATTCATGTCTCTAGAACGCAGAAAAGGAAGCCCTTTCCTGGACTCATCTCCAGGCAGAATGTCTATGAATACTTTTGTTCAAATTCTAATTTTTGACTTTCATGTTTGCAGATTACTGGGCCACTTTTTATTGTGAATATTTAATTTATACAACATTAAATGGCCTCCAGTCTTCCCAAAGACTGCATAGCAGATGTAACGTGACTCCCAGAACACACTCATCAGACTTTTGGAGCCACAAAGGTACACCATTCATTACATTAGAAAATGAAATTCTAAACTTCTCAGTACATTCATCTTTCCTAATAAAACTGCTCTTCACCAGGGTTCAGATTTTGGTTTTGTTGCTATCAAAAAAAAAAAAAAAAAAAGAAAAGGAAAAAAACCTCTTAAGATACTGATTCTCTGGCTTAAAGGAAAAGGTGCTACAAACTCAGAGTTACTTAAGATAATAACTTCTAGGCCTGAGTTAAGAATATAAATGAAGTCAAGGAATTATTCTTTTGATTGTACTGTATTTAAATTAGGCATACTGGTATATTAGATTTTTTTTTTAAGTTTGAATTGCAATACCCACTTATTTCCTCTAGAGGGAGAATAAAACAAGACTAGGTAAATACAGTATTTACAAAAAAGTGCGTGAATTAGAATAATCCTGAAGACTGTCCCTTAGCAGAAAGAAGTCAATTTGCCAAAGCTGTCATAAAAAAACCCATAGAATAGTTAGTTTAACTGTGGTATATTTTCTAAGCAGCTGAATCAACCTTTAAATTAAACAGCACCATGTTTTTAGTTTCCTTTTAATTTTAAATTAATACAAAAATACTATATGCACACATACAATTTCAGCCACCTTATTACATATAAATTGCAAAAAGTCTATATTATAACATAATAAGCTCCTTAAAACACATTTTAAAAATTGTGCATTTAATTCTTGATACTTATGAAATAAACACAGTGCCCATCTACCCACATATACATGTGAAGCAGCTTAAGAAAAGGAGGCGTTCTGCAAAGCAAACTACTCAATGCTACGTGACATACTGCATAAAATTAAATAACAGGATGATTATCCCTCCCCCCTCCACAATTTCCTTAGAATGTTCAATGTTCTGCTAAAACGATCCAATCTTTCGAAGTTTAGAGACCTGAAGAAAAAGTACTAAAATAAGTATTTATGTGCATAGCACAAGAACTGAAATCCAGGTAGTCTCACTGTTATTACGGAATCTGAAGAAATAAACATCAAAGGCAGATGAGATCACTATCCCCAGAAATAAAGGTTTCCACAAGGAAAACAATGCTGAAAGGAAATTATCCTCTTTGCTAACAATATGGTGATCAGCCTTTCCCGCTTTCTCCTGATGATGAGGTGATGTCACCGGTCAGAAGCACTGGCCTATTTTCTGTACTGCCTATGGTGGGTTGGATTGGATGAAAATAAACATCTTACATAACAGGCCGGCTGTGCTTTCTGCCTTTTTTTTTTTTTCCCAAGGAGATTTTCCCAGCGTGAATTCAGCATGTACAATTAACATTGGCCAAATTTCAGCTGAAAAATCTGTTAGGTTTATAAGCAGATTAACAAATACAGCCCATGTATGCTGCCTCCCATCCCCCTTCCATCCCACCTCCTACACACACACACACACACACACACACACACACACACCACCACCACCACCACTACCTCCACAACTACCACCACCACCATAACCATCTCATCCCCCGGTACTCAAAACAGCTTTGTACCGAGAGAAAAGGGAAAACAGGCAAGTTAAAATTGAAAACGGTCTTCGACCAGTGGAAACGAAATAGAAGATTGCAGATTAGAGCCATTGTCCTGTTCCAGTAATGTAAATCAGACCCCCCGCAGGGACTATTTTTTCAGAATTGGAGATGAATCAGAGATTATGAGCCCTACCAAAAAGATGCATCCATATGCTAGTGGCCTTTACTGTCATGAAAAGAGAAAACCCAGAGGTGGGCATTTTCAATTTTATTTGTCATAATTAATAAAAATTTTGGAGTTTTCTTTCAAGAATCCTATTGTATATGGAGAGGTTTATGAATCTTTAAGCTTTGACATTTATTGTAGAGGCTACTTATAAGGAGAATACATGAAACTGAGCATTCAACTTCATTTTCTTAATTCCTGAAGGTACAGTAAAATGAGAGAGACCAAAGAGCCAAAGGGAACATGTGCTTGAACAGCCTGGATAGAAGCTCATTTAAAATCAGCAATATAATTCACAGTGGGTTGAATGGAGCACTTTAACTGATCTAGTGGCCTTAGTTTCAGAGAAAACCTACCATATAGTCTTGACTCAGTAAAGTAAATATCTAAATATCTATCATATGCCTAACATATGGCAGATAATGAATAACTTAAAGAGTATAGAGTTGAACTTAGGCTATGAGATAAATGTTTTGTAATGCTAAGCAATAAATATAAACATCACTAACTCGTAGTTCAAGATAGGAAAATGATTAAGAGCAAATGCAAAGTCAATGATGAATTAAGATTATCTGATCCTTCCCGTCATAAAAAAATAACTGCCATTTTTCTATAAAAAGGGCTGAAATGCAACTCCTTCACTTGATGCATATACATAATGTCAGGTCAAGAAAGCCAGTCCTGCACCTGTGTGTGCATTACTATGTATCCATTTGGAGGTATTTACCTATGTTTAGAGGCTACTCTATCTTATATAATGTGTTCTAGTATGTTATATACCTACTTAATGTATACCAGTAATACCTATTTGTTTGAAGGTGGAATATGATTGTGAAGAATCAGTTGTTACTTTGGAAAGATAATTGAATTTGTATTCTAAAGATTTGCGTTTAAATATCAACTTTGTTGCTGTCAGTAAAACCTTAGGCAATTAATTTTAATTCTGTAAGCCTCAACTTTCTTGTCTATAAAGTACAATGATGCTTTTAAGAGATATTGTGAGAGGAAATAAATAAAGCATGTGCTAATGTATCTAACACAGTACATAGCATATAGTTGGATATATACACATATATGTGTATA
Organism: Varecia variegata; assembly: GCA_028533085.1. NCBI lineage: Eukaryota > Metazoa > Chordata > Mammalia > Primates > Lemuridae > Varecia > Varecia variegata. Next base: position 22,783,881 of record CM052440.1, on the reverse strand, counting down.
TACATTTGACTTTGATAAAAGCCATATTATGCATTCGGTAATTTTGTAAAAAAGCAGGGTTGAATTTTTTAATATTTAACAAAAAAGGAAAAAATAAAGTTTTTTGACTTCATAGATGAATTACTTATTTACTTGGCTTAAAGAATGACAGTGGTCCTTACTTTTTTATATAAGTATGTATAGCTATTTGCATTGAGGATTCAAATGAATTTCCAATTGTTGAATCAAAAAAATATTTTTGAATGCCTATTTTATGTTTAATAACAGAAGGGAGAAGAAAATTTCAGTAATTTAGTATCTTAAAATTCTTGGGGAGATTATAAATTAAAGGAATAGTTACAAGACACTTAGTAATTATTTTATTATGTAAGATATGTGTTCTAGGAGCTAAGTAGGAATGTTAGTGAATTAAAAGTTATTGCCTTTTATATATTAATATTCTAAAGATGAAAAATCTGTTTATACATGGTAGAAAATTCTTTATGAGAGTTTAATATAAAATAATGATCTCTTCAAATATTTTGTATAAATTTAGGAAAATAATGTTTCTTGAGGTACTTTTTTACAATGTTAAAAAACTGAAATCTCAGAAGGTGTATAGGTCATAATAATTTTAAAGAAACAACAGAAAGTATGAACATCTTCAGATAAATATACTTGTAACAACTATATACCTTTTGAAAATGCATGTATAAAACAGTAACTTATAGAAATATTTTCACTATAGTTCTGTGAGAAAATTAAAAAAATATCTGATTGTGGTCTTTTTTTATAAGCTTTGAATTACCAATGTTAAAATTAGTGGTGACAGCTTATTGATTTTACAGTTTAGAGTTTTATTCTGCTATTTCTGAGAAAATTCTGAATGAAAGAAATTTAGGTTTTATGGACTCTGGAAAAAAGAGGAAGAAACCCGTCTTTCTCTTTGTGTGGAATCTCAAGTCCAGATGCTGGCTTTTTTCTTCATGAAAATTCATAATGTATCTATTATAGCTTCCTAATTAAAGTCACACATGTATGAATAATGTTTTGAAAATCAGTCACTATCCACTTTACATATGTTAACATATATTATGTTTTACAGTCATTTTCTGCCAAATAGCTCAGTGTGCTACATAACTTACAATGAAGTAGTAGTACTACTAATTTTTACTCATTAATTAGGTTCAAGGATTTTATAATATTGAAAAGTAAAAAAAGAAAGGATATAGTCACATATTTTCTGAAGCTCAATTAAATTTGTAAAACAAAATGTGTTTTGTTTTACTTTCTTTTGCTTCCAAAGAGCTATAACTTTTAATTCAGTCAACACAAAATTTTAAAATATCTACTTAATGCTGGTCACTCTTGGAACCATCTGGAAGATCTCTGAACAAAACTAAGAAAAATATTTCTACTCTAGCTCACATTCTAGATCAACAGTAAATTAGGAATACAACAAATAAGTTGATTTTATAACATATTAGAAGGTAATAAATGCCGTGAAGAGCCATAAAACAGGGTGAATGGTTGGAGAAGGGAGTGTAGTTTAAATGGAATGGTCAGGGTTGGCCTTATTGAGAAACTGACATCTGAACAAAGATGTGAAGGAGTGTGGTAGGGGAGATTTCAGTATCTCACTGTCATTTAACAGAGCATGGCACCAAAACAGCCAGGAGTTTGGCTCTACCATTAAATGGGTGATCCTGGACAAGTGTTTTGTTTCTTTACCTGTAAAATGTGAATAAGAAAAATATTTACTCAAGACTGTGGTGAGGAAATATAAAACCATTTATTCCACAGACACATTGCCTCGATGCCAACTGGGGAGCAGGCGCACAAAATGAACAGCACACAATCCTGTCCCTTGAGGAACTTATGTTCATTCCAATAATGATTACATGCTAGCAATGAACAATGACAGTGTATTGCAAGGCTTTTTAGAAATTGCCATGTATTTTGTAATTGAACTGATACCGGGACACAGAGTTGCCTTTGTCATCTGTCCTCTTTTTAGACGGCTGCATCATTCAATGTGGCCAACTCGATCTTAAAGCTTCTCTTCGGCTGACTCTACCCTTCTGTAGCTTCCCCTACCTCTCAGTCATGTATTCTCTATTTAATTCACTGAATTTTTTAAAATTCTTTCAGATTCTTTATAAACAATATATTTTAACAATTTTTTCTCTGTCCTCTTTGTTTCTCTCTGTTCATTCTTTCCATGGACAATTTAAATATTACTGATTTTAAATATCAACTCCACGTCACCCAAATTTTGATTTGAGATATAAGATATTGCAGATGGAGAACACAATCACTTTCATATTCCTAAAGGATGCAGCTTTACATAGGGACCCAATGCTCCAGCTACCTGGACCTCATAATTCCCTGCCCACTCACCACAGTTGGGGACCATGGCAACTCTCCCCTTTGAGCATCCTTCTGGGACCTCAGCTGGAAGTGCAAGTTGATCAGAAGGCTTTGTACCTGAGTCAGAAATTTTGCTCCCTATTCTTTTTCTCAACCCAAATTTTGTCCAGCCATATTGTCCAACATAGCATTTCAGGGGATCTTCAAGAAAATTGAAGGACCACATTAAGTTATCCATATGATAAAAACATAAAGACTCCCCAGTCAAAAATGTAGTCACAAAGTATAGATGCCCTAAGTATGATTATAAGCTCCCTGACATTATCAGATTCCCAGAGAGAAGTTAAAGATTAAATGAAATTTCAAGTTCAATAGAATTAAAATCGAAATTCCACATGAATTAAAAAGTCACAGAAAAAAAGAGTCAAAATTCATTCTCCATTTTTCCTATTCTTCATAGGCTTCCCTGGAGAAGTTCACTATGCCTGGGTAGAGTTGAGACTCCCTTAGCAGTTCAAGCCTGGGCTATGGCTTGCTGGAATGGGTATGGTTCTTTTGAACCTCAGAGTTTTATGCCTCATTTTTTATGTAGCAATTTTTTAATCTATTATGTAAGTTTTCATTGAGGCATGATTTACAAATAGTGAAAAGTACAGATCTATCTTATATGTACAGTTCTCAGTTTTCATGAATGTACACGCTCACACCTGTATTAAGAAGTAGAATATTTTTGTCACTCCAGGAAGTTCTCTTGTGCACTTCCCCAAGAAATCCCTGTCCATCATGAAATAGCTATTATTCTGATTTCTCTTACCATAAATCAATTTTGCCTGATCCAGAAGTACATATATAGAGAGTCATGAAGTTGCATTCTTTAGGGGCTTGCTTCTTTCACTCAGCATAATAGTTTTGAAATTCATAATAGTTTTGTCTATTAATAGCTCATTCCTTTGTATTACTGACTATATGAATATACCACAGTTTTATTTTTTTGTTAAATCCATTCTCCTGTTTATGGATGTCTGCACTGTTTCCAGCTTTTTTTTAGAGGTTATGGATATATATATTTGACAATATTGTATAAGTATTCTTGTGGATGTATTTTCATTTTGCTTGGATAAGTACTTAGGTATAGAATTCCTGGGTCATAGGGTAGAAGAATATTTAATTTTACAAGAAACTACCAAATAGATGTATCATTTTATACTCCCTGGGCAATACTGAGAGTTCTGGTCACTCCACATTCCCACCAACATGTGACAGTATTTTTCATTTTACCCATGTTTAGGTGCCTAACAATATCTTATTGTGGTTTTAATATTTTTGCATCACGGTAATGGCAACCAGATATCCAAGATTATTGCAGCACTGGCCTCACACCAATTAATTTTTCTCGGACAATACACTCCCCAGCTCCTAGAACAGTTTTTCTATTAAGTAAAATTAGGAATTCAGTACTCAGAAATACTTTTAAAATACATAGCAGAAACTCCTTGGTATGTGAGTGAAGGAAAGAGTAGTTAGAGACATTCTGCTTATTTTTAACCTCATTAGGATGCCAGTCAGTCTAATCCACCTGTAATCCATAACCTATAGTCTTAATCTCAACTGGGAGATATTTACCAGCAAGATGTCAGATTAAATCCTAAGCATTTACTGTTTTGAGGGTAAGCAAGACCTACATGTTATACTTCCTAATTTTAATTTTCTCTTTAGTCCTACCCTCTTCCATAGGTGGCTCCCAAGGTCATCATGTTCATCTGACTAAGCTAATAGAAAGAAATAAAGCAGGATGGCAGGAGGAAGGTTTATGTGATCCAGGCCTGAAAAATAGTACACCATCATTACCATCACATTCTATCTGCTAAAACTCAATCACGTTGTCCTAGCTAACTTAAAGAGAGACTAAGAAATGAGATCTAGTTGCACTCTGCAAAAAGTGAGAATAGGTTGAAACTAGCTAGCTGTCTCTGCAACCTCAGTCCAGCCTGAAATGCCAGGCCATATGGTGCCTGTGTAGTGTTCTGCATTGGCCCACACACTGAAACTGCTTGCAACTGCTAAAACTGTCATCAGTTTGCCAAAATCTGCTTGGCTGTAGTCCTCTGACACTATCTAAAATGTCCTCAGACCTTTTACCGAACCTCCTGTATGTACCTCCACCACCTGAGCACTTACAACAGGGCCCAAGTGTCTTTGCTGTGGTCTGAATACCTTTGTTTAAGGCCCAGGTTTACTTAGGTTATTGCCTCTATGGAAACATCCCACTTGGCTGTGGACAAAGCTATTATAGTCTGAGGTCACTCCCCAAAGTCAAAACACCTTTGACCCAGAGTTTCAAGCTTTTTCCAGGTTGCAGCAGTTTAAGCTGGTCCACATAAGTTTTCAAAAGCCACCAATGTCAAAACATCCTGCCCACATATAAAATTCAAAGTCCAAGACTGTTTACTCTGGCAACACCAGATGCTCCATCACTTGATATGTATATTTTTCTCCCCCAAATTATTCTTGTTTTATTTTTTGATGTTCCTAGCCAATATAAAAAAAATGTCAAGGTCTTGATACTGTTTTTCCAAAAGCTACAATTCCTTATTCCTCACCCTACAGCAACAGAGGCTGTCCCAGAGCTAGTACCAGCAGTTGGAAGAGTGACTGAAAGCAAGAATTGACTTCCAAGAATGAAAAAGGGCAAAGCATGGCCAAGCACGCCAAGTTTATTGCTCCCACATTTAACAATCAGATCAACTGTCCTCATTCCCTGGTGCTGAGTAAGTGGAGAGGTAGGAGACCTTAAAAGTTATATATTTCAGCTTCCATAAAATGGCAGTAAACACCGATGAAGAAGTGGTTCCCTCACCCTTACAAACAATAGCAGTGTCTATTTATCTGGCCCTTATCTTCTTCTTCCTAAGTTCAAGAAACTTATTTCCAACTACCTATTGGATAGTCTCACTTGAGCATGTCAAGAGCATTGCAAATAAAAAAAAAAGAAATACAAGAAAAAGAAAAATGCCCCAAATTTCTCTGATTGCCACATTCTCACAGTCATGCCAGTTTGAAAACTTAGAGTCATTCATGATCTTTCCCATTTTAAAAGTGTGATGTAGATAGTCTGGCCAGAATGTTTCTCATGTATATCCTATTTTTTCCTACTGCTGATCCTCTACTTAAGACATTTACTGCCTCCTTAAAACACTGCAAAAGCCACCCAACAGAGTTCACACCCATTAGACTACATATGATTGCCAGATTTATTTTCCTAAAATACAGCTCTAGTCATGGATCTCTTCTGCTAAAAAATTTTAATGGCTTCTATAAAATTAAATATAGCCCATTTTGTGGACATTACATTTTTTTTTTTTTTTTGGTTACCCAGGAACTTTAAGTGCTTTCTTAATATTTGAGGAAATTTCTAATCTTAAAAGTCCATGCTTCCCGAAGGCAGAAGGTATGTGATCTATCAAAGATACTCCTAGAAATTTTAATTTAGAAAGAAGTGACATAAAGAAGGAAGATTCTTTAGAGGAAGAAGAATGTGGCATACAAGCATCGACATTTGTCGACCTTTGAGAGGCAGCTCAGGTTGAAGTCTTATTAATAACGTCCTGTAGGCAAGCATCAGTAATGAAATCTGATGTCCCTTCTCCTAGCAGCAGAAGTGGCAGGAGAGTCTCTAACGGAGCAGCCCTGGAGCCCCTGTCTGTGTATCCTAATGCTCTTATTCTAATATTCTTCAATCATTTCACTTTCTCTTTAAATTACTTCGTATCTTTTACCTAAGCTTTCTGTTTAAATTAGTTGATATCTTTAGCCATTTTTCTGTTGAAACTAGTTAAGCAGATTTATAAAATTTCCAAATAAAACCCCTACTAGGTGCAGCATTCCCAACTTGGTGTTATCCCCTTTTAGAAATCCTCCAATGGCTACCCGTTGCTCTTAGAGTAAAGGTCAAAACACTTGAAGTAGGCCACAGGCCCTGCCTGATCTGTCCCCAGTTTGGCCTCAACCTCATCTCTTATTACCTTCCCCATCACTCCCACACATCAGCCACGTTGACTTTCTTTTGGGTCCTTGAACTAAGCAAGCTTATTCCTTCCCCAGGACCTTTGAACATGCCTGGAACAATCCATGTCTCCTTCCTCCCTTCACTAACTATCCAAACCTTTTTTTATCCAGTTAATTCCCACAGATCTTTCAGGTCTAAGTTTACATGTTACTTCCTCAGAAAAGCCTTCTGTTGACTCTTTAGAGGGTTCCAGGCTTCCCTGTTTCATACTTAAACATCATCTTTAATTTCCCAAAAGAACTTACCACAGGAAAAAAAAAAAGAACTTGCTACAATTAAAACTACTTAATTATTTAACTATTTTTGTGTATTGTCTCTTTCTCCCCTAAAATCTAAGCTTCACGGTAAAGAACCTGTTGTAGTCATTCTGTTTAAGAGAATACTCAGCATTTACTAGATATTTGATAAATATTTGTTGAATGAATACATCTAACTTTAAGACTCTCCATGGTATGACCCTTGACATACATCACCAGTTTAGACTTATAAAAAAGACCAATTAATTTCCTCAAAGCCACTTCGCAGTCTCACTGCAATAATGTTACTTATAATTAATCTCATATTCGGAATATCCTTGACACTTTGTATGCATCTGAAAGTGACTTAACTATCCTTCTATACCAACCTGTAAGATTATAATTTCCTCCATAAACCCACCGCTGATATCTTTCATAAATTGTCATCTTTTCCTTCCTCCTTTAGATTTAAACACAACAATGTACCTTGATATATTCTTCATTGCAGTACAGCTCCCTGAGCCCCAGTAAGATGATAGACTTCTTTGGGGTGGAGAATTCTTCTCTATAGCTATCCCAATGCCTGCTATGGTGCCTTGAACAAAGACATTGTTCAACCAACACTAACTGAATTCAACACCTCAGGAAATAAGGCTAAATCTCACTCAGCCATAGATCTAAAAACAAACTGATGAAGATCATGACATGAAAGCAACAGCCTCAAGATTTGGTTTATATCCATCCACTGATGTAAACCTCCTATGAGCTGAGCCCGATTCCCTTGTGAGGCTCTATTTTCTTTTCTTTTTCTTGTTTTCTCTATTTCTCATGTTCTTTAAGAGTATAGACAAAAATAAGCACTCTACTTAGAGTAAGGAAAGTCTGGATTGGAATGTGGCTCTGCTCCTTACAAGCTTTTACCATGAACTCTCTCCTAGACAGTGCCAAACAGATATTTTTTAAATGCAATGTTGCCTGCCTTTGTAAAGCGCTCTAAAGTTGATACACTGCTTTCATTGACATTTAGTGGATTCTCCTGTAGATGCTATGCAGATGCTTTAAAAATATCCAATTGTCTTTACCTCAAAACCAGCTGCCTGTACTTATTAACCTATTTTTTTTTCAATTATTTTATTGTCCCTCAGGCACTAAAGAAGGAAAACTGGTATCTTACATGTAATAAGTACCCAAGGCCAATAAACTGCTTCTTTATAATTTCTCTCACTTCCACGTTTACTCCTGTCCCTCCTGTTTGAGGCCTTTGTGCAAATCTGGATGGATACAAACAACCTCAACCAAACTGTTCACCATGTCTCCTGGGAGAATAATCTAGCACCTTCATTTTAATTCACTAAAACACAATCTTCATTTGACCACTACAAGTTGAAAAGTATAAAGTAACTCCCCTCTGAGAATGATTTAGATGCTGTGCAATCTAAAACAGAAGCCATCAACCACATGTAGTTATTTGAATTAAGTTAATTAAAATGAAAGGAAATTGAAAATTCCTTTTCTCAGTTGCACTTTCCACATTCAAGCATTCAATAGTCACTTGTGGCTAGTGGCTACCGCATTGTACAGCTCACGCATAGAATATTTCCATCATAGCAGAACATTCTACTGGACAGCACTAGATTAATCTTCTTAGCCTGTATTCAAGATCTGGTACAATCTGGCCTGCACTTACATTTTTAATCTCATTGTCCACTATTTGAACACCCATCTCTCCTATTTAAATCCTCCATTTCATTTAAGCTGGTTTATCTGCTCTCCACTTATTCCCATGCTTTATGTATGCTTTCCCTGGGATGCTTTCTCTTCGTATTCTCTTTCCAAATATACCCCTTTTTCAGGCTCAGTAGTACTCACTGGCAGGGTTGTTCAAGTTCAGGGCCAACACTTGAGGGCCTCCTTAAATGTTGCCTACTTCGTCTGCCCATTCAGCCAGCAGTAATTTTTTTTCTCATCTCTTTACAGCTATAGCACTATGGGTGCCTCTTTGAGCACTTGACCTTTCATTGTTATTTGACTAGTTGTGTGGTATCATGGAAAAAGCATAGAATTCTCATTCAGAAGATACATTTTTACATCTTGGTTCTACCACTTCCTAGTCACATGGCCTTGGGCAAATCACTCTAGTTCCCACTCCTGTAAAATAGAGTTAAAACCTATTTCTTTCCCTGAATTTTCCTAAAGTTTAAATGTATGTTTCCATGAATGCTGTAAGACCCAATACAAATAGTCACGATGATAGAAGTCATAAATGTTGTCATTGTTCTCAGTATGTAATTTACTTCTTATCAATTTCAGTAATAAATCCATGTCAGATTGTATATTCTGCCTCCAATAGTGATATGCAGAAAGCAAATTCTTAATATCATAGCTATATTGAATTTTAACATTGAAGTATTTCTAATAGAGAAAATATTAAATACAAATATTGGTATGTATAAACATAATAGTATGACTTATGTATGTATTTATCTTTTTTATTCTCAGCTAAAAGTAAGAGTGTAAATATTTAAGTGTAAACTATTGAGAAGCATATGTCTATATTTAGAGTAGTGGATTTTTAATAAAATGTGAGATTTTATCTCTCAGTGAATAGAAAATGAAAAAATAACTTGTCCAGATAATTGTATCAATTCTCTTCACTCTGTCCTTATTCCAAAATTTCTAAACTAAACAGATGTGAAGAAAAACTGAATCCAAAATAGTTTTAGATGGAGGTAACCAAATATTCAATTCCAGGTGTTTTTATGTTCATTTTGACTCATTCCATTCATTAATCTGAAATGATAATGATTATTGCAGTTTTTCTTTCCTTTTCTAAATTTTGAAAGATTAGGTTTAATGTTGATGGTTTAAAAAAAATCCCTATAGCTTCCTTCCCAGCTGTTCTTTCTCAGTTGCAGGGACTTAGCAGAACCTGAACTCAGGAAAGTGCTAGAATTGACTCTCTTAGGGTCACAGCAGATGGGTGCCTGTGTGCGTGCAGGGGCTCGGGGAGTGTTCATTCCACTTCAGCAATCTGATTTGGCTTCATGCAATCTGCCTGATTAGTTAGCAACAGAGCCCGTGAACACACGAGCCAGGGGTGAAGACTTGCAATTGGGAGCAATGTTCAAATAAAGTAAAAACTATATCCTGTAAAAGATTAGGATTGAAATCAACTCAGAGAAAACCCTGATAACATTCCCTAAAGTTTGCCTCACTTCCTCTTTGGGATTATAGGGCTAGAGAAAGCAAAAGGAGAGAGATATGACACTGTGCTCCAGGCTGGGGAAAAATCTATGCAGTTGGTACCTTTTAACTTCAACGTACTGCACTTGGCTCAGAATCAGGAATTGGGCCACTATTCTATTCCACAGCAGAAAATAAAAATTTGAGACTATCATACTGAATCAAGATCCATAGCATAGTTCAGTAGTAGGCTGGAGAGACTTTATGAGAAGAGAAATGTGGGGGAAATGTGTTTTTTAATTCCCAGGAATAACTAGGGGGGAAAATGCCAAAATAGAGTTGGGTTTCTCTGAAGTAGAGATCCTCAAAATATCTCAGGATTGTTTGACACATTAGTAAATGAATGACTGTGAACCAAATTAACTAGAGCATGTAGATATGTCTATTAGATTCTTAACAATCTGTTTAGCTCCAGGTAAACAAAATGTTCAGAGTGGAGTTGAGAGGACAATTTAGCTAAGCAATGGCTTGCAAATGATTCCCGTATGGAGAAGGAACACTGAATATTTTCCCCTGGTAATTGTCCTATAATTTGGTTACTTTGTCTACATACACATATAAAGGGACATACACATATAGAATGCATATATATATATATATATATGCATATGTGTTTGTATATAGCACATATTTGTGTGTTTACAGTATGCATTATTGGTAAATATTTGGGGCACAGATCACATAAATGGTATAAAGGCAGCTATATCTAGTAATGATTTCTTAGACTGAGTGAAAAATTACTTAACACATGCCGTATCTGAGTTATAACAATATACTAAAATCTAACCACTTGCCTGAGAAATGTACAAGTCCTGCATTAGAAGAATGAGCTAAAAGAAGAGTTAATTATATAAGCCATAGATGTTACATGTGTGTCTATGTATACATATAACCTATAGGTACATGTAGTGTTTGAATGTATGTCTGTGTTGGTTATAAATATACTTACATACACCTACAAACATATTAATAAAAACAATTTCAACCACCATGGCAAACAATGCTTCCGAGGATAAACATCCTCAGAACTTCAACTTGGTACGTTAAGAACATATTTTCCCCTATAAGAAAGGATTCTTCACAATTCTTTTGCCTTCACCCATTACACACACATTTATATATATTTTTTTATCTTGCTCAGCTTCTGCTTGCCTTTGTCCCACTCAATCCCTGTAGTTTGAATGGAGCTGGCCCTAATCCCAACCTCTAGGAAGATAAACTGACTCCCAGCTAAACCCATCAGCATAATTCTTGCTATTAGCAACAGTGATTGGTTCAGAGATTGGCACATGACCGTATGTCCAGCCTAAGGTTTGAGTCAAACTGCTGCTAGCAGAGAATGCCTCTTTGTGCCAAACTTTTAGCTAGTAACCTCACTGCCTGGAAAGGGCGTCAGCACAGAGAAAAGCAGAGGCACCAGCTAGAGCCAGTAGGGGTTGGTGTGTAGTCTTCAGAATGGGTGCCACAAATAAGGGAGAAGACACCATCTGAAAAGACTATGTAGCAAACCAATATACTGTAAATAATACGGGCCATTTAAATGCCATAGGCTGAGAGGTGGTTCAGAACTGTGTTACGGACTGGGCCGGGATCAATACGTATCTTTATGTCTCAGAGCTATTGCATGCCAGGCATGACATAATGATAAGGTGATAGAATTTTTTAAGGCATTGGGGAATAATGGAATAATATTGTTCATACTCTTTCAACCTTAAACCTTCCTCCAAAGGCAGAGCCCCATTTAATGTCATATAATGAAGCTGTCACAGGCATGGAAAGACTCGGAAGGGATAATAAAGTTTCACCATCTGTTTTCCTCTCTAAGCTGTAGCAGAGCCTGAGGGAGCTGAGCCTCTTGTGAGAGAGCGGGGATTATAAAAACCTCTTTTTGCCCTAGGTCCTTTCCAATCGCTGGCAATATTAAAGAGGCAGCACCACCAGAGCCGTCATTTGGGGTTTGGGGTGTTCTCCTCTGGAAGGGAATTTGGTCCTTGAGACACAGTATGGGCCAGGCCGTGCAACTGGAAGCTCAGGACTAATTTTGGACTCTGAGCTTTAAGGGAGGAAAGTAAAAAGGATAGGAGGTTTTCTTTCTGTTGTTTGGTTCTCTTTAGCAAGCTAGGAAATCCTATTGAGAAGTAACAGATGTATTATTATATATGTGCGGTCACACAGTGCTAAATGATACAGGTATGTTCTGTCCTGAGAAACACATAATTAGGTAGCTTTGTTGTGTGCACATCATGGAATATACTTACACAACCTGCTACACACCCAGGCTATGTGGTATAGCCTATTGCTGCTAGGCTACAAACCTCTGTAGCATGTTCTTCTACTGAATACTGTAGGCAAATGTAACATGATGATAAGAATTTGTGTATATAAACATAACTAAATGTAGAAAAGGTATAGTAAAAATACAGTATAAAAGATTAAAAAATGGTACACTTGTATAGGGAACTTACCATGAATGGAAGGGCCTGAATTCCCTT
>CM052440.1:22748668-22770995 GCA_028533085.1 Varecia variegata | reverse complement strand
AAGTTCGGAAGTGTGTAGAAGTACAGATAAGACAAAAATGGCAAAATTTTGATCATTGTTGAAACTGAGAGATGGCTGCATGGGGATTTATTTAATTATTCTTCTTTCTTTATATAGATTTGAATTCTTCCCAAGTAACAGTTAAAAATTCTGAAATAAGAAACTTTATTTTGCATATGGTATTGGCATAATGATCCAAGGAAAACTGCTTTTGTTGGCCTGAATTCTGTTTTATCTGTTATTAACATTATGACTCATGTTTTCTTTGTAATTTGCCTGTTATTTCTTTGCCAATCCTTTTAAACATCTAAATTTCTTTGTTTTAAGTATATCTGTTTGTATAGCCATGAGTCACATTTTGCTGTTAGTCAAACTGAAACAAAATTTTTTTTTTTTTTTTTTTTTTTTGAGACAGGATGTTGCTCTGTTGTCTGGGCTCTAGAGTGCAGTGGCATCATCACAGCTCACTGCAACCTCAAACTCCTGGGCTCAAGCAATCCTCCTGCCTCAGCCTCCCAAGTAGCTGGACTATAGGCATGCACAACTGTGCCTGGCTAATTTTTCTATTTTTTGTAAAGACAGGGTCTCACTATGTTGCCTGGACTGGTCTCAAACCCCTGACCTCAAGCAATCCTTCCATCTTGGCCTCACCAAATGGTAGGATTACAGACATGAGCCACAGTGCCTGGCCAATTTTTCTTTTAATGTGTGCAATAAACTCACATTATTGATATGACTGATATGTTTTGTCATAGTTCTACAGAGTATTGTTTCTTTTTTTTTAATGTCTTTCATGTTATGACTTGAGTTCCCTGTGGTTTTAGTATTTCTTTTGATATTTAGAAAGTATGTGTTTTTGTTTTAGTTTTTACCTTTATATTAATAACTTTATGTAATAACTATAAGTCACATCTTTCTTTGGAAACTTAGTTTTTACTAATGAGCAATATTGAAATTAGGTAATACCTGCTTCTTTACTTACTTCCCTTTCTTCTTTCCTCTTTATCATTTTCCAATTTTTTTATCTCTTTTTTTAAAATTTATTATAGCTTATTATGGGGGTACAACAGTTCTGGTTAAATATATTGCCCATGCCCCTCCCAACCCCCCGAGACTGAGCTTCAAGAGTGTCCATTCCCCAGACAGTGCATTTTCCAATTTCAATCATTAGCACAATTTTGATTTTAACGTTTTTATTCCTAAGTATACTAAACTACTTGATTTGTGAATTTCAACTTATACGATTATACTTCCTATTAAAATCTTTGAAAATATCAGGGAGCTAATTCTACTTTCCATTAGTTATTTCTCTTTTTATATTTTTGTTAGTTATAGAATATCTTCTTTCTTAGAGCACATTACATTCACATACTATTCTGCCAAGGTTTATCTTCATCCTTTTATCTTGGTTCTGCAGCTAAATATACCCAGTTCACAAAAAAAAAAAAAAAAAAAAAAAAAAAATGTATTTTACTGTTTTTTACTGGCTTTTTTAAAATTGAGGTAAAATTTACAAACATTACAATTTACCAAATTTTTGCTTTTTAGTTCTGAAGCTTCCAAACGCATTCAGGTTTTCAAAATTCAATGCCAAGTGGACTGAGAGCCTCGTTTCCTTGCTGGCTGTGAGCCAAGGTTTGTTCTCAGCTTCTGGAGGTTCCTATATTCCTTGGCTCAGAGCCTCTTCCTCCCTCTTCAAGGTCAGCAATGGCTGCTCGAGTCCTTCTCATGTTTCAAATCTCCCCGACATCTCTCCTGACTTTCTCTGATAGTGCATCTTTCTGACTGACACTTCCACCTTCCTCTTCTATTTTTAAGAACTTTGGGATAAGATTAAGTCCACCAAGATAATCCAGGATAATCCCCCTATTTTAAAGTCAGTTAATTATTAACTTTAATTACATCTGCTAAGTCCTTTCACAATAGCACCTAAATTCATTTCTGGTTAGATTTTCTTTATGGCTGCAATAAGAATTTTAAGAGGACATCTAGAATTATGCTTAACCTCCTACATAGATGGAAAAACTCACTCAATTTCACTTACAAGGGAAATATCAATTAAACATACATTGAGATACCATTTTTCACTTTCTATTTAGGCAGAGATCAAATAGTATGATGACATACTTATGAAGGATAAAAGTAACAGGAACTTGGATGTAGTGCTAGTAAGAGTTTTAATTGATATAACATTGATAGAGGGTAACATGGCAAAATCATAATTACAAACATCACTACCTGTTTATCCAGAAATTCTAAATCTAGAATTTTTTTCTACAGATATCACGTATGTATGAAATGACTTATATACAAGGTTTTTTGCTGCACATTGATTTTTGTAGCAAAATATTGAAAGCAAACTAAAGGCCCTTAGGAATAGTTAATAGGTTAGTGTAACTTGATATCAATAGAATGCAATGTATAGAATACAATAGAATACATAAAACAATAATGAACTTCTTTATATGCTGTTACAAAATGATAAGCAAGATACATTATTTTAAAAAGAAGTTATAGAAAGCAAGTACTATATGCATTCAGTTGTGCAAAAAGAGAAGAAACGTAATATACATACCCACATGTATTTGCTTACATTTGTATAAAATATCTTCAAAAGTATATAAGAGAAACATAATAATTTATGCCTTCAGGGAAGAGAAATTAGTGGTACCCAGTGGCAGGGATGGAACATTTTGAAACTTTTTGCGTCTTGGATCATATGAATATATAACATATTCATTAGCTAAATGAATAAATACACTGTGTAAAGTTATTTTTACCAACACCATCATTTCTTGAAAGTAAATATTTTTACTGGGAAAGCAGTCATTTGATGAGTGGTGACTATGTACCAAACAGTCTGCAGAGCACCTTCTAGGCATCATCCCCTTTCCACCCTTAGAGCAACTTATATAGTCAGTAGTATTCTCCCCATTTTACAAATGAGAACAATGAGGGTCAGAATGATTCATAACCGCCCAGGAATGCACAGGTGCTAAGAGTTTGTCCCAGGGCGGTTTTATATCACAGTTTTAACCACTGCATGATAAGAAAACTATACAACGGAAAAGGCAAAGAGAATACGATCTTAGAACAAATAATATCCTTTTAAAAAATATTTATATTTATATAACATTAAATCTATTGCCCTGCTATTTCGCATTTTGTGTGTATAGTGGCATTGGTCCCAAATTAAAATTTAAGAAATACTAATGGAGTTCAATCTGCAGCTAGATGCTGAAGTCTCTTCTGTAACACCTCCCACAGGAAGACCCAACACCTCTCCTTGAAAACTCTAGTGACAATGAACTTTCCCATAAAGTGACTTTCTCACAAAGCAGTCCACTCCATGTGTTCGGGCAAGTTTTAGTGCTAGAGAGTTTGTGCTACGTTGGTCTGAAATACCCTCCCCTTGCAACTTCAGTGCCTTTGCCTTAAGTTTTCTGTGTGAGGCCACCAGGAAGGGTCACATTGATTCCTCTTCCTTAGGACAGCTCTTCAAATGTTCAAAATATTTCCCTTTCAAGTTTAAACCTTCCAAGATTCTCTGTCTCACACAATAAGACTTTTAGTCTCTCCTCTGCATAAACAGGTAATTCTCCTCTGAAGCCACCCCAGTTTGTCAATGTTTTTGATAGCATACTTTACAAGGGAAAATTGACCAATAGAAAGCAGACAGGGGCTATTGCCTCCGGTTGCTGAATATCGTCCTATTAACACAGATGAAAATAGATTGTCCTCATGACAGGAAGATCAGCCTGCTAACTTGTACTGAGCAGTCAGCCAGTACAGCAGGCAGCCTTTAATTACTTTTCACAGGTGCAACTTTGGTTTCCCACCATACACAGGCACACACACACACAGAAAGAAAGACAATGAGAATTCGAGAACGAGCATTTCTTGCCTTAAGGGGCAAGATTTTAATATTATACCTATTCCATTTAATTTCTTTTAGAGTCAGTTTGTGAAAAAGGAGGAGGCCAAATTCAGAGGAATAAAATGGGGAAAGTAGGGAGAAGTTAAAAATAGAAAAAGAAACAGAAAATAGGACCTAAAACATACACCAGTATGATTTATGGTATTATTCTTTCATTAATGATATATCTACTGAAGCACCAGGAATTTTTTGCACTAAATATTTGAAACACTTTGTTAGCATCTAAATTTCAGACCCTTAATAAAATTGTATCATTGAATTATATAAATAGCTAACATTTTCTTGAAGCATATTGTGTACCAGGAGCTATTATAAGGACTTTCAATGAAAGAAATTCTTTTATTTCACAACAACTCTTTTATATGATATAGATACTATATTCTCTCTATTTTTAGAGATGAGAAAACTGAGGCAATGAAGGGGTTAACTAATTTTCCAAAGGTCACAGAACAAATGATCAATACAGCTGATATTCAAAGCCAAGAAGTTCAGTTTTGAAACAAATGAGATATTGTTATTTGTGTAATAGTTTTGTAAAGGACTTGCTTGAGTTTCTTTTTTGAAAAGGTAAAAATATTGAAATTCAGGAATATGAGGAATCAATAATGGCTATAGACCAGGGGAAAGCTGCATTTAATTCAGGCAGAAAGTCATAGAAAGGAAATAGTAGGTATAGTGGTTGGTTGGGTGCATATGCTTTCAGATGACGTAGACTGGGTTTGAATTCAACTCTGCTACTTCCCAAAGGGCGAGGACATGGGGAAGTAACCTGACCTGAAGTAAGCCTCAGTTTCCTCATCTATAAGATGAAGATGATAGTATCTCCTTCAAAGGGCTCTTGCCAAGAACAAATGTGATAATATATGTAAATCACTTCACAGGGCTGGACACATAGTATGCATTTAATAAATGACAGCTATTATATTATTATTATAGTCAAGTTTGAGTCATGACCCCGGAGGGAGCTTATGCCTGGTAAATTCAATTTTCTCCCTCAGTGAAGTTGCTCATGTCCCCAACCTCCAGTAGTGCCTAATTCAGGAATGTGTGCTCAATAATTAATCATAGATTATATTTTATTGCATTAGCTAATGTTGCTTTCCACTTTTAGCTGTTCCATAACTTCATGGGGAACTTGTCATTTTTTTCATTAACTGAAAGAAAATGTAAAATAAGAGATCTAGAGAATATTCTTTTCTACCATTTCTAAATTAAAGGGTACTTTTCCTTCTATGGTAAATCATTTATCGTTTATTATAATGTCTATCAAAATATCTCTACCAGTGGCAGTTTTGGAGGCTGGAGAGCAAATATTGTTTAGGAGAAAAATTCAACAGAGTATGTAGCTGAAAGTCTGGGATAGTCACCATACTTTTATCAATGTAGAGTCATCACACATGGAAAGAAAATAACAATTTTGTTCAAAATTGAGTTATCTCATTATTTATTTAGATATTAGTACTAATTTATTTTTACACCGTTTGCAACATTGTTTATGGTTAACATTTTTAGGCATAATCCTTAGGATCTTTTCAGGTTTCCAAGAACTTGTCTCTCCCAGGAAAATCTCTCCAGGCATGAATGACTGGCGACCTCACTTCTCTTCAAATAGAAGGCTGATAAAATTATATTCAATACTTTTAAAGTTATAACATGACACAATTTTACCAATAGAGACTATGTCACTGAATAGTGAAGTTGAAATTGAGATCAGATCCTGTGATCTGATCCTACTTTTCTACCTTAAAGTAGATTATCTTCCTGTTCAATTTAGAATATAATCTATGGTCCTTACCAAGATCTTTAAGGTCCTCTGTGGATTCCTCCTTGCCTATCTCTCTGACAAGTCTCCTGCATCCTCCCCTGTCAGCTCCTCTAACAACACTGGCATTCTTTCATGACTCTAAACTTTCCTGACTTTCTGGCTTAGCCAGGGCTCCTCCTGCAAACCTCACCTCTCCCAAGACCTTTACTTGAATGACTCTTCTTGTCATTTAAATCTCAACTCAAAGTCCTGCTCCTCAGATATCCCCACCTTGATCATTCAGTGCAAACTTGTTCCCCCTACTCCAGTCATACACTAGGAAAATCCTGTTGCATTTTACTTATAAAGATCATTCTCTGCAATTATCTTATTTGTTTCCACGTTGATTATCTGCCTCTGCTAGAATACACTCAGCATCACAAGAGCACTAAGTGTGTCTGTTTGATCACCGCTGAATTCTCAGGGCCTAGAGGAGTGCCTGGTACATAGCACATCCTCAAAACATATTTACAAATTAAACTACGGGGGGTTTAAAGTTTTTACTACATTGTGGTTTTTTAATGTATTCAAATTAGCACAATAACGTGGTGGTTCCACCTGCTCTGGAATTAGACTGTTTAGGTTTTCAAATCCCAGTTCTGCCACTTGCAGCTCTTTATTACTCTCTGTCAGATAGTATCTATCTCACAGGGACATTGAAAGCATTGCCTGCAATAATGAGTTTAGAGTATTCAGTACAGTGAGCTCTCAGTGAATATTAGCCATAATTATGCATTTCTTTTGTACTCAGAAAGTCCTGTTGTTTTAAAGGTTTTATCATATACAAATATAAAGTAGAACTGTTAAGAGTCTTCTGGCTAATGTGTGTGTTTCTTCCTATCATCAATTTACATTTGCTTTATTTTAGGGTTAGCAAGTGCAAGTTACATCCCTTTTTCTTTTTCAATTGCTGTGTTCTAGAGGTGCTCATCCACTCCATGGATGGAACTTTTATTTTCTGTGCCAACAATTTTTACTGCTTCATTCATACATCAAATATGTGAGTTTCTCTAGAGAATATCTTTGGGTTAGAAACTACAGATATGATCCCAAGCTACATGGATGGGCAAGTAAATATTAAACACCTTAAAAATTATATAATGACAATCTGAGATAAGTTCTATGAAGGAAATACAGATGATGCCATGAAAGTGTATCTTAACACAACGCAGTTTAGATTTGGAAATGGGAACAGTGAAGGAAGGCATCTTGAAAGAAATAAAATATAAGCTGAAATTAAAGGCCGAGTGCCTGTAAGCCAGGCAGAGTCTGGAAGGTATACACTCTTCTAAGGAGAGGAAAACAAATTGGCAAAGTTCCTGAGAAGTAGGAGATTGAAAATTTAAAGAAAAAGGGAAAAGCTTGATATCGGGTAATGAGTGGGGAGCAGAGGGTTGGAGATGAGGTTCTAGAGGGGACTGGAGGCCAGATTCTGAGCACCTTACAGACAATGTCAGGGATTTGGGATTCTATCTTTCAGGCAGTTGAAAGCCATGAGGATTTTATGCAGATGAGTGTCAAGATCGTATGTGCATGTTTGGAAACTCACTTTGGCTGCATTGTTGAAGATGGATAGGAAGTAAGGCAGAGGAGGTTATCTCATTAGTCTAAGTTAGAGAGGTGGTGGCTTAGAATAGGGAAGAGATGGAGAGAGAGAGAGAAGTGAATGGAGTCAAGACATTTTTTTCAGTCTTATTCTCTCAATCTTGAAGCATCAGGAGTTAGCATGAAGCACGTTGAGCATCAAAGGCCTTTAATTCAGTAACTATGATACTGAACAATTATCTGACTAAAATCACTAAGCAGTCAGTTCACAGGTAGTTATTACAATTATGGACTGTTAAGTATGGACAAGGCAATAGTATCCTTCATTAACTCCCACAGAACAGGCATGGAAAAGAGTCACATTAAGTAGCTGACCTCTTTGGAAAAGTTTTAATTTAAATATAAAATATGTGTTTTGATTGGTACTTAGATATAACGTACAGCTGCATCTGAAACCTGTTTCTTTTTCTTTCTTTCTTTCTTTTTTTTTTTTTTTTTTGAGACAGAATCTCACTCTGTTGCACCAGGAAGAGTGCAGCGGTATTATCATAGCTCACTGCAACCTCAAATTCCTGGGCTCAAGTGAGCCTCCTGCCTCAGCCTCCTGAGTAGCTGGGGCTACAGGCACATGCCACAACACCCAGCTAATTTTTCTATTTTTAGTAGAGACAGGGATACACTGTTGATCAGGCTGGTCTTGAACTCCTGAGCTCAAGCAATACCCTCACCTCGGCCTCCCAGAATGCTAGGATTACAGGTGTGAGCCACCATGCCCGGCCTGAAACCTGTTTCATTAAAATTTATCTATAAATAAATTGCCATCACTGTTACATAAATTGAGTTTGTATTCTCTAGCTACAAGAAATAGGATAACAGTTCATTTCAACAAACATATATTCAACACCGCCTGTATGCCAGCCACTGCAGTATGCAGTGGCAATATGAAGATCAAAAGACGTGAAGCAGATGTGCCTTCATCCTGGTACTAGTAATAGTTTATTATCATAAACCAGTTTTAAGAAACAGATAAACGCGCTGGCTATGGTCAGAATGGCATTTGTATAGCAATTGTGCTTAAAATGAAATCATTGTGTTTGTTAAATATTCTCCAGCATTTCCATGAACTTTTCCATGAAATAAAAGATAGGTAGGTACTTAAATCCAATATCACGAGTTCTATGAGTAATAGGTGCTGTGTCTGTTTTGTTCAACATTATATTTTCACCACTTAGCTCATTATGTAGGACATGGTATATAGCTGTTAAACTAGTAAATGACAGAATAATTGAATCCTTGAATTCTGTTATGTAGGGTAGAATTTGAAACCCCTACTTCTGGAAAGTCCCATCCTACTTAGCACTTCAGGAATTCTTTTAATCTGAAGTCTTTCATCTTATTAATTCTGGAAATTTATCTCTAGTATTTCTCCAAATATATCCTTCTTTCATTTTTATTTTTCTCTCCTTATTAAACTTCTATAATTCTCTCTATATCTCTTAGTTCTCTTTTATCCTTGCCAGCTGTCCTCTGACCTTCCAACTCACCATTTCCTTCTCCAGCTAAGTTTACCCTCTTTTTAAAATATTATCTACAGTTTTCTCTATTTCAATTATTATAGTTCCCATACCTAATATTTGCACTTGCTTCTTTTTATTACTTTTTTGCACTTGAAGATACTAATATCATTCCTTATGCTCTTTAATATATCTATCATCATAGTTTTAGATTTTTGGTCCATCATTTTCAATAGCTCTGCTTCAGATGGGATGCTAATTCTACTTTAAATAGTACAGATAGTATATGTTGTTCAGTTTTTGCCTTCCTTTGACAATATTATATTAAATTATTTATCAAGTGTCAATGTATTTTGTCTTGTGACCTTACACTTAGCTTCTCTCTTTGGATCCTGTGTATTAGGAAGGGACCTAAAGTTAGGTCCTAGGCCCGACAGCAGCACTAAGTTTAAAGAGATAAGGGAGATGAAGCCCTAAGCGGAGAGCTCCTAGGACCACAAACCCACTCCTTCAGGGAAATTCTTCAACCTGACTTTACCTCTGAACACTTTAGGGGAGCAGTATGGGTAGGTGAAATCTCTCTAGGTTATAACACTTCAGCCTGGGAGGTTTGGAAGGGAGGGAGTAGAGGAGAAAATACTCAGGGAAGTTGCTTATTATGTTTCTGTCAACTCCTTGCCCCAGAAGGGCTTTCCATTGCTCTGATACAAGCCTGTGGACAGCAGCCTGATCCATGGTGGTCTGAGGATATATAGGGCAGCCAATGACTGCCAGGCACCATGTGCCAGACACCAAGGAGCATGAGCAGATCCTCCAACCAAAGGTCCATCTGCAGCTTGCCGCAGCCTTTTCTTCCTGCATTCTTATCATTGCCTCTCCCCACCACACACCTCAGCAAGCACCAGCTCAAATAGCTTTCAGAGCTGGCTTTCAGGAGGAACCAGCAGCCCATGCTAGCTCACCATCTTCATTGCATTCTTTTTCTCTATGCAGTCTGTCCATACATCATTTCTGAGCTTCAGCAGAGAGATGACATTTTTAGGAAAAAAGAAAAAAAATCTTCTAGGTTCAGTAAAACTGAAAAGTGCTACCAATTCCAGGAAGCTCATCAACTCTAATATTTCTGGTAGCACATCAAACCCTTTTTAGTAGCTGTAGCCACCTGTGATGTTATTGTTTAATCAGTTAATTCATTTGTATAACTATTTAATACAAGAGAACATTCATATCCACCCCTAACAAGCTATATGAAAACCAGAAAGTCCTAGAAAATGGTGGCACAATTCATTCATTCAGTTAAGCAAAAAACATTCAAGGAGTATTTTCTATATGCCAGGCTCTAGGCTATGGAAACAAAAGTGACTAAGATGAAGTACTTGTCTTCAAGGGGATCTTCCCTAAATGAATTATAATTGAAGATAAAAGGTCTCAACAAAATTACAATTAAATGTATTCATAGGTTTTGTACAAAGCTCTAACAGAGCATAGAGAAGGGAGCCCCTAACTTACTAGGGAGGGGTGCAAAGCTTTCCCAGAGACAAGTTACCTGAGGATGTGGCACAACATCAAGGTCATGGCGCTCTGGACTCTCAACAACTTCTTATGAGCAAGGTCCACCCTTAACTACTCCAAAATCTCTACACAAGGACTCTGACGCCATTGCAAAAATATAAAAACAAAAACAAACTGATTTGACTATTGCTGCCTGGGCCTACACATTATTTGCTAATAACTTGTAGTTATTGCAGTTATTACATTATATACAGTTTGGTATATACTGACTCTGAAAAATTGGAAGTGTGATTATGTGGTAAGCCAGCGCCTACCTATCCAGATGTGGGCTTGCATGCATAGCAAGGGGTGAGCACACAGGCTTTTGAAACCCTGACATCTGGTCATATACATATTCCATATGGGGATGTGAAACCATGAGAAGTTTATCACCTGCCTTGTTACTATTTATTTTTACTATTTCCTCTATTCTAGGACTACTGAATAAATCAATTCTGTGAGAAGAGTTAGAAGTTACAGCTCTTAAACATCCAATATGTATCTTAATATCAAATCTATGTGCACAGCCCTATAATGATGTAGCAAGGTATATCTCACCTACGTAATTATTTACCCTGAGTTTACATAGAAAGATTTTGCAAATAAAATGCATCAATTATTTATTTAACAAATATGTACTTGGCATTACTGTTTTCCAGGTACTGGGGTAGGTTTTAGGGATATGGAAGTAACCAACACACAGAATTTCCAATTCATAGCAGTGACAGTCTTATGGGGCAAGGAGATATTGAACAAGTAATTATAAACATTATAAACACTCTAAAAGAGAAGTACAGTGTGCTATGGAAGCATAGAAGGGGATGTTTAAAAATGTGAGTTCTTCTGAAGAACCACTGTTGGAAATTGAGATTTCACATTAAAATCAATAGGGCTAGAATTATATGCCTTCTTTAGAGGTTGTATTGTGAATGGCTTGTGCTTCTTATACCATAATACCCATGGGGGAATCTAGAAGCTACATGATAAACACAATGCGTATTTCTAGGGCTTCAGTTTCACTTGAAGATTTGGGAAAACAAACATATTTTATATTAAAACAAATATAGATATATTATGGAGTAGACTGTATGCATGTTAAAGATAAAAGATGAAACTTCAAAGAAATTTCACACTTGCTGTGATTCCCTTTGAACTATACCCCCAGACTCCCCAGGGGTGTATATTCACTCTCCTCTGCCTTTAGGGATGCTTTATAGAAAAAATTAATGCTTAGCAAACAATAGAAGGAGTATCAAGTCAAATAGATTTGGATTTGGGGCCTGGTGCCACTAAGAATAGTGGGGTAGCCTTCACCAAGCTAGGTAACCTCCGTGACTCAGTTTCCTTGGGGATAACATACACATGATGCCTATTTCTCAATACTGCTGTGAAGATTCAGTCATAGCAAATAGAAAAATTGCAGGGAAGTGTTAGCTACAAAATTGGCACTTAATAAATATGAGTTACCTCTTCCCCAATATCCATGACATAAATAGTTATCTAGCAATCTTACTGTTTAAACTCAGCATGGCTAGAACTACAGAAGGAGCAACCAAAGGAAACAGGTTTTAGAAAGGCCTGCCTTACGTTCCCATCTGTTTATCCATTAGCATAATAGCTACTGTAATGCCAGCTAACAAATGTGAGTGTATGTGTGGTGAATCTGAAACGCTTGTAAACTGTAATTTAAGGAAACAAAACAAACCTACCCATTTTCCATATGTTGATATATTTTTACTGTGCTGCTATTTTTAACCATTTCATATTATAAGAGGAAAAACTAACAACAATCAAGACTGCATCCACCCCTCTTATCAACAGAATATAGGATTAAAGAGTGTAAGAGTCCTTGATTAACTCTAAATCAATATACAGTTGTAGAGTACGCTTATGATTATAAGGATAGGCAGATAAATAACAGGGCTCTGTGATTCTCAATGCTATGTACTCTTGTATCTGGACAGCTGTCATATTCATTTTGTTAAGTTCAATTTTAATTAAATTTTGCTCTTTCCTTCAATGTTCTAAACCCCATTGAATGAGTAGAACTGAAATATTTAGCAAAATTAGCTGATCATAGCTTGATATTTTTCATATGTAAAGATAGATATATATAATAATTATATATATGTTAAGATTCATTTTAATTTTCCAAATGGTTTGTATCTAAAATGGAATTGAGCATCTTAATATTGCAATAGAATAATTAAATAAAGAGTTTCTACTTGTTTCACCTAATGAGACCAAGAGAAAAGAAAACATATCAGGGTTATGTTTAGTCTCAAATCTTTGTTACTTCAAATATAGTATTTCATCATTAACGTGCTATGATATGAACCGGAGTCGTTGATGAAAGGGTTACTTATCAGGATCTGCAGTGAAGCAAATAGGAGAAGGTTCATCAGGAACATGGTGGGTGTGAGCCCTGCTGCCGTGAAGAAGGCCAAGGACAGACAGTTCACCAGGTGTGAACCAGGCAGGGCTCCTCACCTGCATCTGAGAAGGTCCGGAGAGGTGGTTCCCAGTGAAGAGGAGCATGCATGTGTCCTTGACTGCCTGCCAAGTTCTAGAAGGTACAAAGGGAGGCTTCAGTTCCTAACAGTCCTCAAGATTGGAGTGATAGAATGACGGTCTTCTTAGTCTCAAAAGAGCCAGGAATTCTAGTTGCTTTAAAGCAAGACGATGAATGGCTTTGTACTGTTATGAATAGATAGGCATCTGGCATTTTCTTAAAGTCTCTGCTGGTGGCTATTCCACATTACTGACAGGACTGACTTACTCTCATCCACAGCTAAATGTGAGGCAGAAATCATTGCCTACGTTGCGTGTGTGGAATCTTACCATATACGTTAACTTCTGACCCTGATTTAGCCGATGTGAACAGAAGCTACTGCGGCAGCTCCCTCATTCTACTGCTGTATGGCCAGCCCTTTCATTTTTAGTCTTGGGCTCATGGAAAAGTAGTATTTCACCACATGTCCCACCAACTTCCCTGCAGCAGAGAAATCTGGCTCCTCACCTGATTGGACAGCTTCCCGCTAAGGCCTTGGGCCGTAGAAAAAGGCAATGTTCCTCTCCTACAGAAACTGAAGTGAAAGAAATCCTGAACTTTAAGTTTCCACAGCTGCTTTCCCTATCAATTCATATTCATGAATATGTAAGAAGCAATTTCTTTAACAGAACTTTTTGGATTTCTAGCGATTCTTGAATCTGACAACTTTAAGAGTCTAAAGCTGAGTATTTTTTTTACTCTCAAAGACTCATACTAGTATCTTAGTGCTTAGTGCATGCATTTAGTAATGCTAAGAGTCTTGGTAAATGTGCCTTTCTTCTCTGAATAAAAAGTCCTTCCTGTTATTCTCTACCTCTGTGCATTTCTTATAGCCAAATTGGTCTCCATGCATTAAAAATAAGCCCGTTCTCATTCTGAAGCCTAAAAATACTAAACTCACATCTTTCAGGAAGATTTAGTATAAGAATCAGTAAGGTTCTTTGATTGCAAACAACAGAAACCAACTCTAAGTAACTTAAACTACAGAGAACATCAGGGAGCTAACACAGTCAAAGAGAAAATTGAATAACAGCCCTTAGAAATAACAACAGACATGCAGCTCATTGGGGTAGAAGTCACCTGGGTATGTCATGTCACCAAAAGAATTTTTCTGAAAGAAATCAATTGTTAGGAGGCCAGAATGGATGATAGGTTAGACATGCATATTTTGTTTTTTCTTTAGAGATGACAATATCCCTGATAGATTGTGTAATAGATATATTTGCACCCTCAGTCCTTCCACAAAATTTGTGCTGAATAAGCAGATATTGATATTAATAGTGATCAAGATTTCTTAAGCGTTAACCTTTGACTGCTGTCTTTCGCCAGAATCAGGATCTTTGATGTCTATGGTATGCCACATTACCCCCTTTGTGTCAAGTCCCTATTTTCTTTACCAGAGTACTATTTCCAAGTAAAAATTATTGTGGAAAGCACCAGGAGTCCTAGCTTTCTTACACCCACAGGACTAGATCTAGGACTTCACTGAAAGCCCAAGATTTTGACCACAAATATTCATGAGAGTAGTGAATTAAATGAATGCCTGCCTGTCATATGAATTCATAGATTTGATGTAAAGTTTCAGATTGATACCTGAAGTGAATACACTGCAACATGTGTAAACCCAAAAACTGCACCAACATCCTTTCTCTACCTGAGGTAGTTCTCTGTTCTTGTAGCAATAACTCATCACTTGAGTACCCGTCCCTGGTCTCCAGGCTCTGAAATTTTCCAAGAGTGATTGGCACATGCCGAAGTTTTCAATTACACTTGCTATGTGTCCCAGATGAAAGCTTCTCCTTTTCACTTACATTTTTCCTCAATTATTTTCTCATTCAGGGAAGGGCTCTGGAGAACAGCACAACCAAAATTATGTCCAGTTAATTTGCAGTTCTGGGGTTGTTCTCATTCTGCATTGGCAGTCATAAATCTTTGAGTCTTTGTCCTGACATAGTTAAAGAATGTGGAAAGTTGACTTCTTTTGAAGGTGGGATGGGAATATACTGAGTGACACAGTTTAATTTGAACATCAATCTAACTGTCTACTCACTGTGGAGGAACTTTTGGGAGGAACCGTCATTGATGAGACTGAAACTAGAAATTGTGTCAGGAGTCCTGGGTTTAACGAGGTATGATTTTAGCATGCTAATCTTGCAGCCTTGAAATTCCAGTGATGATGCCACTCATCTTACAAAGCGGGGGTGCAAATTATCTGATAGGATGTAACTACTCATTTATTCATTCAACAAATATTATTTGAGCTCTTACTATGTGACAATCCTCATGCGAGGCACTAGAAACACAGAAGTAAATAAAATAGACAAGGACTCTGCCTCACAGAGCTTACATTTTATTAGGAAAAGGAAGCTATTAAGCAAATGAGTATAATAAATACATACACGATAGCATAGTTTCAGGTAAGGATAGGTGATTTTAAGAAAATAAAACAGAGTAATGGCCTAGGCAGCAATGGTAGCTATTTGATTAGGATAGTTAAAGAAGACCTCTCTGAGAAGATAACATTTGAATAGAGTTGTGGGTAATGGAAAGAAGCTAGCCAGGCAGAGGGATGTGGGAATAGCTTTTGGGACAGAGAGAACAGCTAGTTCTAGATAAAGCTTAATGTAAAGAGTGTGGCATGGAGCACAATGGGCAGAGCAATGGGCAGTAAGAGATCACCCGAGAGAGGTACGCAGGGACTAGACAATGCCAGATCCTTTAGGCCATAATAAGAAATTTGAATTTTATTCTATTTGCAATAGGAAACCATTGAAGAGTTTCAATCAGAGAATAGTATGATTTACATATGAAAATACTATTTTCTGCCATTTTAGAATTGGTTGTAGAACGGGAGAGTAGAAACTGGGAAACAAATTAGGATACCATTGCCTAGAGAGTTGAATAGATGGTCACGTAAATAGTGAGAAGTGTTGGGATTTGGGATACTCTTTGAAGAGAGAGCTGATAGGATTTGCTGGTAGAATTGATGTGGGGAGACTGTACTGAAGAAAGGAATGCTGGATGATGCATCTGTTTTTGGACTAGGAAACTAATTGAATGATTGAGAGTGATGCAAATAATTGTTATGTGAAATACTGGGGCAGAAGTAGGTTTGGAGGGTGTTGGGAGTAGAAAGACGTAGATGAATAGAATAAGAAATTAAGACTTTTTGGACCTGTAAAGTTTGAAACACCTCTTAACCATCAAAGTAGAAACACTTACATGACTCTTGAGCTTAGGGGAAGAAATGAGAGTTGGAGATCTAATAAATAGTCATCACTATATATCACTATATGTGTGTGTGTGTATAAAATAAATGTTGAATTCATCTATTCATCCATCTGTCTACAATATTTTCTAAGTATGTACTTTCTTACTACCTATCTATATAACCATTTGTTATTATAGATGCTCAGTAAATATGAGTGGGATCTGAATCATAAACTTTATGAAATATGGATTCCATCATGTTTCTTACATGTAATCCTTCTTTGTGAAATCTGGAGCTGAAGATGTAAGATACAATTTCATATTCATGAAAATTTAATTTAATGAAAGACATCGTCAAGTATTACTTATGCTTTTTTCCCCAATTCAAATGACTCCAGCTGATCTCCAATTTTTCTTAATTGCTCCAAGAGATTTCACATATAAACAATTAAGATATAGTCATAGACTGGACTTCCTTCTAAAAAACTACCTTATCTGAAAATTGTGTAGGGTTGGTGGGTTTTATCATTAGCTTAAATTTGTTTCTTTAATTTATTTAGAGAATTAACAGTTTAGAAAATGAACTTGGAAAGTTGCTAAGGAAAAAGGAGAGAAAAATTCAAAATAGCTGTCATTTACAATAAGAAAAGAGTATATTTGAAAAACCTAAAGAAGATTTGGCACCCAGTTCACATTACAGATATTCCAAGGAATGAGAAAATTATTAGTACTACATAATAAACACTTTGCAATTTGTTTCAGAATATGCTTTATTTCTGAGACAGGGAAATGGAGACTGGGAAAGAACATGTGTGGCATGACTGACAAGTGTCCAGAAGCTTATAACTACAAAAAAAGGATGGAATTCCATATAGATGAGCTGGGAGATTTTTTTGTTAACAAAACACGTAGTAGCTAGTGGAATTTCATTCACCTGTAAAATTTCAGGCTTCTTGGATTCAGAGAATATAGTACTTGCTAATCATTTGAACCGTAAGATAACAGTTTAATGAGAATTATATAATTTCACTGGAAGGGAAAATATTCTAAAGCATTCCACTAGAAATTGACAGCTTGTGTTTAAAACTGTCTGACACGTTCTACAGGATGAACATAGATTCAACGTGGGGCAAGCAATACCGGGCCCTCTTTTGTCAGAATTTTTGCCTTTTGGAATGGCATTCTTTGATGTTAGAAGTCTAGATTTTGGGGGTAGTCCCCCTTCCTCACACTAGAGTAGGGGAGTTTAAATCATTGAAAGTAATGGAATCAGAAATAATCTTTCACACTTTGTTCCCAGTCTGAACCCCATGGGCAACGATTGTTCCCGGGCCGTCTGCACGGTGTTTCTCAGGCTGCCTATCAGACTGTGAAAAGCTTTTACGGTAGAGAGAGCCTGAGTGAAGAGCATCGCAGGATGAGAATGCGTAGGACAAAGCACGTCAAGGGCGAAAGCTGAGACAAACAGACAGCTGCAGGAATGAATGAAGTGTGGCCAGAAGGAGCAAGAGTCATTACTGAGGAGGTGAAGTTGAAAAACAAGGAAGAGATGCTCAGAGGCACTAAGTCCCAGAGGGTAAGAGCTCAGGCTCTGGAACCAGGCTGACCCCTCCCACCCTGGCTCTGCCCCTGAAGAGCCCTGTGACCTTGGAAAAGTGGCTTAACATCTCTGAATCTTGTTTCTCCATTGATACCATGACGATAATCACAGCACCTACCTGGTAAACTACGGTGAGGTTTAAATGAGTTCATATGTTTAATAGATTTAGAATAGTATCGAGCAAGTAATAACCTCTTGCAAATATTTAGCTTTTGTTTTCAAACCTTAGGAGAGCTTAAGAATGAGTTCAAAAATTACATGAGGTGAAGTTTGGGTTAATATTCACAATTAGCCTAGCTCCCTACCCAAGGGCATTTTTAGTAGGAACACACACTCGCAGTCAATCCAATCATGGGCCGGGTGAGGTGGGGTGAGGAATACACTGAAGGAGCCGCCTAGTGCGTTTCAACTGAAAAATAATAACCAGAGATTAAAGAACTCTGTGATGGCTCCAGAGGGGAAAAGAGGTAGAAAATTCTTCAGGGCATGTTATTGATATTTTATGAGAATTTGATAAAGCAGAGCACTAGAGAGTGAGAGCTAAATTTGTGCAGGTAATAAAGGCTTCAGAAGGTAATAAGAATCCTGGACCCTGCACACATAAGGTGCTCTAAGAGGCTTAGTAATTGCCTAAATGAAAGGACATTACCATTTCTATAATCACAATTCAAATTCAGGGGTCACTTATGGTTGGCAACGGCATTGATGCTATTCCATCTTCTGTAGCACAAGAGGCTTTTAGCATGAAACAGTTCTCAGCTGTTTCCTGTATCTTGTTCATTTCACATCATTTCAATGAAATATTTTAGCTTTGTTCATAAAAACATCTTAAATACTAGAGCCTTCTCATGGAAAAGCTTTGTGGTCTGAATATAACATCAAAAATATGAATGCGAGCAACAAAGAAAATTTAATGAAAATAAAGTCCAAAGTACTTACGTTAGTGACATTTTCATTTTTATACTCCTGGAGATGATCACATGCAAAATTATGATTCTAATCATACTTCTATCTTCAAGTGAATCTGACAAATTCAAGATATATTAAGGGAATGCTTTTATATTTGAAATTGTCCTAAATAATTTCCACCAAAATGACATGACAAGATCATTACTCTCATGAATTATTATTTTGATAATCCATCTCCAATGCCTCCTCACAGGAATAATTTAGGTGACAGCAAGATAGTGTTCCCCAATAATTTACTGTGTTGGGGATCTCCAAGACCACCCCCAGGTTTGATGATTCCTTATAAGGGCTCATGGGAATTAACCTATAGTCATACTCATGGCAAAGATTTATTATAGTGAAAAGAAACAAATCAAAATCAACAAAGAGAGAAGTCACATGGGGCAAACTTCAGAGGAAATGAGGCACCACAAGCTATGAGAGTTGTCTTATAGTGGAGTCATGCAGAATATCCTTAATTCCCTCAGCCGACAGTTTTTAACAACATATGTGAAATTTTATCTTCCATGTAAGCTTGTTAGAGACTCAGCACCTTGGATTTTTATTGGGGACTGGTCACAGAGGCACCCTCTATGTAGCATGTATCAAAATTTCAGACTTCCAAAAGGAAAGCAGATGTTTACCATAAAGCATATTGTTTATACAATTTAGGAACAGTGAGCCACTCTTAAAATTTAGGGAAAGTTTTGTATCAGTGTAGGGAACAGTTTGACAGTCAAGTTCTTAGACACCAGCCCAGGGACAACCTTGCAAGCAGATGTCTTCAAAGATAGCAATTCCAGGCTCTTTTTTGCACATGTACCAAGGTAGATTTATGGACTAGTTTGAAGACTGAGGAGAAGGGAGCTTAGCTTTCCTGACAGCCTTGAACTTGACTTAGCTAATGAAACCATCAAAAATGGCAGCAAGGCTCTACAATTTAGGTCATTGCCAAGTGTCAAGTAAATAGGTTCTGTGAACGTATTTCATCACTGCCACCCAACCACTGCTTTGACAATTTCTTTTTCTCTAAGGAACCCTCACCTACCCTCTCCATTTTAAACAAAAGAATCTAATGTGGCATTCAGAAAGGTCAGAAACCCATCTACCAAAAATATATCTAATTTTACTAAATGACATCTTCACAAATATCAACAATAAGAGGCAAATTTTTATGTCAGATTCTAGAGACTTAAAGAGATTAAAGTCAAGTCTTGTTTCTTTTCAAAATTATAAGTTCAGAAATGGGACACAGATATAGAAGTCATTTTTGACACCACTCCCTCTCAGACTTTATATTGCTGATTATTAAACTGCATCAATGTTAGTTCCTAAAATGTTTGCCTAATCTGTCTACCTCTCTCCACGTCCACTCTGTGGCTTGAGTCTGAGCTACCATTATTCCTCGATGATATACCAATATAGACTCCTGACTGCTTTCTCCTACACTGCAGATAGATCTTGTTTATTCATTCCCTATCTTACAGACAGAGTGATCTTTTGAAAACACTGATTATCTCAGGTTACCCTTAATGGTTTTCTGTATATTACTGACAATAAAACACCCAAATGATGGACAGGTTTTTATCAGATTCTGCATCATCTGGCCCATGACAAACTTAATAGCTTCATTTTCTGCCTCTGTGCCTCTTGCTTTCTAAACTTTAGACATAGAGACCTGTCTAGGGGGGTTCCAAATGTGAAGGTCTTGTTTGTTTTCTCAGGATGTGTTATTCTCCTAGCATAGATATATGACAACAGAGCAAAAAATCTTGCCAACCTGAGAGCCCCACCCAACCTTTGATGTCTGGAGTTTTTATTGGGGCTTCATTACATAAGCATAATTGATTGATTGCCCATGTGATTGAACTCAGTCTCCGGCCACCTTCTGTCCCTCCACAGAGGTCAGGCTGATACCATATGGCCAGAGGATTACACAACTATATAACTAAGGTTATACAACCTTAGTTTTTGCCTACCAGCTGCTCTTGCCTCCCGCCTCTTTCTTTACTTGGTTAATTTCTTTTCATCTTCTAGGTCTTGATCTAAAACATCACCTCCTTGGAAAAGCCTTTCCTTATTGTTCCTGTCTCCCAGAGCACTCATGAGTGTACATCCATACCCCCCCCCACCACATGTCCTTGGTCACATTTCCTGGCTGGGTATTCATTAGCATCTTGTAATTCCCCTTAAATATATATATCAGAATTATAATTAATTTGCTTCACAAAGGATTGTAAGTTGCATATCTCTACCTCTAGAATATAAGCTACCTGAGGCCTGAGATTCCTTTTGTCTCATTTATTGTTCTATCCTAGTATCTAGCACAGTACCTTGTACATACTAGATGCTGAGTATGGATTGAATGAATCATCAATCATTATCTCTTTATTTCCTATGCCTCACAGGATGTGTTTTTCCACATTTTTCCCCAGATGCTTAGATGAGTTTCATCTCTCCTCTTCAATGAGCCACTTCTGCCATCTGAATCAAATATCTAGTATGCACCTGTGGCTTCTTCTCAGTTCCCATCTAAAAGACATAAAAGGCACAGTTCTTGCCTCTGATTATCAATCACATTTCATTTAGGACTTATTCATAGATGCTGAACTTCGAATGCTGTCCTTATTTCCCTGTCTGTATCATCTTCCTGTTTATTCATTCTTAAGACTGAGACATTCAGAAATTCTCTCCCTGTTGGCCTGGGTAGAGTAGGATTAAAAACTTATACTTACTCTCCTCTCTCAATTGTTCTATAGTTTGCTGCTATGCGTAAGCCTGATAACTGATTTAGGACCAGTTATCAGACCACACCTGACACTTTGTGCTAACAAGGTGACTCACAGTGCTCCCTTCTAGCCATATGGTATTAGCCTGACCTCTGGAGAGGGACAGACATGGCTGGAGACTGAGTTTAATCACATGGGCAATCAATAGATTATGGCTATGTAATGAAGCCCCAGTAAAAACCCTGGACACCAAAGCCTGGGCGAGGTTCTCAGGTTAGCAATATTCTTGCATTGTCCTCATATATCTGTGCTCGAAGGATAACACATCCTGAGAAAACAAGAGTTTCATGTTTGGAACCCTCCTAAACTCTGCCTTACAAACGTCTCCCTTTGTCTGTAGTAAATCATAATTGTGAAATAACAGCTTTTGGTGAGTTCTGTTGAGTCCTTCTAGTGAATTATCCAACCAAGAATAGTTTTAAGAATCCCGCCCCCTCCCCAAACTTACAGTTGCTGTCAGAAGTGAAGGCAGTCTTGGGCACTGTGCTTTCAGACTTTGTAGTTTGTCTAGCTTCAGATAATATCTAAAAGCAAAACAAAACAGAAAAACACCAATCTATATAGATAGTATAAATATGGAGATGCATGTATTAAGAGTCCCATGCCAAAGAATGAAAAAAAATCATTGGTATTACAAATTAGTGAATATAATATTCATAAATTAGTGAATATAATAGCCACAGGATACCCCACAATGAAATCTATACCACATAGCCTTTTCCAGTGTATCCTCTAAGTTGCCACATGTTCATTTGTTGCATTTGTCTCATAGTATTTCTTAAACATATTCCACTAATAAGGAAGCTGAGAACTGAAGCTTTATTCCCTGGAAGCTTGAAAAATAATATCAGTATCTATTAGCATCTTCACTTTAATAC
>CM052440.1:22662922-22748168 GCA_028533085.1 Varecia variegata | reverse complement strand
TATAGTTCATTGTCTGGATGTACCACAGTTTATTTATCCATTCACCTACTGATGGATGTCTTGTTTGCTTCCAGGTTTTAGAAATTATAAATAAAGCTGCTATAAACATTCCTGTGCAGGTTTTTGTGTGGACCTAAGTTTTCAATTCATTTGGGTAAATACCAAAAAGTATGATTGCTGGATCACATGGTAAAAGTATGTTGAGTTTTGTAAGGAACTGCCAAACTGTCTTCCAAAGTGGCTGTACCACTTTGCTTTTCTACCAGCAATGAATGAGAGTTTTTGTTGCTATATACCTTCACTAGCGTTTGGTGCTGTCAGTGTTTTGGATTTTTGCCACTAATATAAGGTGTGCAATGGTATCTCATTGTTGTTTTAATTTAAAATCCTCTAATGACATATGATGTAGAACATCTTTTCATATGTTTACTTGCTATCTGTATATCTTCTTTGGTGAGATATCTGTTCAGGTATTTTGCCCATTTTCAGAAACCAGGTTGTTTGTTTTCTTATTGTTGAGTTTTAAAAATTCTTTATACAGTCTTTTATCAGATCTGTATTTTACTCTCAGTCTATGGCTTGTCTTCTTATTGTCTTGATTTCCATTATATTTCAAAGTGTTTTATATGATAACACGGACCATGAGAGATGCTATTAACAAAACAAAACAAGACACCTTACTTGTCTTAACTGTGATCTTTTCAAATGGGTTTTAGGTATGTAAGATATTTGATAGACAGGAGATTAAAAAATAATGAGTTAGGATGCTTAGCATTTGTTCACCCTTACAGAGGAAGAGATGGGAGAACAAGCAGGAAATGTTTGCAGAAGATGATGAGGAAAAGGTTTGGGGCCTAAACATTCTTTTGAAGTAAGAGGATTAGAAATGCAGTAGGAGGTTGAATTTGACAGAGATAGAGAGACGATGCTTTAGGAGCTTCTGGACAAGAGATTCATGATAAAGGAGCAAACAGTTCAATGTAAGGCAATTGCTGGTGGAGTTAGTCAATTTAGATACAGACTGTGGTGGGCAAATAGGATATCATTCTCTTCCAAGGCCCAGCACTACTAGGAAGAGCCTGTCTTGGGCATAAAACCAGCTAACACTGTGAAAAAAGAGTTCTGTGTTAAGCCAGAACAAGTTAAATTCTGTGACATAATATGTACATTATCCTTTACCACCTGTTGATAATTTGTGCCCCAAGATTAATCATGCAAAAGACACTTTTTTTTTAAACTCACTCAGATTTTCTTTCAGCTTCCTGATGGCACTGAACTCTTTACTGCCCAAGAACTTGCATATGTTCTTTCCTGTGTCTGGAAGCTTTCCCCAACTCTGTTCAGGTAATTCTTACTCATCTTTTATGCCTCATATTCAATGCACTCCTTTTAAAAGCCTTTCTCTATTTCACCAAATTTAAATCAGTGCACTCTGACTTTATAAAATAAATTTGTAATCAGACATCTGTATGAATTATTCTTACGTGAATTCATGACAATTTATGTGCTTTTTTGTGTTTGTATTTGTTGAACAATCCATCTCCCCTACTAGATTATTATGGTATTATGGTTAGAATTATATGATTGGAATTTATGTCTATTTTGTTTACAATTGTTTCTCCAATTCTTAGCACATTATCTGGTACAGTGATTAATAAATACTGATTGAACAGATGAATGCCAGTTTATGAATGTGTCTTGGTCTAATAGTCCCATATGGAGGAGGGATACAGAACTGGCAAAGGCTGTGAGCACAAAGTCTCAAACCCATATGGAAAATTCCTACTGAATCTAAAGTGCTAAGACAGACAGTTGAGCATAGGTACATTTCTGTTGTGAATGCCTTGCTTCATTACAGCTTATACAAACTATGTATTTTTGTGTGTGACACTTAATAATATCTTTCAGGACTGCAGACTATGTGTTCATGTTAATTGGCCTGGTTGTAAATTAGTAAATGCAGCATTTCATTTTTATAATGTACTATCCAAAAGAAGAGAGTCTATCAGGTGGAAATAAAGTAAATTTAATTAATTCCACCAAACAAAATCAGATGATCCAGAAAAAGTCATATTTTGAGAGAAGCTTCGTTTATACTGAGTATATAAATACATGGCCCAACAAATACCCAATAATTTTAGAAATAGATGAAAAAGAAAAGACCGCAAGAGTACATATCAAATTAGATGATTTTTTAATCATGTTTTTAAAACAAAATGGCTGAAAGTGTGGAATAAACTTGATCCTTTTAATTTTTTTTTACTGAAATAACCATACACCAAATACCTGCTCTGGGCACCCTATTGTCATAAGACCCACATTAATTTCTACCAACATTGATGAACAGCCAATAGTGGGTGGGACTAATGGGGCCCTACCTTCTGTAATTAGGGATGCCATCTAACTTTGTTACTGCTTTAGATTAATTCTTAACTGAAATCGCTTAAATGTGACTGTTACCTCTAATGAGAAAGGATATTAAATATGGATTATGTCTTTCATAGTCTAGCTAGCTGGGCATCTTGGACTTAATTCTCCCCATCTGTGACCCTTTACAATACATTAAGCACACCTTTTCAGCAGCATCCCTATTACAGTTAATCATGCTGAGGAAGAGATTGCACTAAACGTATTATCAAGACACTGACATTAACCAAATGCTAGTCAGATGAGTTAGGGAACAAAGAGCTAAATCTAGGCTCTGTGTTTTCAGTGGATGTTGAGCTTTTAAGTCAATGGTATCTGAGTCTTTTCATCCATCAATACAGGGATTGCTGACCTCTCAGATTACAGTGGCATGTGGCCACATGTTTTGTCACTAAAACTATACCAGTCAATTCATTCACTTGGTTAGGATATTTAGATGTGAATGTTGTATTTATTTCTCTGCACTATCTATATTCTTTCAGAAAAAAAGCAATACGCAGTAAGTACATGGAGTTTTAGGAAAGAACATAAGGTTTTTAAATTCTTCAGGAAAAAAAATTAGTTAAATAGTAAGTACAATGATAATCTTAGCAACATATGGACTGCACTATAATGATATTTTCCATTTTTGAAAACTTCATTGCCTTTTGTAAACATTACAGAGATGATATAGCCGTATGGCATGAAAAATGTAAATGTTGATGGGCTATATCAAATGTCTGGGGGAAAATATGCTTATGAGATCGTTGAAACATAGAGGGAGAAGGAGACAAAGTCACTGAACAGAAACCATGGAACTGGCACCTGCATGTACCAAGGATGTTTGTTAAGTTGGATCATACTTGCTCAGCCTTAAAAAGGAAAGTGATAAAAGGTTGTGATTGCAGATCTAGTGTTATTTAGGGAGAAAATGGTACTGAAAAGGCAGTAACCTATCCACATGTAGGTGAAGGACTTCATCCATTCTCTACTTCCTATTAGTAAATTGTGCGTGCTCTACTCCACAGAGTAGCTTTAGCTAATACTGTGAAATCATCTTAGATGCGTGAAAGTTGTTATGCATATGTTAGATGCATAACTTTGTTATGAAAGTGATAGTATAGCTATCACTTTATGTCATAACAGATGACATAAAATATTATTTTAAGATATGGAAAATAATCATGATGTATTGATTAACCAGAAAAGTAGCCTTAGTCATCGAGCATGGGTGCTGTGGAACAGAATCCCCAGCTGACCAGGGAAGAATATGTAACATGAACAAGAAATAAACCTATGTTGCTTTAAGCCACTGAGATTGTGGGCTGCTTGTTACTGCAGCAAACATCATCTGTCCTAATTAATACAGTTAATATTCATCATATGTTCTAAATACAAGGACAGAACATGAAGAAACAATCTCGGTATCGTGGTGAAGATAAATTCTAACCACTCAGCAGATTGTTCTGAGACAGAATAAAGCACAGAAGCACTTTCATTCAGTTATCACGACCTTTGCAATTAGACGCGTACATTTTTAAACACCATCTCTTAACTGTTACCAATACTTAAACCTCAGTCTTCTTGTCTGAAAATGTGAATAATTGACTGTGAGAATTCAATAAAACAAAAACCATCAAGCACTTAGCACAGAGCCTACCATATAACAATAACTGAAACCACAGTAGCTTTCTTTATTCACGGGTTGCCCATCTTAGCAACATGACAGAGCCACAAGTTGAAGCTAGACTGCCCTGAGAGGAGATCAAATTTCTATTGTCTAAGACTCACTTGCCTTTTATCTTTTAGCCACATTTAGAATCTGAGCAGGAGGGGCGAAAGGTTGGGGGAGGGCTTGCTCCACACCCCATTCATTACTTAAAGTAAAATGGCTATAGCCTTTCACCTTTCACAAAATCTACATTTCACAAATAAGGAAACCAAAGTTCCTTAGACAAAGTCAAAAGCCAGGAACCCATAACGCCCAGTTTTTTTGTTAAATACAGGTAGTTCCCAGGTTATGGATGACATGACTTACGGCACGATTTGTACTTCTGAATGGGCTCCCAAGTCTCCCCGTAAGGATAATTTATAATTAAATAATTAAATCATAATTTGGGAATTAATTTCTTCTATGTAAGTAAGCAAACCCACATGGCGTAAGCAGTCTGTTGGCACAGCATCTTCATGCCAGCCCATAGTCTCATTGTTTATAAGGTCTCTTCCGCAGAGCATCACTTTTGTCTTAAATTTTTTATTTGACTTTATGAGTCTGTGTTTACCCTCATGACCATACCTCCAAAGTGAAAGTCCACTGCAAGTCCAGGTGAGCAAACAAAGAGAAAAGTGATTACAGTGGAAATAAAAGTAGAAATAATTAAGCATTTGGAGAAAGGCCAGACGCCATCATTCACTGGGAAAATATTAGGCTTCAGTCGCTTGACCATAGGAACAATTATAGAGGATAAAGTAAGAATAATGGAACATGTGAAAGGCAGACTTCCAATAAAAGCATCAATTATTACTAAGCAGTATAGTGGATTAATTATTGAAATAGAAAGGTTCTTATTGATTTGGTTAGAAGATCAAAATAAGCATAATATTCCTATTATTCTAGTGTTGATGCAACATTTGATGAATGTTAACCCTAAATATTCCTTTCAAAATTTCTCTTGTCTCCTAGCTTTTTGTATGAGTTCGTTTTTATGTTCTGTTTATTTAAGTTAAAAGAAAGAGCACAACAGTTTCTGTAACTTATTACAGTACAGGAGTATTATTATTATGACAGTATTACACTGTATTATTATTACCACATATGAGCCATTATAGTATTATTGTTATTATTATTACTGTATATGCCCTGTTCATCAGGGATCTGAATTACAAACAAATCTGACCTAAAGACATTCTCATGAATGCATGTCGTCTATAACCTGGGGACTGCCTGCACTCACATTGTGCAACATTTTTATACGATGCCTGATCTCAACTGAGGGAGAATCACAATACCCTGCCTGAGAGGTTAGCATCCCTAAAATCTCACTTAAAAATCATGAAAAATATCTCCGGTGCATGCAGCTTCACCATGGTGGCCACGGTTGGTTTTGCCCATCAGGAGAGATGATATTGAAGAATAACCCATCTTTTTTTGAATGAACACTTACATAATGTGTGTGAAACATAAGAAGAGATTAAGTTTAGTCTGAAAAATGCTGACTTCTTGGATGCTTGTTGACTACACTCTTCCTTATGACTGACAAGAAACAAACAGAACACCCTATGCTAATTGTAAGAGACTCAGGAAGCCTGAGGTAGGATAAAAGTTTTATACAACTACAACAAAAAAATGATGGCAAATAGATGGGAATCCATATTAACAATAAGATAAAATGAATGCCATAGTATTAGAATATACCCTCTTCTATGTTTAACAAGTCTTAACTTACATAAACTCCTCGGACAATCTGATGAAAATGACTTGGAAAAGTAGATGGCAAGGAACGAAACACTGTTGTCAAATTCTGCTTTTACCAAGGTTTATGTTACCATCCTTCTTCACGAAAAATGTTTCATCTTGAGTGTTCATTTCTCATTGAATATTAATGAGAATATTTATGTCATCATTTTTAGATAGATTCGCTCTAGAAGTATTGAGACAGATTCCTTAGAAATCTAGAACAAAAAATAAGAGATCAATATCAACTCATTCCCATCTACTAAAAACATATTTTCTTCTCAATGGATCTGTGTAACTGCTATTTTTAAGCTTAGTTTCTTGACCCCCTATAAAAAAGAATTAACACAGCTACTGGGAATTTAAAGAGATTATGTTCTTACTTTGCTTATTTATAAAGCAAATCCCAGGTAGTCCTAATATCTTTTTTAAATAAGTTTATATGTAAAGAAAAAATTGTTAAATAAATAATTTAAAAACAAATATTAAAATTATCATGCAAAGAAACAAGTTACTTTTTTTTCTTCTTACACTGAAATTGAATTCAATTTTTATTTCTAATTCTGATACTATTATAGATCTTGCTCTCACTTATTACACAAAACAGATTTCATAAGCAGCATATTTAGATTATTAGCATATTAAAAAACAAACTTTTTTCCAACTGTTTAGGATTGTGAATAATCCCATATTTATCTATGTTCTGTAAATTCTAAACTTTGCCACTTAAACCCTTGGATTCTGAAGAATTTTAAGTTGTCTGAACACGGGGTGTATTAAATATTATGCTATTGCCTAGTTGTCATCACTTTTATCTTCTTTATGCTATAGAGGTAGATTGTATCCTGTGCGATTTGATACTTAAGTTAATCAACCTAATACATACATACATACATACATACACATAGACTTATAAATATATATATATATCACTTAGCTCTGATTATTCTATTGAAATAATATTTTTAGGAAGTAAAAGAAAAATCTAGAAATCATTCCAAAGTAGTACTTATTTCTACATCCCATTATATTCTAATCTTTAAGAATGCCTCAAATTAAAGGACATCATTCTGTTAGGTTCGTGTTTGAAATATCAACGAGACTTTTTTCTCTTTCTACTTAATGTGCATGACATTTTTTAATTCCATGATATCAGTTAAAATACTATTTTAGACCAACGCAATAAAAGTCTAACATTTATTTAACTCACAACATTCCAAAAAGGTCAGGAGTGTAATTACTTAAGAGAACTTGCTAACTTTAATTTAGAGTTCACAGATTGCATTGTCAACAATTTATTTAAATAAAAGTATTTATATT
This sequence comes from Varecia variegata, assembly GCA_028533085.1. Classification (NCBI taxonomy): domain Eukaryota; kingdom Metazoa; phylum Chordata; class Mammalia; order Primates; family Lemuridae; genus Varecia; species Varecia variegata. The sequence continues at coordinate 22,740,988 of CM052440.1, read as the reverse complement.
TTCTCTGACAGATTATCTTTTCTTACATTGTGGAAATGTTAATAATTGGTATGCAGCTTTTAAAGTTTATTTGAAGCTAAATATGTACACACATATGTGTGCATACCATAGGTAAACAAGATTTCCATGAAAAAAATATTTCCAAATCAATAATTATTCCTAGTGTTTTTCATTTGCATCTGCATATTTGACTGCATAGAAATAAGGAAAGTATTAAAAGTAACACAGAAAATTGGTCTGGAACAATTTTAAAGGAGCAGGACTTATATTGCTGTTTCTCCTTTTCCTGTTCCAACTGGGTGCGATCTACATACCTCTATACTAACTTTGATGTCCATTTCACTTACTATATTGCAAACTCTTAAGCTCATAAATACATTTTAATTGTACTTTTACTCAATGGCATATCTAGAATATTTGATACCTAAAGCAGTTAATTTTTTGTTATTACAGTACAGTTTTATTACTTGGATGTATTGTATAATGGTGAGTTCTAGGCTTTCAGTGTTCACATTACCTGAATAGTGTACATTGTACCCAACAGATAATTTTTCACCCCTCACCCCTGTCTCACCCTCCCACCTTTGGGGTCTTCAACGTCTAATATCCTACTGCATAATCATACATACCCATGATTTGGCTTCCACTTATAAGTGAGAACATGTGGTATTTGATGTTCTGTTCCTGAGTTACTTCACTGAGGACAATGGACTCCGGTTCCATCCAAGTTGCTGCAAAAGACATTATTTCATTCTTTTTTTATGATTACATGGTATATACATACCACGTGGTATATTTAATATTATGTGGTATATACGTACCACATTTTCTCTATCCACTCATCAATTGGCAGACATTTAGGTTGATTACATAGCTTTGCTATTGTGAATTGTTCTCTGATAAACATACAAGTTCAGGTATCTTTTTGATATAATGACTTCTTTTCCTTTGGGTAGATACCTAGTAGTAGGATTACTAGATCAAATGGTACGTCTACTTTTAGTCCTTTGAGAAATCTCCACACTATTTTCCATAGAAGTTGTACTAATTTACATTCCCACCAACAGTGTCTAAGTGTTCACATTTCACCACATCTGCACCAACATCTATGGTTTTTAATAACAGTCATTCTGAGGAGATAATTTTTAATACCCTCCCATTTGAAACAATTATTTTCAGTAATAATCAAAAAGTGCAATAAGTATATTTTATCTGTTGCTATAACCAGTGAGTACCAAGAAAAAAATAAAATTAAAAAAATATATTTAATCTGTGAATTAAAGTTTTCACTTACCAGTCAAAAATACTATCACTGGCAGTTTCTATCTATTTTATTATTGTGGGTTTTAAGCACAATTGAAAATTCCAAGTGGCCACATGAAATAATAAGTTTGAGGTAACTCAAGTTCTGGTTCTTTATCGTTACAATGTGCTACCTTTATTTATTAGAAACAGCTGTTTAAGTGAAGGACTATTTATATATTATAAAAGCTCAACAGTAGTTACATTTGTTTAAATATTTACACTAACTAAATATTTGGAGGTGAGGTGGAATATTTTATCACTGACTTTATTTAAATTGCCAGTGTATGGTCATAACAGAAAGATCAACTTTTGGTTGCCTTTAGTATTATCTGCAAATTCTCTGTGGAGATTTCACAGCAAGAGAGGGGTATCATGGGAAGAAGTAGTTTCATTACAGGAAATTAGTCTCAGTTCTAACATGGTTAAATATGATTCCCATATACCGTGCACTTCAGGTCTCAAGCTTTGTGTAACTTAGATGGAGAGTGATAATGGATGAATTACAGGTGGGGGTGACAAAGATATAGAAAATATCCCAACACAATTTTCAAGGTTGGTAACCTCCAAATTCCCTGCTAATATTCTAGCATCACATGATTGTTTATCTATGAAAATCTCAAATTTCTTGGTTTTCTAACTTGAGAAATTTTCAAGGAAACAATTAAATGAGCAGTTTCCTAAATCTAGCAATATACTTTCTCTCATTTCCTTATTTGGGATGAAAACACAATTGGTATTTTGACTTGCAAGGTTAAAGCAAATTCAAACAAGATTCTCTTTAATCAATTCAATAAGACCTAGGACCAGAATTAACTATTTTAAAGAAAACATCTGAAAAGACTCTTTTAGAATTAAGGAAAATGAAATGTCAGTAACAGCGTTTTGGCACCAGAATGTCTCCGATTAAAGAGCAAATGTAAGCTGTTCTTTATCTGACTTTCAATAACCTACCCCAGATTTCTACATTATCTCTGATTTTGTATGCCCTTAATTTTTTTCTCATTGTATGGTCTCTATTTGTAATATTATGTTCGGTGGTATAATTCCATTCAAGCAAATAGAAGAATCATATGATTTAGAAATTTCAATATTCAGAAGAGAATTTCTTCCTGATCTTATCCACAACTTAGAATTATTTTACATGCTATGTTGAATATATCATGACTTAAATATTGCTGTAATCAGAAGGTTACATTGTCTTTGGAATCATAAATATGTAATGAACACATGTTATGCTAAGGAGTTGGGGGATCAAGTGTCAACCAGCCACATTTATTCACACTTTGATTTGATAACCTTATCAGTCCCTTTCACAGTGAGAATTTCCTTGATATATTTTAATAGCATGGTTTGTTCCACCCTGCCCCCTCCATTCCATGTTCTTCTTTGTTCCATTACAGGATAAAGACCCCTTATAGAGAATAGAAGTAGCCTATTAAATGGTAGTTACTTTTCTCCCCGCCAAGACTTTATTTTTTAATCAGTTGTAGATTCACAGCAAAATTGAGCAGAAAGTACAGAGAGTTCCTATGATAACTGCCTGCTACCTGCCCCCCGCCACCTTCCTCCACTATCAACATCCCCCACCAGAGTGGTACATTTGCTACAATTGAGGAACCCACAGTGACACATCATTATCACCCAAGTCCATAGTTTACATTAGGGCTCACTCTTAGTGTTGTACATTCTATGGCTTTGGACAAATGTATGATGATGTGTATCCACCACTGCAACATTACACAGAATAGTTTTGCTGCCCTAAAAATCCTTGCTCCACCTATCCTTCCCTCTTGTTAACCTCTGGAAACCACTGATCTTTTTACTGTCCCCATAGTTTTGCCTTTTCCGAATGTCATGTCATTGGAACCATACAGGATATAGACTTTTTCAGATTGGTTTCATTCAAATAATAATATGCACTGAAGTTTTCTCCTCATCTTTTCATGGCTTGATAACTCCTTTCTTTTTAGTGCTGAATAATAAATAGTTCATTGTTTAGACATACCACAATTTATTTATCAATTCTCCTACTGAACGACTTCTTGGTTGCTTCCAGCAATTATGAATAAAGCTACCATAAACATCCATGTGCAGATTTTCATGTGGGTAGTTGCCTTTTTTAAAAAATTTGTTTTGAATTTTTTTTTTTTTTTTTTTTTTTTGAGACAGAGTCTCGCTTTGTTGCCTGGGCTAGAGTGAGTGCCGTGGGGTCAGCCTAGCTCACAGCAACCTCAAACTCCTGGGCTCAAGCGATCCTACTGCCTCAGCCTCCTGGGTAGCTGGGACTACAGGCATGTGCCACCATACCCGGCTAATTTTTTCTATATATATTTTAGTTGGCCAGATAATTTCTTTCTATTTTTAGTAGAGACGGGGGTCTCGCTCTTGCTCAGGCTGGTCTCCAACTCCTGACCTTGAGCGATCCACCCGCCTCAGCCTCCCAGAGTGCTAGGATTACAGGCGTGAGCCACCGCGCCCGGCCTATGTTTTGAATTATTTACCTAAATTCTGAAACATGTAACGATTCACAATTTAGAATTGGACAGACAACTTCTTCCCCATGATACCAATTGTTGGCTACCTAATCTCAAGCAATTTCTTTTTTCTCTCTTTACTTTGTATGGTTAAGTATCTGCATAAGGGAGAAATTAGAACCAGAGTTAAGAAAGTTTTTGTAAAATTAGAAGAGATAATGCCTAAAAAGTAATGACAGGTATCATGTATCATCGCTAGTTATTGTAGTTATAATTAATTACAAGTTATCATGAATGATAAAAGTTATCACTAACAATAATTATCAGTAATGCTAAGAATGGCATTATTATTAATAATTAATTATTAATAGTATTAACATTATTATTAATGCTAATAGTTATTGCAAATGATATAGTCATTAATAGTTATAGTTAACACTGATGATAATAGTTATTTATTAAATACTTACGGTGTGCTAGACCACATTCTGAGCACTGTTCATGAATTAACTCTTCACAAAAACTCTGATTAGTTCTATACCCCTTATATTGGTGAGTAAATTAAGGCCCAAAGAGTTAAAGTAACTTCTCTAAAATTCTACAACTAGTAATTTGCTGGAGTTGAAATCTGAACTCAGAAATTGTGTTTCTAAATTCTGTGCTCTTAGCAGATAATAAATACTCAATTAGTTTTAGGTTCTATTATATCCTTTATTTACCATTTTGGACCTTTTTAAGTATACATATGATCTCTTTATATAGCTTTTGTCATATTTATTACCAGGCAAGATCTTTTTAATATCACAACAAAATGTTAAATTTAAAATTGCACTATCTAAAGAAATATTTGAAGTCTTTAGTTATTTAAAACGAAAAAAGAAAAGCAGTACTTTTTGTGGGATGGGGAGTAGTTTAAATCTAAACCCTGACACTCCTGTGAACAATGAGGCCTACATTAGTACCTAGCCTCCCTCAGTTCTGCCATCCAAGAACAAAGCCAAATGCCACTGGAAGTTCTAAAACAGCCGTTTTCATTTCAGAGTATAATTTTTGATCTGTGCATTGGTATCTCCTAAATCTGAGAATCCCAACAATCACAGAAGTGAGAGAAGCTAAGCTGCAGTATCTGGCCAAATTAATCCTTCTCTGCAGACTCAGACTCAGTGGCCCTCTGTCAAGAGCATGTTGTGTCTGGTATTCGTCTCATTATTTTCAAATTGTGCTTTAGAAAACGCATCTAGGCGTTTTGTGGTTCTTCATGAAGGGAAAAGATATAATTTGCTGGGTTGATGTGACACAGTGGGAAGATGGACCACATTCTCCACCGGTTTCAAAGGACGATGGCAATCAAGGTTTTTATGAGCTTCAGTTGTGCTGCACTGCAATGATCAGCTTCCATCCTGGTAAAGAATATTGCTGCATATGGTTCTAATCAAAAATAAGAGCTAGAGACAGTTCAAGGTCAGGGAGGGGGGTGGGGTTTACAAAAAAGAAGAGAGACATCTTTCTGAATTTAATTGATAACATTTGAAATGTAAAACCCTAAAAATGAAAAATCCAAGAGCCTTTCCTTATTCTTTATTCAATAGTGTAATTAGGCTTACAAACACTTTGTGAACCTCAAGATTTTGGCTCATTTTCCAGGAAATGCTGGTTTCAAATACTCTCTCCAGTTGTCTTCACTTTAACCATGTCTTGATTTTTTTTTTTTTATGCTCACATAACTACTATGCACGTTTCTAAAAGATTAGGATGTGCATGGTTTATGATCGTCAACATTCTGCTTCTAACTGGAAGATCAAACATAAATATGGAGAAATAAGCCCATCTTTATAATGTGAAACTGAGGAGTCAGAACGTGAATATTATTTGCCTTCTTGAATATTGATTGCTCTTTGAAGATACAGACAGGCCTCTAAGATACTGGACAGCGGGAGGGATAAAGTAATTTCAGTTTGAAACATTGGAAGAAGCAAAAATATTATTCTTCAATCATATTAATATAATACTTTAATACAATCAGAGCTGGCATATGTAGTATTAGAATTTAACAAAACAGGAAGTAAAACTTGACATTTTATATAATGATTACTCCTTTAAAGATATGAAAAACAGTTTTTAATAGTTTAAATATGTTAAAATATACTTTATTTCTCTTTATCTAATGAATTTTTTGTGTACTTCCCTATCTTTGGCTTAGTGTGCTAATAATGACTTAGGGTGTTGGTGTAAAATGTAGATTTCTGGGTCCCATTCTAGAGTATCTGACCTGGTAGGTCTGGAAAAGGGCTTGGGAATCTGCCTTTTTAGCAAGTACCCTTGTATCATGCTTAGGGAAATACTACTATCTATATTTTCCACCTGTAAAAAGAAATCTCACTTTCACTAAATGCCTACTGTGTGCCACTTTTATAAATTATTTATTGGTTTACTCTTTATACCAGTCTTTTGAGTTAAATACTATTATCCACATTTTGTTAACAGGCTAACTGAGGTGGAAAGAAGATGTTTCTCATGCTATTACAATGAATAAAAAATGGAATCAAAATTCTAACAGGTTGAAGATTCCAAAGACTCTGCTCTTTCCTATTGCTATCTGACTATCATGATAAAGACATATCAGTCACAATCACACAATCAATACTAAAATAAAGCCTTTTTTCCCTCTTTGCTTTGGAGAGAAAAACACTAAAGTTTAAAATGAAACATCAAGAGAATTGCAATCTTTTTAATGACATCTTCTAACTTCCCATCAGAAAATCATAAACCATTGGAAAGAAAAGATAAAATAAGTAATAGATTAAGAAAGTAGTTTAAAATGAGAAAAAAAATTACTTTTTCTAATTGAAGGTTAGTTACGAACAAGCATGAGCATAAACTGGTGACCAATCATATTCATGAGTTTAACAGAGTTGGTCCCTCAAAATTTAGTTATGAAAGGTAGCATTAAACTAAAACAAAGGAACAAAAAAATGTTTCATAGTATAAGCTAGTTAAATACTTCTTTGTGATTCTCACTTTTTGCAATTTTATAAATTTGTTGCACAGGTGGAATGGCAGCACTTTGTAAAATTCAGAATGTATTAAGCATGGGATTGACACAACTCTAAGCTGGCAAGAAACTGCAGGAGGCCACTAGGAACTGACAGCAACTCCTGGTCAGCAGTTAGTCAGGGAAGAGGAGCCTCAGTGCCACAACCACCTGGAACTGGAACTCAATTCTGCCAATAGCCAAGTGAACTTGAAATAGGATCTCAAGCTCCAGAAAGTAGCAAGCACAACCCAGTAGATATCTTCATTTCAGCCTGATGAGACCCTGAGCAGGGAATCTACCTTAGCCATGGCTGGACTTCTGACCTATCAAATCTATGAGAACATAAATTTGACTTGTTTCAAACCTCTATGTCTTTTGTATTTTGTAACACAGGAATAAAATAATGAATAGAAATACCTACTATATGCCATTGCTAATCTAGGCACAAGGGTACAGCAATGAACATAACCAATAAAAATCTTTGCCTTGATGGACCAAAGATTGTAATGGGTTGAAACTGACAATACACATGTGAAACAAAATAAATGCATTTTCAAGAGTGGCAAGTGCTACAGAGAAAGTAAAGGAGGGCAAGAGTTAGAGACTGGATTCATGGGGATTGGGATGATACTTTAACCAAAGCGGTCAGGGAACAACTATCTGAAGACATGAGAGATGTAGCAGGGCCAAAATGATGAATGGGAAGTAGCATATAAAGACAGGGTTTTAGTTTTCATTCTAAACCCTTTAAAGAGTTGTAGGCTTGAGGGGAGATGTTTATCAGAGTTATGCTTCAAAAAAATGTCTCAGTGGAGAATGAACTGAAGAAGGTCAGGGGTTGCGGCAAGGGTGGAATCATCCAAGAGGGATCCTGTTCATTATAAATGTCTTGCCATCACTCAGGAAAGAGTATGAAGGATTAGACTGGAGAGAGGATCACCAGGCTTGGAAGACAGATTCCATATAATATAGTCATGACTCACTTTTTATAGACTTTTTCTTCCATAATTTATAGCAAAGAATTTTTTTTTTCTCCAAGAGTATTTCCAAATCCAAATAATGTAGAACTTTATCACAATAAGGGTAGGAAGAGGACAAGATGGAGGAAGGAAGATGGGGATGGAAATTTTAGTAATCTAATTAGAAAGCCAAAAAAATTGACCTGATGTTTCAACAAATTAGTAGATCAGAGAAAGTTGGAATTTAAACTTTTAAATGCTTAAAATATTTCTTAAGATTATCCAAAGTCACATTCAAAGCCTGGAAGCATTTTAAAATTTTTTTCTAGTAGTAGATCACAGGAATTCAGGTAAGATTTTTTGTTTTGTTGGTAAAATAAATGTTGAAACAATATAGTAAAAGCTGTTTGGTTCAAAATTAACTTACTATGATCAGATTAAGTGTTACGCTCTCTAAAAACAAGAAACTAATTCACACACATTCTTCTTAATGACCTGGACAGTGTTCTGCAATGAAAAAAACGTAGATACAGTGTTTATTTTTGCATATTTTTAAATGTGAGCATTTTCCTCTACATATCAACCTCTCAGACTAATAGGACAGAATAACACTATGCACAGAAAAGTAAATCTAAGGAATTTTCTTCAGAATTAATTAACTGCAACATGCAAAATTTAAAACATGCTTTCAAATAAAATTCCCAGCTCTAATTAGTCCCAGAGAGAGAGAGAGAGAGAAATTACAATGGAGTAGAATACAATTTTCTTCTCTCACTCCTTGCTTTCATCTAGTTTTCTATTTTAATCCCTTGGGCAAGCTGAATTCAAAAATTAGAAAAATATGACATAATCACACATTTAGAACATCAGTGAGACCAATAACTTAAAAGAATTTGAGTTTTATACGATCAAATCAACATTCTTAATCTTCTAGCTAACTTGTGTGTTTTCGAGTAAACCAGAACTTTAAGGGTCCCTTGATCTTCGGGTATGTTAATGTCAAATTGGCCATTGAAAACCACCTTTGTTTTTAACACCTAAGGTTATGACCAGCTTTATTGGTATTCTTACCAAAGTTAACTTTGCCCTGTTCTGAATTGAAGATTAGTAAACATATTATCCATGGAAGTAATTTTTGTATTGAAGCAGTAGACATTGACTAAATTCCCTTTACTCCAAGTAGTTGGTTTGAGAAGGAATTGCCTTATCTCCATATATGAATTAAAAAACAACAAATTTTTGTAAAAGGTTATACCCACATTACATTACTCAAAAGTAGTGGTAGTGGTAGTAGTAGCACTACTACTAGTAGAGGTTCAGAGTTTTTTTGTTTGTTATTTTTTACCTCAGCCCAAGTGACATTTGGGGCCAGATTCTTCCTTGTTGTGGGAGCCGCTCTGTGCATTGTAGGGTGTTTAGCAGCATCTGTGGCTGGTACCAAGTAGATTCCAGTAGAATATCCCCAGTTGTGACAACCAAGAATGACTCCAGACATTGATCAATATCCCCTGGGGGCTGAGAACTAGTGGTAATAACTAGTATTTGTTCAGAACTTATGTCCTAAGTGAAGGGTGACAGAATGTGGCACCCCAAAATATGCCACTTTGGCGTAATGATTCTTTTGAGCTCAAGGCACTTGATAAACAGCAGGTTCAAGAAGGACCTTCTAATCTTCCCAGTTCTTCCTGAGAAGAGATAAAAAATATGGAAAATGTCCTCCCTATACGAGGAGGAGAGTAACATTCTTATAACCAGGTGCTGGGAAATCTGTACAAATAAATCTTATAAACTAGCCCTTATCTTCCCAGTCCCTTCTGCATGATAAACTACCTTAGCAGGAGTCTCTTTGCCTTGTCACATTTTTACAATTTACATTCCTTGTCCAACTCAGTATACGTGTTCAACTCTACATGCTTCTTTGGGTCTTCACATCCTTGTGAGGGCTCCTGTGCTATGTAAAACTTGTACATTTTTCTTCTGTTAATTGGTCTCCCGCCAATATAACTTGCAGTCCCCGTCAAAATCCCTAAGAAGGTAGAAGTCAAATTTTGCCTCTCCTACATAAGCGAAGTTTAAGCACTTTACAAGTATAAATTGATTTAATCCTCAAAATCATCTTATAATGTAAATATCGTTAACTCCATTTTACAAATTATGGAAACCGTGGCATAGAAGTTTACTGGCTTTCTGTGGTTACGCAGCTAATATATATTGAGTAGAGCTGGGATTTAGGTCTAGACAATCTGGTACACTTTGTAAGGGAAGCTATAATCATGTATTCATTTAACAAATGGAATTTATTAAGAGTTTAATATGTAGACTATGAGGAAGGATAATAAGTAAAACAAGTGAATAAGACTTGATTCTTGTCCTTAAGTTGCTCCTGGTTTGATAGCCAAGTTGGGGTGGGCTGTTAGTGTTTGAGGAAAGAAAGTACATAATAATGGGATGGTAAGTCTTCCTCACCCTTCAGCCTCTTCCCCCAACACTACTATCTTCTTGGTCATTTTCCAGCTCCAGCCTAACTATCTGGTAGTAAATCCCCGAGCAGGTGCTACCTGATGGCTAAAACGTCAGCTAAATAGAGGTTAAAAATAGCATTCCCTGCTAGTAGTGTTTGCAGTTCAGTAAAAAACTTACATGAAATCAACTTTCACACTACAAGAATCGATCCTGTATTAGTAGAATGAAGGGTAGTATTTTGGCCAGTACATTTACTGGAAACCCTTGCAAAGTGAAATACTTCATACGTCATTAGACTGAATTTCAATTGTAGTCCTGTCCCTACCTAACTAGATCACTGGGAACATCTAAGTATCTCTCCAGGATGTAAATTTAGTGGGTTGGACTAAATAATATCTAAAATTCATTCCAGTTCTAACATTCTATGAATCTCTGAATTGTATGACAATGAGGCATACTTACCTGGAGTATCCCACTACATTTATCTGAAAATAAATAGTTAAATCAATGTTGGAGTTGGTTTTAGAATTTACAAATTTTGAATAATTTGTTTTATAATTTAAAGATTTGAAAACTCTGTTATGACCATTCATCAATTTCCTATGGGCCAGTAAGAACAACATAGTTTGAGGACACAGTTCAAGACAGCTCAATGTTAATTTTAACAGCTTCTCGGGGCATGTTACATAATCTGTGGAGCACTTTATATGCTTGGTATATTTTAATACAGTCCTTGAGAGCTATTTTTATAAAGAATTTGATATCTCCCTTGGGTTTTGAATGAGGAAACAACAGAGGAACAACAACTTCAATGACTAGCTTGAGGTCAACCAGCAAAGTAGAGAGAACAATAGAATAAAATGTACAGACCTGGCACATTTCAACAGTTATTTTTCCAGTAACAATAGGACAAAAAAGTTTTTATTCTCTGGGTTTTATTTCATTGAATCTATGAACCAATTGGTTTGCCAATTTAAATCCATTTTGTTAAGCCTATTAAAATTTATTATAACCATAATCACAATAAGAAAAGACAAGAAACTAATCCATTTACTTATTTTTAATCACTCCTTGAGACAAATTAAATTAAAAATTCTCCATGAACTGCCATTTTAAGAGATGTGTCTGAAGAACACAAAGAATAAAGATAATCTCCTAATTCTTTTAGTTCTCCTTTCATGCACTGGAAACTTATATTTGAAAAAGACAAACAAACAAAATGTATCATAGGACAGCAGGACCCCAAGTCTGTAGCAAATACTGTGGGAAAAAGGCTTTTCTTTAAAATGTGTTGAACTCAATTTCTCAAGTATATTTAATATCATGGTCAAGATTATTGAATGTTCTGCAATAATGCTTTTGAAAAAGGAAAAAGAGAAATTTTTCATTTAAAGCTTGAGAAATATTACCATGTCTATTTCCATTTCACTTTTTTCTGAGATGATTTCATCCTCAATTTCATACATTGCTCTTGCAAGTGAAATAACATATAAGACAATATTATTATTGGCATATATCTCTTCACAAATAAGTATATATATATATATGTTTTAAGACAAGATGTTTTTGTCTTGATAATAGCATTTCAGATCTCTAAATACCTATTTGGTATTTAATATGAAAAAAGATAACCATATTAGTTTCCTATTACTGCTGTAGCAAATTACCATATATTTACTGGATTAAAATAACATGAGTTTATAACTTTATCTTTCTGGAGGTTAAAAGTCCAAAAATGGATCCTACAGGACAAACACCAAGATGTTGAGAGGGCTGTGTTCATTCTGGGGACTCTAGAGGACACCCATTGCTTGTCTCTCCCACCTTCTAGAAACTTCCTCCACTTATTAGCCCATGGCCCCTTCTAGCAATGGCATCCTTCTATCCTCTGCTTCCCTTGTCACATCTCCTTTTCTGACTCTGATCCTTCCATCTTGCTTTGATAAAAACACTTCTGATTTCACTGGGCCTACCCAGATATTCCAAGATAATCTTGCCATCTCAAGTTCCTAAACTTAATGACATCTGTGAAATGCCATGTATGATAACATAGTCACAAGTTTTAGGGATTAGGATGTGGAAATCTTAGAAGAGGTGTGCTACTTTGCCTACCACAACATCCTGCCCTACTATTTTCTATTTATTATGTGTGTTGGCATGTATGACTTGAAGACACATTTAGATGAGGGGAGCCCATGTTCAAAGAGACAATATGGAAACATAAAATATGGTGATGAAGAAAAATGATGTGTAAATACTCAATTAAGATCTTTAAAAAAAAATTTCTTGTATGAAAAATGTTATTATTCAAGAAAAGGTACCATCTCACACTGGGTATACTGCAACCCTAAAATCTTTTAAAGCCATGATAAAAGTACCTTGCTGACACTTAACACCTGGAAAAAAGTTCTTAAAACATTGGTGTGAGATGTGTTGACAAAGAACCAAAATAATTTAGTGGACAGCTTCTTGTTATTTGAGAAATGGTGCAATTGTGCTCTGAGCTGTTAATTATCAATATTGCCAGAGCTACTGTGTTAATAATAAAAATTAATAATGTGAGATATGCACTATTATGTACACAGATGCAGAAACTGAGGTTTTTGGAAAGCAAGTGCACTTGCCCATTATTACACAAATGGACTGGCATTCCAACTCAGGTCTGTTTACACTACTGTGATGAAACACTTACCACATAAGTGTCATCATAAAAACGAACTGATATTTCTGAACTGTCAAGCAGCTATAGTTTTCACTTACCTTTCACAATACCCCTGGTAAATTTACATCATATTTTCCATCTTTTAGAGTAGGAACTTAGGCGTAGCAACTGTATATCAATCACCCTTCTATTTTTTTAACTTTCTGAGTAGTGGAATATAACGTATGAAAATAATGAACTAAACTTCAAGTCAGATGCTAATAACAAAATGTGATTTCTCTTGAAATCTATGGTAGACATTTTGATTTTTTTTTAAATTTTGAAACAAGCCCACTGGTTTTGGAGGAAGAGCAAATTATATTTGGGTCTGTATTTTGTAACTTACTCTCTACATGGAAAATAAGTAATTTCCCAGAGTCTTAGATTTCTTATCTTTAAAATGGGGAAAATAATTCTGGTCTCATGACTTTGTTATGCAGTTTTCAAAAAGCTGGATTCCTTTTATACTAAAGTATTATTTTTACAACATTCTCAAAAGGTAGAATTCTCCCTTTTTCCCTGATTATTTTGCCATTTATAAAGATATTCTGAAGCCTTTGGGTTTGCAGATGGAGAAAAGCTGCTTTTTCTCTTGATGTTGAGTAAGTAAATAGTTTCCCAAATGGTGGGGATTTTGTTATTTTTTTAAAAAACACTATATTTTCAGTTGCTTTGAGCAGGGCTGGTCATTATTCCATTATATTAATAATGAATCTTGAACATCTTCACGAGGAACAAATTGCAGTGGGATTCATTAGGAATTTTCAAGTTCACTCCAGTTCTTTGCATTCTTTCTTTCTGCCTTCCAAGAGATGTCAAACACTTACTGTGAATAAAAAGCCAAGATGTCTCTGATTAGTTGAGCCCAGTACTATGCAGAACATAAAAAAACAGCAATAAATAACTTTGGAAAAATGCTGCTTTTTTGAGATAGGGCAGTTTCACGTTTCAATAAATCCAACCTGGAGTAACAAAGGTCCCTTCTGACCCCCAAGACCAGCAGTGACTTGACTCCACCGAGGTCCAGCTCTGACTGAGCTTCAAGACAGGCACTACACCCTCCACAAGAGGAATTTTAGAAACATTTCATTGACTTTCCAAACCTTTCTAGGCACATTTACCTCATCTCCCATTTGCTGGGTGTAGAGAACCAATTACTCTGTGGTGATGGTGCAGTCAAATCTGTAAACAGTTATTACATTTCAATTAGAGCTGCTTGAAACTCTATATGTTTGGTTTGCAGGAAATTAATGCAAATCTTTTTTGATGCTTTGATTCACAAGGGGGCCCACCTCACACATTTGGCTCTCAGTACAACACTCAGACCCATTCAAACATCAAAGACTATTTTCCCAGCATAAAGCATTTGGCCTGGGGTTAAATTCTCTTAAAGTATTGATCTAAATTCAAACTCTTAAGTCTTCAAGTTACATCAGAAATTTTGCCAAGAGAAGTCAACTTAGACTGGCTTTTTAGTATAAAAGAAAATTTCTGGTAAATCTTTCATCATAAAACATGTACTTGGGTGCATTCATGGTCTTAGTTGAATGCTCATAAATTACTGAAACACGAACAAGAGTTTTTCTTTATTAATAATAGGAATGACAGAAGGAAGAATGAGAAGAAGGAAACTAAAATTTATTAAGTGCTTACCATGTTCTAGTTACTTTTCGTGGATCATTTTATTAAATTCTCACATTAACACTGCGAGGTAAGGTACCGGCATTCTCTAGATGAGAACATTCAGATTCAGATTAAGAAACTTCCTTAGATCACTTAGGTGGGTGGTGTTGCTAAGAATGAACCCAGATCTCTCTGCTTCCAAAATCCGTGGTGATTCTTCTGTCTCCCACTGTGTAGATACTTGGGGAATATGGTCAATGTTCATAACTACAGTTGACTCTTGAACAAAATGAGTTTGAACTGCACTGGTCCGATTATATACGAATTTTCTTCTGCCTCTGCCGCCTCTGAGACAGCAAGACCAACCCTTCCTCTCCCTCCCCCTCTTCAGCCTACTCAATGTCAAGACCATGAGGATAAAGACCTGTATGATGATCCACCTCCACTTAATGAATAGTAAATATATTTTCTCTTGCTTATGATTTTCTTAATAACATTTTCTTTACTTACTTTATTGTGAGAATACAGCACATGATACACATACAAAATATCACCTGTTAGTCACCTGTTAATGTTATCAGTAAGGCTTGTGGTCCACAGTAGGCTACTAGTAGTTGAGTTTTGGGGAAGTCAAAAGTTATACATGGATTTTCAACTGTGTGGGGCTCAGTGCCCATAACCCCCATGTTGTTTAAGGGACAGCTGTATGGCATCATTTTCTTTTTCTCCTCCATGGCCTATTGTTCCTCACAATGGCCTTTCAGAACAGCTGGATTGGCCTGTCCACTCTTTGTACTAGTACCTCTGAGTTTCTTTAAAATTTTTATGTTACTTCAGAAAAAAAATGCAGGCAACAAAAGTCCAATGACACAGGGATTATTCTCCCCACTCCCAAGATGTGTTACATATGGTGGGGGTGGGGCACAGGGAGGGAGAGCAAACACGCAAGCAGAATTGATTGAGGAGGACTTTGCACTTCTATCAGTTACTACGAAAAATAACATATGGACTGAACATTTATACCAAGGAACAGATTTGTTTCTAGTTATTCTCCAGCAGTTGAAAGAGAAAGAAAGAAAAAAACATTTTAACAGCCATCTGAAAATACTCACCAAATGAGAGAAATAAGGTTGATCTTTTTTCAGATTGCAGAATTAATATTTTAAAAATTTGACTTACAATGATTCAATTTAAATGTATTGACTGAGCTACTATTACCATGAATCTACTTCTCTGCCAGGAATGATGTGCTGTCTGTCCTCAAATGCTTAAGTTCTTTTTCTTTTTTTGGAGAATATCTGCTCTAACTTGTTGTACTCATTTTTTTTTTTTTTTTTTTTTTTTTTTTTTTTACTGTTTTCACATTACTTCCTTTCATCTGTTTTCATCATCTTATGTTTTGTCAGCCTTTTCAATATCATGAGGAAGACACCTCCAACATTTATGTCAGTAAATGGGGACACTTTTCTGTACCCCATCATTTTGTTTATAATCAATCATTTGCTTCTTGTCACGCCAGTTATTGGTTTGAGTCTGGAAAGATTCATAACTTTTGGCATTGTAAAATTCCTCAGGCTCAGAAAAAAAGATATTGTCAGGAAAACAAAATTAAAAAGTTAAGTTTAAAATTGTTTCTACCCTTCGGGCTTCTGACATATAAAAGTATTAACAACATATGTCTAGGTTAGATTTTAAACCACATGAGAGTTAAGTAGGATGAGCTTTTTTGAAACATTGTGGGTTTTGAAAATAGGAAGCAAAAAAAAAAGAATGAGAGAGAAAGCCTATAATTGCCTTCAAAAAAATACACACATGAACCTTTCTCATGCACCCAGGCAAAGCAATCTTATAAATGTGCCTTCCTTTCATGTCACTTTTTTTAAAGCCAAGTCGAACTTTCTTCACCTTCAAGAAGCAGTCTCTATCAAACTCGTTCCTTCTCCCCATTAAGACCTTCTCCTTTTCCTAATCATTATCAGTGTGTGTACATGAGGTTCTATTTTGCTTTGCAACTGCTTTTTTTTTTTTTAAAATAGCTATTTATCTGACCTTCTAAAACAAAGAAAGAAATTTATTTTGGAAATTCCTTTCAGTGAGGGCTGGTCATAGGAAAGGAGACTGTAAAATTTAGACCGCATAGTCTGAAAAGACAAGTGCTCATCAAAACGTAAAGCAGGTTTAGCATGAATGTGAAATTATCATCAAACCCTGTTGTTAAGAAAAATAAAGGAAGCATTCATTTAAATTGCAGTAATAAGGGGAGATAAAAATTGAATTTTTAAGATACAAATAAATTTAGAGTTGGATGATCTAATATGAATTTTCAAGTGCTGGTGGATATTTTGGAAATGCTCCCTTTTCTTGAGATGGATTTTTCCCCAAGTATCCCAGCATCCCCATGAAGGCCTAATTTTTATGCCTTACACCTCCCTAAGATTGGGGCGTGGCTCTGACACACTGAGGTTATATTCCTATGTTCAGTCTTAGAAAGACATCTCTGTTTGCTAGAGCCTCAGATTTCCCCAGACTCATTTAATCTTCCGTCATGCAAATCATATATAGACATTCCAAACCTAACTGTCCAAAATTGAACCACTTATCTTCCACCCCAAACCTCTTTCTATCACAACGGCAACTTCCTCTTCCCAAGTTGCCTATGCTAAAATATTGAGAGTCCTGAGTGACAACTCTATTTCTCTCATACCATTTATCCAATGGCTTAGAAAATCCTCTTGGCTCAAGTTGTAAATGTCTGTAATATCTTACAACCTTTCCCCACCTCCAGACTTATGATTCAGGTCTAAGCCACCCCTGAATCTCATTGAGACACCTTCTAACTGTTCTCTCAGCTTTCTCCATTCTGTTCTCCATACAGAAGGCAGAGTGGTCCCTTTGAAATGCAAGTTACATCAGGTTACTCCTCTGCCTAAAACAATCTTCCCACTGAGAGGAAAAGCCAAGGCCTTTATAATCGCCTGAAAAATTCTACATGGTCTGTGCTCCCATCATGTAACTCTCCAATCTTTGTTGTCTCATCTGGCTCATGTCACACTGGCCTTCCATTTGCTCTTCAAATACAACATGTGCAGTCCTGGCTCGCAGCCTTTGAACTGGCTTTTCTCCCTGTCTGTAATGTGCTTCACCCATAGTGCATGTAGGCCCCTCGCACATCTCCTATGTATATTTGATCAATTGTCACTTTATCAGAAGACCTATCACCCTGACCCTATTGCAAATTATAATCCCTCTGTCTCTTCTCATCTTCTTCCTTGATTTAGTTTTCCACATCACCTTCTAATAAACCAAAAATTTATTTACTGTATTTTTTGTTTGTTTTTCTTCCACACGAGATAAAAAGCTCTTCGAAAATAGGACTCTCATCTATTTTACTCACCACTGTATTGCAGCATCTCGAATTGAGCCCCGTGTTAAATACATAATAGTAATAAGTATTCATTGAGATGATGAATGAAGAATTGCAATGCCATACACTTGGTGAAGAAAAATCTCTTGGTGTGTTTCATGCCAAATATCAAAATCTTGAAAAAAACAAAAATTTAAGCTAAAACAATATATAAGGTCACAGTAGTTCCACTACCTAGACTCAACTTATTAAATATACACCTAATTAAATATTGCCATGATGGAATTAACGTAGAGAGAGGATGGAAAATGCAAAGAAAAGCAAGGAAAGACAGATAGAAAGAGGGACATTGAAAGGGAAACAGTCGATAGCTATTTAAACTGATTTGAAGAAAACGACATATGATTTAGAGTCCACTGACCTGATTTCCAGTCTTCCTCCTTGTGTGTAACATGTAATTGGACTCTTTATTACTTTCTCTGTAAAATGAGACTAATAAAACCTACCTCTGTAGAGCTGCTGTGAGAATACGATGAAATGAGGGATAATAAATGCCTAACATAGTGCCTGACATATAGAAGACACTCAGAAAATAAAAGTTGTGCCTAGTTCAATATATGTACTTATGTTTCCTAGCCCTGTTTACCGAGACGGCCTAGAAGCAGTGATGTTTCAGGGCCAATAAACATAACTAATTCTCAGATCTTGGTTTCCAAATATCATTCTCCAATAAAAAGAACCAGGGCTCTTTGAAGAAAAAATACTGATTCCAAGACTGGGGCAAAAAACTATTCAAGATAAGCATAGATTATTTTGTGATGCCAGAAAGTAAGAAAGTACTAAAAGAAAAAAAAAGTAGGAAGACAGATGGGTGGGGAGGGGTCATACCAAAAGAACGCAGGCAACAACTTGAAAGACAGGTTGCTGAAACAATTTGCACATTAACATAAACAATGATAGTATTATATTATAACCTAAAATATAAAATACACACTCAGGAGCCCATGTTGATATAAGTGAATGATTGAGTAACTAAACAGAGGAGAAGGGACAGATCTTTCTAACAGAACAATTCCAATGAATAAATGTAGAAGGAAGGAAGCGATGAGAAAGTCACGGTTAGAATACCACAGCAATATCTACTCATGGATGTTAAAATTAGTGGCGAGGCCTTTAAGGAAAAACAGAATATCTACAGAGACTCAAAGTATCTCGCTCAAAATGTTTAAGCACTATGATAGTTTTTACTTATGTCTACAAATTCTTTGAAACTCCTCCTTCTAGGAGGCAGAGCTTGATTCCTCTCCCATTTGAGTAAGACTGGTTTTAGTAACTCATTTTAAGAATGAAATTTGGAAAAACAGTAACTTTAACAATGGAGAAATCTGCCAGATAGCACCTTAACCAAATAATCATGGTTAAGTAATAACCACTAATAATAATGCCATCACGAGAAGGGCACATCACTTCTATAATATTGTTTCCCAAAATCCATACTCTTGGTCTAATCAGGAGAAAATATCACACAAACCTAAATTGAGGGACATCCTACAAAATGCCTAACCGATGCTCTTTATAAGAGTCAAGATTACGAATAGCAAGAAAAATCTGAAAAATAGTCACAAATCAGAGGAAAGTATGGCAATACAGTGACTAAATGTTATGTGGTGTTCTGGACTGGAATCCAGAACAGAAAAAGGGTATTAATAGAAACAATGGAGAAATCCAAATAAATCCTATAGTTTAGTTTCTCGTATTGTACTGAGGTTAATTCCTTAGTTCTGACAACTGTACGGTTACGAAAGATGCCAACAATAGGGAAATCTGGGTAAAGAGATAATTCTTTTTACTACCTTTGCAACTCTTATTTAAAGTTAATTTCATTTAAATCTTTTTAAAAGTTAAAAAAATGAAAATTATGATTAAACGAGATGTCTATGAAAATATTTATAAATTGTATAAGGTTATCCTTATAAGTTAGGCAGTATTATGTAAATAATAATGAAAAGCAGTGCTTTAGAAAGTAATAGTGTGGTTAGAGTAACCAGCAACTGTGTGATTTGAATTGAGCAGCCAATTTAGCCAAATCAAATATCCCAAATGTAGACACAGCATAAGTTTAAGTGACGACAGGCGTGCGGCCAGCTTCCAAGATGACTGTGTATGGTCCTCAACTCTTCATCTTCACGCTCTGGTAGACTTGTCTCTCACACTGGATAGGGCCAACCTCGATAACTGATAGAGTAGTGCGGAAATGAATTCTTTACTATTATGTGACTTCCAAGGATAGATGATGAAAGACATTGTGATTTCCACCTTACTGTCCTGGATGGATCATCCTTGAGGAAGTCAACCACCATATTGTGAGGACATTCAAACAGTGCACCGAGGGGCCCATGTGGGGAGAAACTGAAGCCTTCTGCCAGCTACCAGCACCACGTGAGTAAGCCTTCTTGGAAGCACATCATCCAGATCCAGCCAAGGTGTGAGATGACGCAGCCGTGGCTGCATCTTGACTATAACCTCATGAGAGACCCTAAGCCAGGAACATCTGGCTAAACCACACTTGAATTCTTGACCCACAGAAACTATAAAACAATAAATGCTTATTATTTTAAGCCACTAAGCTCTGGAGTAATTGTTATGTACCAATAGATAACTAATACTACAGTCTTTTGAAAAGAAAGCAATAAACATTTTTCTAGGAAACCAGGGCCTAAAGCCAATAATTTAAAAATAGACAAAAGCAAATGACATTCTGGCATGAGCTTGACAAGAAATGTGGTGCACTCCTTGTTTTCTTTCTTTCCTATTATCTAATTGTTTTATTTTTGTGATTATCCAGGTTTATGTATATTTAGAAAGCAGGTTTTTGCCACTTTTCTGATTCAGTGATATACCATGTAACAGAAGGAAGTGTAGTAAACTAGAAAGAGGAGATTAGAGTCAATGCCATTTGAATACACCAAAGACAACTTTAATAGAACATGCCAGTAGCAGGCAGGATTAGCACTGGAAGGAGATGTTTTTCTCTGTAGGAGATCTTTTTGTTGCTGTTGCTTTGTTTGGTTGTTGTTTGTAATCATTAAAATATCAGGTGTCCCTTTCTGGAAATATTATTCAGGAACCACAAACTTGAGTTTCTCCACTGAGAATTTGAGTGGAAAAAGTATAGGGTTAGGATTTAAGACCCTGGTTGCTGTTTTACCACCTCTAGACATGTGGTTTGAGGAAGTTTCAAATTCTTCCATCTGAAGTTTTTTCATTGGTAAAATGAGAGTTTATAAAATAAATGCTAAGTTTCTTAGAGTTTCCTAAGGTCTCAGAACTATTTTAAAAAATTAAAAGTGTCATATATGCTACCTCTTTTGAATGAAGTAATTTAGCCTCACTGGCTCCCTTAATTCAGATAAAAGATGTAAGTGTCCCAGAATAATTATTTATTGGACACAGTTCCCAGGGAAAGAGGCATAACCACAGAGTTACCAAATATGTAAACGGCATAAACCTATATTTGGTAGCTGCAAAACCAAACCTTTGTCTCACTGAACAGCCACTGTTTTGTGATGCTGAGGGTCTACATTTTATCTTACATAATTCTTCTGGAATTGATATTTTAAAATTGAGAAGCAATTTAGTGTGCTGCACAGCCCCGCTCTATTGGCCCAGGCCAACACTAATGACACATTTTAATAGAAAAATGGGCAATTGGGCACCTAAACTTTACCCTGCCATGGATCATTTTTGGCAGCTGTGCTTTTTATTCATCAATCTGATTGAAACTCCTTTCCTGACAGAAGCAATGATACTCTTCTTTGTTCAGGATTTCCATAAAAGGCTAAATGGAAGTCTTTGCAGACAGACTGGCGTGCCTGAATAAATTTATTTTCCTAGGCTTCCAGCCATAACAGTGAGCAAACAAATGCCCCTTACCTACATCTTTATGTGCACCATAGGATAGAAAATTTATAAGATTAAATAACACTCATTTGCTTTTGACTTCATTCTTCCCTGTTTTAAATCATTGCCCAAACTTGCATTTTTAAATCTTTCACTTATAATTCTTAACCTTTAGCCCTGGGCTATTTGAGCACTATATGGCTGTGTGTGTGTGCACACATACATTGCCTATGATGTTGGGGGAGGAGGACCTGGCTTTCTGTTTAATCCTCTTTCTTTATAGAGAACAGACCTCAAAGGGTTTCCTTTCCTAGCTTCTTAACTTCTCTTCCAAGCATAATGATTCTAGACAGACTGAACAACTGACCAGTGATCCATCGTGTTTTTAATCATTTACAGTCTGATTCCTGCACAGTAGTGCTTGATATTTGGTTTTGAAGAATGCTTTCCTGGGGAACACATTCAATTCAGCGTTTCTGAGCAATAAATTACCTGCATTTGGGGGCCCTCGACAGCCTGTATTATTTTGCCCTTGTTGAAAATAATGGACAATTTGGAACAATGCTCCGTTTTGAATTAAAGTATAAAAGGTAAGACTTTTAGGGTTCAATATGATGAGTGGGCCCTCAACAAAGAGATTGTACCTAAATCTCCCTGAGAGAGGAAAGATTTAGCAGGGTGAGACGGTGAAGACATAGAAGAGAGGAGGCAGAAACATAAGCATTTGTACAAACACATTACTTCTTTTTTCAGAGTTGGGAAAATCATTTTGTATCCTGTGCTGTCCCAGATGCTCAGTCAGCTATATAGTTATAGTTATACTAACAGGAGGCAGAACAGAGCTCTGTGCAGCGATTATGATCATCTTGAATCACCCAGAAGAGATCTGTGGTCTCCTATCTAGCTGGCGGGCTGACCTCTATCTTTCCCCACCTGGGAGGTTGGTCTGAGCAAGCTGCAACTGTTGGCCCTATGGACAGATCACAAGAGAAACTGATCTTTAGCTGAAAATGCATCTGTTTGCACATTGGTATAAATTAATCATCATAGATTAAATTGTGACACTATCATTTAAATGTTTATAAAAGGAATAAACCGTTATTTTCATACATGAGCATGTATGCACATACATAGTCCCCAGAATAGAAAATAATCCCAAAGTGAGGATGTGAATTAGAAACGGCAATATCTTGTGTCACATACATAGCGTTTTAAATAGTGATTAGGTTTCCAGGCTTAACAAAAGTGAGCTGAGCTCTTAGTTCCGTTAAACTAAAGATTTAAGCTTAAAATGAGAGTTAAGATAACTGTACAAGAGGCAATATAGGACAAGTGTTAAGAATCAGAGGTACTTTTGAGTCCTGGCTTCCTCAGTCACTGGGGGTATCACTTTGGGAAAGTTTCGTGTCCTCCCCAAACCCATTTCCTAGACTGTATATACGACAGGGGTTAGCAAGCTATGGCCCGTGGGCTAAACTGGCCTTCCAACTGTTTCGATATGGCTCGTAAGCCAAGAATGATTTTTTCATTTTTAAGTGTTAAAAAAAAAATCAAAGGAAGAATAATGCTTTGTGACATGTGAACATTGTATGAAATTTAAATTTCATGATGAATAAATAAAGTTCTATTGGAACACAGCCAGGCTCATTTGTTTGTATACTGTCTCTGTCTGTTTTTTATGCTGCTTTCATGCCACAACAGCAGAAAGTTACTACAGAGACCCTGAGGCCCACGGAGCCAAAGATTTTTAACCTGTGGCACTTTACAGAAGAAAGTTTGTCTACCCCTGTTTTGTACTTACCTTGCAGCACTGTCATGAGGATTGAATGTTACCTAAAGTGGTTGGTATGGGGAATTGCCACGAGGAAGCACTGAGATTATGCTACCCGTGAAAATCAATGTGTAGCTGTGCACGGAGCAGACTGTCTTCACAAAGACAGGGAAAAAAAAGAGACAATGCTGAGAAATAATCCCAAAATACTAGCATTTCCCTTCTACTTATTAATATAAGAGTGCATGATAGTGTCAGAGGGTATGTATAGAAAAATGCAAATATCCCAATTGAGTCAATCTATTCCAACCTACCAGTGACTGGATCATAATTTCCAATAACAAATTCTGCATCCATTTTAATAAGAGGTAAAATTTTGTCATAGACAATACCTCCTGACTAGTTGATATTATTGTTTGTCTCACTGAATATTTCATGATGAAAATCTCTATTTAAATAAATAGAAGCTCATCGATGAATCTAACAATGAAAAAAAGCATTCTAAAGACAGGACTTTATGGTCAGATATTTCTTTACTGAAGTAAGGTCTGTGGCCGCCTATCTAGCTGGTGATGAATCTACATGATGACGAAATGTAAGAATACCTTCCATGATGAAAGTTCTTTCCCTCTGTTCTCAACACTAATGAAAGCTACCCTACATTGAGTGCTTCCTCTGTTAAGTGCTATGTAGAAAGTTATCTTAAACTTTTCCAGTAGCCTGAAATAAATAGGAAACTGGTACTATGAATGTTTAATTCCACTGATATGGAAATCTGATACAGACATAGGCCAAGGGAGAGCATGATGGAACCCTTTGGAATGTATCCCCACTCTTGACCACTCTGGTGGGGCCACAGGGGGCTACAATCAAGCTAGCAACTCATCTCTAAAGGAAACATTTTCCTGGCTTCTAAATGAGTTTCTATTGTAATTGTAATGGTTATTATTAAATCAATAACCACATCTATAGTGGTAAGAATACCACTACTAGTACTAATGCTCACTTACAGGGTTCATCCACAAATATTCATGGCCCACTGTGTAACAGACACTGGATTAGACCCTGGGTGTACACAGTAGGAAACAAAACAATGTACCCACACCATGGATCTTACATTTTAATGAGCAGAGGCAAACAAAAATCAAATAAAAGTAAACTAGGAAATATCAAGTGCAATGATTGACTGTGTGATGAGAGAAGGGGGAGGAATACTCTTGATTTGGTGGTCAGAGAAGACTTCTCCAGGGGGTTTCATTTAAGCTGAGATTTGAGTGACAAGGGCTCTGCCATATAAATGTCTGGGAGAAGAGCATGCTAAGGAGAGGGAATGGCTGATGTGAAGGCCTTAAATACAGGGGTGAGTTAGCTGTGTGTTCAAGGAAAGGAGAGCAGGCAGATGTGGCTACAGCCTGGGGGAATAACGGGAATGGTAGGGATGCCAGCACGGGAAGTGGAGGAAGCATTATGTAGAGTCTTGTAGGGCATTTTTAAATGTGATAGAAAGCCAGGGGGGAATTTTAAGCAGAGGAGTTCCATTATCTGATTTGTACTTTTTAAAGATGTTCTACCTCCTGGGTGAAGAATGGATTGGAGGTGTTCAAGAATGCAGAGACACTAGAGTCTCCAAATACACTGTTAGATTAAATGTGGAACGTGTTAGTCTTTTACACTGATGGTTCCCAGTTGATCAGGTTTTCTGGTATTCATGCCCACCCTTTAAATCTGGGCAGCTCCTAGCTTATGACTCACTGAAACCAAAAGGAGGTGGCAGAAGTAATGTTGTAGCAGTTGCAGACCTAAGCCCCAAGGGGCCTGGTAGTGTCCCTTTCTGTGCTCTTGGGTTCCCTGAGCTGTTAAGTAAGAGGAAGAGGTCGTCTGGGGAACCCCATAGAGAGGGAGAGAGTAGATGGAGTGAGAGAGAGAAAGAGAAGCCTTCCCAGAATCCTGTCTAAGCCTACCCCTAGGTGTCCCTCGGTGGGGTGCAGACATATAAGCACCTATGAGCAAGACTATCAGAATAACCTCAAAGATGAGATCATTCTTTCCTATAGAACTTTGAACAAATAACACGATTGCTGGTTTAAGCCATTAGGTATTGATTGAGGTGGTTTGTGGTATAGCAAGAGATTACCAAAAGATATATATAGAGAGAAAATAAAAATGTCACCTCAACGTCAGGTGCTAAAATATAAGCCTAAAATAAGTGAAATTTATTTGCTTTGGAATTAGGTGATTCTTCCATAATTCTTTCACTTTTCAGACTGTAGTGGTGGCTAGAAATGCAGTGAAAAAGTTGCCACTGGGGGCTGGAGATAAGAGGATGTGAATTGTGTCCTGGTAGAATCATTAGTGAAACTGCCACCTGCAGTAATGTGAAAGAAAGAAAATGTTCCTATGTAACTTGGGGATATAGCGAAGGAGATTCCTCAGAAGAATGTTAAAAGTGCCATCTGGGTGCATTTAGCTGCTTATAATAATAATAATGTATGGGAAGAGCAAGATGAGCTGAAAAAGGAACTGTTCCATTCTCAAGCAGAATTAAACAAAAAAATAAGGGAACCAGGACTTGGCAGGTTGAAAATTAAAATTGTTTCTCATCTCAGTCTTTCCTGAAAAGAACTATAAAAGTAATAAATAGTCTCAGGGCAAAGATCAAAGCTAAGACTCTGCCAATAAAATATGGCCTCAAGATAAAGGTCATTTCAAAGGAGACCATAAGACCCCTTCTATGGCTTCGAAGAGATTTAAGATTGTATCTCAGAGACCCTCTTATCTAGATAAAGGGTTTTAAGAATCTTAAAGGCCTTGTCCAGAAGATCCTCATTTATGCTCAGCCCAGAGTGAAGCCTGTCTCAAAGAATTTTGTGGGTGTGGGTTTGTCTAATGGAGGCAACTACAATAACAATTTATAAGAAACTCAGAAAGCTTTTAAGAGAGTTATAATTATCGAAGCATCTCCAGCTTTGACTGAACTGGACAGAAATCATTTACCTAGCAAAGAGGTATCTGGGCTTCCAAAATTTTATGAGCAAGAAGCAGACTGAGAAAAATACTCAGCTGCAAGCACAATCCATTTCTAAAGAAAAGGAGGATGACTTACCAAGAGATACAGAAAGCCACTTGCAGACAGTGGAACTGAGCCCTAATCAAGGCTGCAAAACAGGTTCTCAGTTTGATTTCATAACTGTTATTGACCCATGGCTTCTGTGGGCCTCCCATTTGCCTGGTTTTTTAGTTGCAATTGTCCAATCACATGGTGTTGTGAAAGGGGTGCCTAGGAGTGGGAGAGGGGTGTAAATAACGTGTCTCTTAGCTTACAAGCCTTCAAATCAAGAGAAATCATTCTCAAAAAGCTGTGACTCAGGATTTTTTTTTTTTTGAAAAGCCTCCTCCTACCCCATTCTACCTCAAACAAATTTAGATTATGAAATATTCTGGACTTGAGCCTAAACTTGACCCCATAATGGAATAAGATTTGGGGGGTCTTGGGGAAAGCATGAGTGATTTCTAAATGTGGGAGAATTGTCAATCATTAGGAATCAGAATTTTTTTAAACTTCCTTCTTCCTCTCTCCCAAACTTCTGACAACCATGGATCTTTTTAATATCCTATAGTTTTGCCTTTTCCATATGTCAGAGAGTTGGAATCATACAGTGTGTAGCCTTATCAGACTGATTTCTTTCACTGAATGATATGTGCTTAAACTTCCTTGAAGTCTTTTTATGGCTTGATAACTTATTTCTCTTTGTTGCTGAATAGTATTCTGTCGCATGGATATAGCACAGTTTATTTATCTAGTCACCTTTTGAAGGATATCTTGGTTGCTTCCAGTTTTTTGGCAATTATGAATAAAGCTCTTCTAAGAATTCATGTGCAAGTTTTTGTAAGGACAAAAGTTTTTAACTCATTTGAGAAAATACCTAGCAGCACAATTGCTGGATCATATGGTAAGACTACGTTTAACTTTGTAAGAAACTGCCAAACTGTCTTCCAAAGTGGCTGCACCATTATGTGTTCCTACCAGCAATGGATAAGAATGCATGTTATTCCATATCCTCACCAGCATTTGGTATTGTCAGTTTTTTTTTTGTTGTTGATGTTCTGCATAGACAATCATGTCATCCGTGAACAAATACAGTTTTATTTTTTCTTTCTCAATCTGTAGAACTTTTCTTTTCTTTTTTTGTCTTATTGCATAAGCCAGGAATTATACCATGATGTTTAATAGGAGTGGTGAGAGGGGCATCCTTGCCTTGTTTCCCATCTTAGAGGGAAAGCAACTGGCTTCTCACTACGAAGCATAACATTGGGTGTAGGTGTTTTGTTAATGTTCTCTATCAAGTCAATGAAGCCTGCCTCCATACCTAGTTTTTTGAGAGTTTTATTTGTTTTGTTTTGTTTTAAATCATAAATGGGTGATTTACTGTTATGTGCTTTTCTACATCTATTGATATGATCATGGAATTTTTCTCCTTTAGCTTATTGATATAATGGATTACATTAATTGATTTTCAAATGTTGAACCAGCCCTGAATATCTGGGGAAAATCCCACTTGATTACATTGCATAATTCTTTTTATATATTGTTGGATTTGAGTTGCTAATCTTTTGTTGAGGATTTTTGTATCCTTGTTCATGAGAAATTTTGGTCTCTAGTTTTCCTTTTTTGTAATCTCATTTTCTTGTTTTGGAAGGTCCAGAATTTTATCACCATTTCTTCCTTGATTTCCAGCTTTGGGTATTTCTCTTCAGAAGTCTAATTTGATCCTAAATTCTTTTTTATATGTGAATTTTTTAATATTGATATTTGAAAACTTTTTTCACCTGCTCACTATTGTCAGTATGTTAAATTGTCACACTGATGAGTCTTAGTGTGATGAGCCAGACCTTTGCTAGGCTCTTTTTATTAGGAAACTTGGGTACATAAATTTTGGAATTTTTTGTTGGTTATTTGTTTACTAATTTCCTCCCTTCTCTTATTT
The DNA here is from genome assembly GCA_028533085.1 of Varecia variegata. Lineage (NCBI taxonomy): Eukaryota > Metazoa > Chordata > Mammalia > Primates > Lemuridae > Varecia > Varecia variegata. The sequence continues at coordinate 22,712,409 of CM052440.1, read as the reverse complement.
TTTTGAACCCTTTTTGGCCAAAGTTTGGATCTCCTGGACTGATCTGTTGTTCTCACCTTTTTATGCCTATAATAATTTCCATTTTACTTTCTTCTGCTGTGTATGAGGATACCTTAGTTTTATTATCTAGTTCTTCCAATAAATCTTTCATTTCATTTAATATTTCTAGTTTTCAAAAACTCTATCTGACTAAGCCAACAGTTCCATTTTTATAGTATCCTATTGGATGCGATGATTTCTCATTTATCTGAGAATATACATGATAATTTTAATTTTAGATTTCATCTGCTGTTCGCATTAACTGTTTTCTATGAGTTCCTTTTTTCCTCTTCAATCTTTGGTGTTTTTATTTTGGGCAAGGCTTTCCTCAATAGCCAATGATTGCTGTTCTTCATTCATTTTTAAGATTAAGTTATTAAAAGCCTGAATAGAAGCTCTGTATGAGATGGAACCTTCCAGCTGAGGAGCTTCTCCTTCATGGTGATCTATTGGGAACCCTTTCATTTCATATCGGGAATCCCATCCTCCCTACACCTTGGCTGGCCATTTTCCCCAGAGAAGAATCCTCTAATCTCCTGCTGGCAGAGCACACCAAGCAATAGCAGGGGCTAGTGGCTGCATAGCTTGGTGTGTAGACTTTTACTTCTTAGTCCTCTGTGTTGAGTTTGACTCCTCTCTCTTGTGCCTTCTGCTCTACCTCCTGTCCCTGAGTCCAGAGCCTCTTGTTTTGATTCAGAATAAATCTGTAGTCTCTTGCCAGGCTTGGGATGACTGAGTCTGCTGGCTGTACACACTAGGGGAAGAGATATCTCAACGTCTCTAAAGAAACTTACCACCATCTTCCTGACTGCAACCTCACACCTTCCCCTGCTTTGTGTGATATCCACTTCCAGAGCCTTCCCAGAGAGGGAATTAAGCACAGCTCTCCTTGCCTTTCTGTCCAGCCAGGGCTTTCAGTCAGCTTTCTAGTTTCTGCTAACTCCTCCATCCACTTTCCATTTACTGCAAATGGTTGCCACTTCCGTCCACTATTGTCTCCTCTTGCATTCTGTGTGTGTGTGTGTGTGTGTGTGTGTGTGTGTATTTACCATTTTTTATTTCTTTACTTTCACTTTAATGAGGTTTGGGAAGGAGCAGAAATGAAAAGCATGTATTTAACCTATGTTTAATCAGAAAGCTACTGAATCATTACAAACACACAAAATAAATTTTCAAAGGATGTTTTGCTACTTTATTCTAGATAGATCAAGAACATATTATTACTACTCTAGACATGCAGTCCATTTAAGCAAAACCAAAATTTGGTCTAAGCATTCACATTATTAAACACCATAATTCCTAAACTGTATAATTGATGTAATTCTCACTCCCTAAAAATGCTATAACCACTATAAGAAAAATGTTTTCCTAGTTGAAACACTGACAGTTTTTATCCTTTTCCTACAGCATCACTTTTATGAGATCTTATGAAAGTCTCTGAGAGCTGAACTTAGGGATGTTGGAGCCAATACAATCATAAAGTGGAGAAATCCTTTCATCCTTAGCCTCACCCTGAGTCTGTGTTTTCTTTCAAGGAAAAATGTAAGCACAAATAAGCAACAAATCACCTCATTAGTTTCTTGGGCATGCAGTGGAACTTTCTCAATATATTTTGTTTAATATTTAAACTCCTGTTTAACTTCCCTGCTCCCCTTTTCCCTTTTAGGGATTCCCCACTGTGTGTAGTGCCCACCTCCCGACTGCAGAGTCACAGGAAAGGTGACACAGGCTGTGCCCTATTCAGTTGTGGTCACTCGGATCTTGCTTCTGGGACTTTGCATGGGAAGCTGCCCTCCTGTGCCTCTCAGGTGCAGCAGCTTGCAGACCAGATAAATTCTGCAGCATCACTTTTGACGTGGTTCCTAGTGCTCAGCCCTCAGGTCGTCCCAGATCTTGCCATTTGTCTACACTTGGCCTCACATTACTGTGAGCCCTCGTAACAGCTCAGTAAATTTCACTGTAGCGGCAGATAGGCAGAGTTGATGTCTATTCCTTGAAATCAAAGCTGATATAGAGAATGCATAAATGCATGGATGGAATTGTGTTGCCTATTTTTATTTTTTAGGGAGGGGGTGTGGAACAGAAAAAGAGAGGTTGATAAATTATTTAAATGTGTGAGCTCTGGTTCTTTGTAATATTTTCTATCAAAGACTTTCACCACCATCTCCCTCCCTTGCCTGCCCACCCCCACCTCAACCCTCTGACTTGCAGCCTAGTGACAAAAATGTGAAGGTGCCCAGCACTTTAGGCCTAGGGCGATTGCTTTGGTTGGCTTCATCCGAGGGATGACTCTGTCAACACCAATAAGAACAGACAACAGTAATAGGAGCATGCAAGATGGTGGGTATGTGAACATCAAAGCAAAGAACAATATTCACTCTAAAACAGGGTCACTCGCTCTTGGTGTAAGATGGGGGTTAGAAGGAGAATCTCAGACCACAGATTTTTAAGTGATCAAGAAACCAAATAGGGATGCTTTAAAAAAAAAAATTCCTCTTTGGTAGAAGTCAGTGAAATACAAGTTTTGCAAATTAGAATAAAAGAATCGAGAGTCTAAGTTTTTTCCTTAAATCTGAGGCACTGTGGGAAGAGAAGAGCCTGATTAAAATGAGCCAGTGTACCTGATACACACATTATTTTATTAATTTCAGTGCACAGTGCTCGAAAAGGAGAAAAACAGAGTTCAGATGAATACCCTTAAAAGCACCGTGAGCTTGGTCATCTGGGTAGTGTTACCCATAAAGGGAAGCAGAGATAAGCAAATTCAATTTGGAAAATAATGGCCCATACTATGAACTGGGATCCACATGACACGCTATTGATACAAAATACAGCAAAAGTCTGTCATAAAGGCTTCTGGAACTGGAACCTTTCAAAATGATAGAGTACTCGCTATTTTATTTTGGTGGCTTTTTACCCCCTAGTCCATAAGCCTGGGTGGAAAATAACATACACCAAGAAATTGATTAAGGAAAAAATATTTCCAAGTAGATGTAACAGCTGCCTATGCTGCATTTGAGAAGATGAAAACATAATACCTGTGAAGGGAATAGGGTAAGATGTGTACGGAGGGAGGATGCAGAAGCGGGTCTCCCTGGCTGCACTTTATCAATTGCGCTAGGAAGAGCCTGTGGTCATTCACACAGAGGCTAGGCTGAAATTTTCTCTGCATCATCCCACTCACTTGGAAGCTATTTGTAGTCCTACTGATGGATATGTATAAAGTTAGCTAATTAAATCAATTCAGAAGATGCTTGAAAAATGTGCAGGTGGACTATGTGAGAATGAAAACTGAAGATCTGTAACTTCCTGGGATTTATTTTGCTGAGGCCCAAATTCAAATCATGCTCTCCACAAAGCTGGAGAGTCCAGGCAATCATTTGGTACATTTTTGTTGTTTTCTACGTATCTCTAAGTAAACAGTACCTCTTACCTTTCCATAAAATCAAGATTTTATTTCACCCCAGGAAAACAGAGAGATAGTAATTACCTACATTTAAAGAATGCATTTGGGATGATGGAATTTCACTCTGGGACCCTTTGGGAATAGTTCAAAGAGATAAATTGTTATCCTCCAGACCAGAAGAAACGGAGGACAGACTGTGCACCAAATTTTAAGAGTATGCTTGTGTTGGTCTGTCTTTAAACGTTGGCTCCTCTGGTCCACACAAAATGCATTTGATGGGGTGAGAGCACCAAAACATAGTCATCTGTCCTCCGTGGCAGCTTGAGTAGGAGCCCTGAGGGGTGCCAGCTAGGAGACCTGACACAGGTACTGCGGCCACGCACTGAGACTTACAGGAGCAGGTGCTCTTGTTTGCAGGTTTGATTTGCAGGGTTGCTGTTTCTCACATGAGGAGCTTTTACTAAGCATGCTCCAACATTGGGCAGCTCCAAGTGGTTTGTTCTTTAACAGTGATTAACAATTTGTCAGAGCAATTGCAAGTAGGTCATGTTCCAAAGCAATAAAAAATATTTAGCCCTTTATTAGAAATGCTCCAGAAAAATAAAAGACAACAAGAGTGCATTTTGCTGGTAGTAGTGAAAGAAAGTAAAATAAAATTGTAATATTTAATGCAATAGTAGCTCAATTCTGTGATGTGATCAATTACATTAAGGGTGCTATTAAAAATAAGAAAGTAAGAAAAAGGGTGTTGTTTGAGAATTTAGAGAGTTTTCTGTAGGCTTAGAGTATGACCATTCAAAATGTCAAGGGGCTACTACAGTGTAAATAAGACTTGATAGGGAATTTTTCAGCTACTTATGGGATCAAATGGATGTCAGGTACCTCAGGGCATTAGAGTCCACAGACTTGACCTGGCCCCCCAGGCCCTCAGCTGGCATCCCAGCCTGTAACCCTGAGCTGGCTATTTCCTATCTCTGAGCTTCACTGCTTCATCAGTAACTCCTAGTTCAAAATCCATCTACCTTATAAGGGTACTCAGAGCATTCACACATTGACTGCCATGTGAGTGATATTTAACTCAGGCTAGTTTTCAGCCCGGGGCCTCGTGAAGCAAAACCGTGGAGTTGCTTTGTGAAAATCCTACTTGTTGAAATTCTTGTCGTTACAATTAGTATTGACAACTTAATTCTAAAAACATGGATTGTGTTGCATATAATTCATGCACAGAACACAATAAAAAATAACAAATTAGAAAGGATTGTTTTGTTTTAATGAAACACCACGGGCTCAGGGAAAAAAATTTTTTTCTAGTGTGGCAGTCAATGTGTTAAAGAGAAAATAATATCTAAGAAACTTCTTTGTGATCTCTAAGTTACCATAAAAAATAATAAACTATTATTACTTCATCATGAATCTATATGCTAATTTCTTATTATTCTTTATCTGTTCCCTGAAACAAATTTATCAACAATGCCTCTTAGGCCAATTCCACTAGCTTAGTTCTAGTTATTCTTTCATACTCAATGCCAAATTCTGCTTTTACAAACAAAATTCTGTAATTCAAACTCTCCACTAATATTGTTGGTTTTATTTCTTCAATCAGCCCTAAAGGAATTTGATCATGTTTGTTGAAAGATAGTGTCACATTTCTTCATTGCCTGTGCTTGGTCTATTTTCTGCCATCCTAGCTAGTTCCTGAAAAGTATTTTAGATTTCTTTTCATCTTCCTATGCCATTACAGGAGGCAAAATAACAGCCTCCCAAAGATGTCCATGTGCTAATTCCTGGAACCTGTGAATATAGTACTTTACGAGGAAAAAAAGTTTTTATTTGTAGATGAGAGTACGTTGGGTTATCCAAATAGGCCTATTATAATCACTAGTGTTCTAATAACGGAAGGCAGGAGAGTCAGAGTCAGAAAAGGCAAGGTGACAAGAGAAGCAGAGGTTGGAGTGACGTGGGGCCAGAACCCACTGGGCGTGGGAAGCCTTTAGAACCTGGAAAAGGCAAGGAAATGGATTCTCTCCTGCAATCTCCGTAAGAAACACATCCATGTTGACCTCCAGAACAGATTGTGAATCAATTGTTACAATAGCAACAGGAAAACTACTACAGCTATTTTGTTTTGTTTTGTTTTTGTTTTTGTTTTGCTTCTTTGAGATAGGGTCTGGCTCTGCTGACCATGCTCGAGGGCAGTGACATCATCGTAGCTCACTGCAGCCTCCAGTGCCTGGCTTCAAGCAATCCTCTCACCTCAGCCTCCCAAAGTGCTAGGATTGCAGACTTGAGCCACCACGCTGAGCCTCACACGGTTATTTTTATGGGTCATTTTTCAATCTGTCAGGGAAAGGGTGTTGGTGTTGGTGGTACAGATTTTATAATTGAGTCAAGAAACTAAGTAAAAAGTAAATGCCAGCATAGAAAGTTTACAAAACCAAAAGCAGCTATCAGGACTTCCCAATTTCTCACACAAGTTAATAACAATAGACAGGAACCTGGCAATTTTAGAGACTCAAAAGACCTGAGAAATAATAAAATCAACAGTCAAATAGTTGCTAAGATATTTGTGAGTTGAGAAATTTGGGGAAGGGCATACATTATGTCTAAATACCATATAGTCCAAGTTATTCAAAACTTTACTTTTTTGGTTTGCTTGTATTTTCACTATAAAGAGATTCCATTTGTACTAGGCAGCCTGTCTCATCTGCCTTTTTTAATAATTCTGAAGTGTATATTGTTAGTATCACCCATCTTAATAGGGAAATTGAGGCTGAAACAGGGTAAGTAATTTATCTAGGCTTCCCAGCTAATAAGTATTATATCCCCACTATAGCTTTTATTACAGCAAGTTGAAATTGTACTTTTTAAGTGTCAGTCTTTGTTTTTTGTCTTCATGAATCCTCTTTTCTATTTTTTATCCCCAGCACCTAGCACAGTGACGGCTACCTAACAGACAATTTGCTCTTTGAACAAATAAACAACATTACTATTCTGTGGCTAACTCTTAGGGTGAGGAGTGAGCAATTCATTTGGTCCTTGGGCACCTGCTACAGCGTCTCATCTAATAATTATCAAACAACACTTTGACCTTCATGAGACCTGTGAAAATATAAAAAGGCCTTTGTTGAGATTTTTTTTTTAAATGAATCACCTAATATACAATAAAACATGTGGCTGTTTAATTTAAAATGGGTTTTTGGAGGTCACTACTAAATTAAATAATACAGTGACAATGACTCCAAATAGAAACTAACAGAAGTTCTTCAACAATGTGTTAAGAAATTCACAGGAATTAAATATTTAATCAAAAACATTCAATAAAAGTAGAATTACTCCTGAAAGCTAGGCTGAATTTTTGGGAGATTAACTGGACAGATTCCACAAACATTTGTCTAAGGTATTATCCGGAAAATCACTTTCAACCCTAATACAATGAAAATATATTATACATGTTAATAACAATGTCCCATCTGTTTAAGCACTTTACAACCTACGGAAAGCCATACCTGCAGAGAGCCTATGGCTCTGAATTCAAAAACAGTTGATATGCAAGTTGAATGCATGTGGCTATATAACCTGGTAAACAGGCCTTATGAGCTTCCTTTTAAAGGACCCTAATGGCACTGTAAACCAACCTTTCAAAATAAACCCTCTGAATAAGCCAGGGACAAATTTTACAGGGTAAAAGACTGACTGTTTGTAGCCAATGATAAGTGACTGCTCAGTTTTGAAGCTATTTTAGCGGAACTGCTTCGAGATTGAAGGCTATCTAATATAAATGCCAAAAAGGGAAGCAAACAGAAAGTTCGTTTATAAGCCATGAGTGTTTAAGTGCTCAATAAATTTACAAAATCTATCCACCTATCCAATTTATCAAGGAATACAAAAACTTGAAGGTAAAAGTAAAAGTTCTAGCCCACTATTTCAGCTTTAAAATTTATTTTAAGGAAGGCAGGTAGGCATTTCTTTCCTCACTGTACAGAAAGAATAGAACAGAAATATACCAGTCTGACAGGAAACTGGGAGTAAACCAACCCATAAATATTCAAAGGATAAATTAACCAAATGATTAAGAATATTAATGAAATGCAAGATATTGAATTACTCCTAGAATATGAAAAGTATGATTCTCTTTCACAGAGAAAATGCGGGTCCATGTGTGGACATGAGACAACCAGTAAATGCAGCTAGATTTTTAAAATAATACTTCAGTTTACAAAGCACTTTGAACATGGTATATGATTTTTACAACAACAATGTGTAATAGGTAAGTTTAGAATCATCTTCATTTTACAGATGAGAAAGCGAAGGCTCAGGGTGACTAATTTATTGTCTAAAGTCACACAAATTATGAAAGGTAAAATAGAGGTTTTGGGCTCTAAACCAAGTGTATATTTTTCAATATTTGCCTCTTCTCCATCTCTACCAGTCTATTATATTTATCAGTGGATATTTTAAAGAGATTACCTACATATTATATTACATCAAAGAATTAAAGCCTTAATATTAAGGCTGTAAAGTCTAGAAACATCACATACATCAAATTCAAATTCATTCAAGGACCCTTTTAGATATAAAATGGTGTTTGCTGTGTTAGATGGCAATGCTCCTTGAGACAGAATCAAATTGTGGTCTGAATAATTTTCCAAAGCCAACTCGAAGAAAGTGTGATACACCAGACAGTTTAATCAGTGTCTATTTTACTATAAATATGTGTGCAAGTTGCAATAATTTTCGATGGTATAAACATACAATCAAACACACTCAAGTAAAAATTTTGGCAAAATACTAAAGACCAGAAAAAAAGTGAGAAATCAAAGGAAGAAGTTTCAGAGTGAGCAGAGAATAATTTGATTATGTCAAGAGAAATTCTAATGGAAAGAAATTAGAGCTCAAGGGGATACTATAAGCACTGATCCAGATGCATCTAAATATTTCCAGAAATTTGAACTTTCCCCACAATATTTAGGGCTGATGAATCAGATAGCAGATATTGTTCAAGAAAACAAAAACCTTGCAGAAAATGTCCCTATCCTAGTTTAACATCCACAGACCTTTATAAGCCTAGCTGCATGTTATATCTTCAGTAAAATTTTGGGAGAGGTTATAGTATCTTAGAATGCATTTCCATGAGCTTTAGAACCCTGAAAAATCTTAGTGCTTACTTTGGGGAGATTGGACCAATTTGGTGTGTTTAGACAAATTTTATTAGGTTCATATTTTAAGAAACTGCAGGTTTCCTATATAGCTCAGGCAAAATATTTTCCTGAAGGGAACATTTAAAATGTAGTTTTTATATTGTTTAGTTTTGCTTAATTGGTTAATTTTTTCTTATTTATTTATATAATCAATTGTTTATGTTTTCATAGTATGAAATATGTTACTAGGAAAAGAATATCCAAAGTACAACATTTTGTCAATAAAAACTATGGCTAGCATATGACAACATGGAAAAGCTGGGTCATTAGTTAAAAAATAACCATAAGATATGATACCAACAGTGAAGCCTTCAATAGGAATTAGAGGTATACAGAGAAGGAACGAAATGACCTGAGTTAAAAAGATAAAAAGTATTTTATGGAAGAGGTGACAGTTGAGAAGAACTTTGAAAAATGGGTAGAATTTGGCCATGTGGAAAGGAGTCAAGAAGTTTTTCTAAGCAGGGAAAAGATGAGTAAAGGCTTTGAGTCAGAAATGAGTGTGATCCAGAACAGTGAGGAAATCAGTTATCCTGAAACATTGAGGGTTTTTTTCCTTTTCATTTATTCGATGAATATTGAGTAACTACTAAGTTTCCAGCACCATACTAGGTGAGTAACTAGATAAATAATGCATAGTTTTGGGCTCAATAATCTCATTGTCTAGCTAGAGAAATGCTATTAGTTAAGAAATTGTGTTCAGCTGTCTGCAAAAGCAATCTTAGCAGAGATTCCCACCAGGTGTGCTATAGAATGCGTTCCCGTTTTGCCAGTGTGTTCCAGGTATGACAAGATAATGGGCCCCCATTCCTCTACCTGAGGACAGGACATTTTGAATATTTGACTTTGTCCATGAATTTCCTTTTCTATGCAAGTATTAGATATTACAATTTGCTATGTATTTTGTGATGTTAAAACCAGAAACACTGGCTCCATCAGACAGGTTGATATTTTAGTGTATTTTAGAAAAATCCATAGTACACGACCAGGCACATTACAGAGCTCCATAATGATACCATAACTTCCTTTTTATCTTTTTGTTTCATCATCCTTCTCAGATAGCATTTATTTTCCTCGTTGCCACATGGCTCCAAAATGGATGCTCTATGTCTAGCCTCTCATCAAAAGTCCAGTTATGAAGAAGGGAGGGGCAGGGAGTGGAGCAAGATGGAGAAATAGAAACCTTCAGCAATTGATCATCCCTGCACACGAACACCAAATTCAACAACTACCCATGTAAGCAAGCACCTTCAGAAGGACAATAAATCAGGTGAGTGATCATACTACTTGGTTTTTAACATTATGTCAAGGAAAAGAGGCACTGAGGAGGGCAGAAAAGACAATCTTACATTGCCTACGCCTCTCCTTTCTCAGCCCCAAGCAGTGCAGCGCTAGCACGTCCGGTGGAGAGAGAATCTGTGTGCCTGGAGTGACGTGATTATGGGACTTCACATTGAAACCCAGGGCTCAGGGAAACACAGCACACACAGAGTAGAATTCTTCTGGTGCCCACAGAGGGAGCATTGAGACCAGCTTGGCCAGAGAGAAATCCTTTGCCCTGAAACCCAAATTCTGGCTAGCCCTACTGTTGGTTGACAAAAAGCAGCCTGAGGTCTGGACTAAGCTCATTAAGGCAGTCGGGCCACAAAAGCTGCAGTCCTTGGGCAATTCCCATGGCTATGCTGGCTCAGAACCAGTGGACTTGAGGTGCACAGGTGCATCTAACCCAGGAAGACACCAGTGGTGGGACCAAGCCAGTGTTTGTGTCACTCCCCACACCTACTATAGTCTCAGGGAGAGTCTTCTTCCACTAGGGGAAAGAAAAGGGAAAAGTTCAGAGGAAATTGTCTTGCAACTTGGGTACCAGCTTAGTCACAGTAAAATAAAGTACCAAGCAGACTCCTGAAGCTCCTGAGTCCAGGTCTTAGTTGCCGGATGGCATTTCTGCACCCACCCTGGACCAGAAGGAAACATGCTGCCCTGAAGGGAAGAACCCAGCCCTGGCAGGATTCACCACCTGCTGACTAAGGAGCCCTTGGGCTTTGAATAAACGTCAGAGGTAGCCAGGCAACAGTCATCACAGGCTTTGGGTGAGACTGGGCTGGCTTCAGGTGTGACTGACCTGGCACTGGTGGCCATGAGGGAGTGACACGTCACTCCTCCTCCAACTCTGGGAGAGAGTAATAGAAGAGAGCAGGGGCATGGCAATTGGGTCTCTTGGTTCTGCTCGAGGCAAATACATAGGCAAATAGTTGTAATGTAACTAAAGCCATGTATAGAATATCTTGGAAAAGAGAAGGGATACAGGGACTCTGGGAAGATGGCAGCGTAGGAAGCACCAAAAATCTGTCTCCACCTACACAATTGCATTTTCAGGATTGCTCTGAATGTAACTATTTTGGAATTCTGGCATCTATAGAAGGCTTGTAACTTCCAGGGGGAAGGCTGGGATGGTAAATTACAGTTAATTCTGGTCTATGTCAGCTCTCAGCAAAAGAGCACCTACCCATCTCCCACTCTTCAGCGCGTGGCAGACGGCTGTGCACTTGCTCCAGGAGCATCTTGCAGGTAGTCTGGGGTGGCCAAGGTGCCAAAAGAAGGACTTTGTCCTCCAAATATCGTGATCTGTGCTCTAAGTGCTGACCACTGCTTCTGATCACAGAGGGGCAGACAAATAGGTGATGGTCATTGTTGTTGCACTTCCCACTATTGTTGCAAGTCCCTTGCTCTTCAACAGATGTGTCACCCAGGGGATTTAAAGGGCCATCTTTATCCTACCTTTGTTTTTCTTTTCTCCCTTTTGAAAGCCAGACATCGAAGACTAAGACATTCAAAAGCACTCACATATATGAAGTAATTATAAGTCATTAACTATGAGATGTCCAATTTTGAGTTAAAAGTGTAGTTTATTATATCTCAAACAAGAAGAAGTACAATTAATCAAAGTATGCACCTAAACTATTGACACAGTTTTGCCATCTTAACAGTAGCTTGTTTATGCCAGCAGCAAAGAAGCTTGGAGAGCGAGTGGTGATGAAATCGTGAAAGGCGTTTTCCATAACTTGTTGAGAATTGAATATTTTTCCTTGCAAGAAGTGGTCCAAAGGGTGGAAGAAGTGGTAGTCAGTTGGTGCAATGCCTGGTGAATATGGTGGATGACAGAAAGTTTCCAAGTCCAGCCTCTGTAGTTTGAGCAGCATGTTTGTGTGACATGTAGTCCAGCGTTGTCTTGCAAGAGGATTGGCCTGTTTCTGTTGACCAATCTTGGCTGCTTCATCACAAGCATCCTCATCATTTCATCTAATTGGTTGCAGTAGACATCCACTGTAATGGATTGACCAGGTTTCATGAAGCTGTAGTGGATAATAACAGCACTGAACCACCAAAAAATAGTCACCATTAGCTTTTTTGGATGAATATTTGGTTTTGGACTGTGTTTTGGTACTTCATTTTTATTCATCCATTATATCAAATGCTTGTGTTATCAAAAAGAATCCATTTTCCATCACACAGAACCATATGGTGTAGAAATGGTTCACTTTTATGCTGTGACAGCAAAGAAAGGCAAAGTTTGGGAGGATTTCTCTTCTGACATTCATTTGATGCATGCAGTACCCATCTATCCAGCTTCTTTACCTTGCCAATTTATTTCAAATGGTCCAATATTGTTGAAATAGTAATGTCAAACCTTGCTGCTAATTCACACATAGGTTGAGATGGATTCGCTTCAACTATAGCTTTCAGCTCATCACTGTCCAACTTGGTTTCAGGAGACCCATGTGGCTCTTTTTCAAGATTAAAATCACCAGAACAGAACTTCTCAAACCATCAACGTACTATGCGTTCATTAGCCACATCCTTCCAAAACACTTTGTTGATATTTCAAGCTGTCTGTGCAGCATTGGCTCCATGGTGGAATTCATATTAAAAAATAACATGAATTTTTGACTTGTTCTTGGTTTCACAAAAATTACTCTAAAAAAAAAAACACTTTGAAAGATAATCACAAGCCAAACCACGCTTTTGAAAGAACGAGGATGTACCTTTATAGTAAAAATAAAACATGGAGTGTCAAAGTGAAATATCACAGATATCACCTGTCAAACAGTACTTAAGGAGATTGGACATTTCATACTTAATAGCCCTAATGGAAAGTTAATTGTGCACGCCCAGGGAAAGCTGCAACCTCAAGAAAAAACTGGGGAGACCTAAAGTTTATGCCTCAGGCTGATAGTTGGCACAGAGACAGCATACGACAATAAAACACAAAAACAGAAACAAAAAACATAAACCCTGAAAAAAGGGAAGAATCTGATATCTAACAAACTTATACAGAATACTACCCAACAACAGATTATATATTCTTGTCAAGTGTCCATGGGAAATTTTCTAGGATAGAACAAATGTTAGGCCACGAGTTAAGTCTTAATAGATTTTAAAAGATAGATTTCATATGAAGTATTTTCTATGACCACAATAGGATCCCATTAGTAATCAATAACAGAAGGAAAACTGGAAAATTCATAAATTTTTGGAAATTAAACAACACATAACAAATGGATCACAGAAGAAAATTAGAAAATACTTAGAGACAAATAAAAATGAAAACACAACATAAAACTTGAGGGACACAATATTTTTATCAATAAATTATTTTTAATTAATGTATGTACATTTTTTTAGACATAATGCTATTGCAAACTTAATAGACTATAGTGTAGTGTAAACATAGCTTTTACATGCACTGGGAAACCAAAAAAAAAAAAAAATTGTGTGACTCACTTTGTTGTGATATTTGCTTTATTGAGGTTGTCTGGAATCAAATCTCCAGTATCTCCAAGGTATGCCTGTATTGTCTCAGTTAAGCCTTACAACTCTTCCGTGAGGTAAGTATCCAGCCATTGTTAATATAACAAGAACAGTTACATGGTTGGATACTTTCCCACAGCCCTCATATACCATTAATGTCCTGATTTTATGGATAAACAAAGTAAAATTTGGGAAGATAAAGTATCAGTTAATATTGTAAGAATAATTTACCTCAGGCAGCATAGGATTGATTTGCTAGGTCCACGAGAGTATTGACTTTTAGGAAAAAGGCAATTGAACTTCCTGTGAGTTTCAATTCCACTTAGTCAATAGATAATACATATTTATTGGATGCATCTAAATAATCCTTTACATGTGTATAGCAGTTACTATTTACAGAGAACTTTCCAGCACTAAGAAGTAGATAGGTAGGTGGAATTCTTCCCAACTTATAGGGTCCAATTTAGAGAGGTTAAGTGAGTTATCAGAGAGCTTCGAGAGCTGGAGGTATAATTTGAATCTAGGTCTTCTATATTTTTCTACTAAACCTCAATGACTTATTTTCTGTGTATTTTTTTTTCATATTCATCATCTCTTTACACACATCCAAGGGTATGGCACATTGGTCTCCTTAGAAACCTTTTCAAAAATGTTAGAGATAGATCCTGTTTCTGAGATGAAAACTAAATCCACAAATACATGGTGATTTCCATTACTAATGAACCTTTAGGCTAACCTAAATGCCCAACCAAAGCAAATACGTGACTTTCAATTTCATCTCATTTCAGCAGTACCTTTAACTTTATAATAAAATTAATCTATGACTCCTGCTCTATGTAATTAGATTAATTTTTTAATTATATAAGAAATTATCAAAAAGCTTTACTGGAACTCTGATGAAATATATAAAGAGCTATTGACCCAAGTTCAATAAAAGAAATGACTTAGTATATAGAAAAGAAGAAAGAAGTGACACAGGATAATTCATGGATATTTTCATTTGGATTAATTGAATTGTTTTAAAGAAGGGGGAGCATTATTGAGACTTAAGCAAAAGCAAATTACAGAAAATTTTAAAATATTTATATTTGATCATTGAAATCCACCTATAATTAGCTGATTTTAATTAAGCAATTACTATATGCCAAGCAATGAGCTAAGCACTTTCTTTCTCCAAGCCTGGCTGGAGAATTGGAAGGACAGTGGCAAGAGAAGGGGCAGACTAGACAAAGCACAAGGCAGAGAGGAGTCAACGTTAAAGAGCCCTGTGCTGCTTGACTCCAAGAACACTCAGTCAAACCTTCCTCCTTCACCTGTACTCCAGGCATGCCCAAGAGACAGTCCCTGCAGTAAACAGAAATGGAACAATCTGAGAAATAAGAGAAAAATATTAAAACAAGAGCTAGTATGTGGGATTCCAGTAGTTTTCCCTTATCCATGGGAAATACATTCCAAGACCCTAGTGGATGCCTGAAACCACTATATATACTATGTATTTTTCCTATACACACACACCCCTATTAAAAAGTTTAATTTATAAATTAGGCACAGTACAACATTAGCAACAATAACCAAAAATAAAATAGAACAATTATAACAATTTACTGTAATAAAAGTTATGTGAATGGGGTCCTTCTCTTTCTCTCCCTCTCTCTCTCTCTCAAATCTCTTATTATATTGTACTTACCCTTGTTCTTCTTGTATAATAATGTGTCAACCTGATAACTGAGATGGCTGCTAAGGGACTCATGGGTGGGGCAGTATCTACAGCATGGATACGCTGCACAGAGGGATGATTCACACCCTGAGTGAGACAGAGCGGGAAGGTGCAGGATTTCATTACGCTACTCAGAACAGTGTGCAATTTAAAACTTATAAATTGCTTATTTCTGGAACTTTCCATTTAATATTTTTTGGTTCACAGATGACTAAAGCGAAACCATGGACAGGGGGAACTACTGTAGAAGGAAGAAGAAAAGGAGTGGATCATAATGTCAAATGCCACTATGGAGATCAAGTAGAATGTAGCAGGGAATGGTGGCTTAATTTGCCAGTTGGAAAGTCATTGTTGTTTTAATGAGAGCCTTTTTTAGTAACTCAGTGTGGCTAGAAGCTTATTGTAGTAGGTGGAGAACAAACAGGGAATGAGACAGTGGAGTGTGGTGTGGCCCTCTCTTCAAAAATGTTTTATTAAGGGAGAGAGAGGAGAGAATTTGTGAGGGTTTCTGCTTATTATGACCTTTTATCTTTTCATACCATAGGGACAATGCCATCTATTGAGAGTAGGGATCATGGAGGTGGGGCTGACAAGTCAGAGAACAGTTGGGAACCTTCCCTGCCCACAGAGGGAAGGTGTGAGCTGTGCTTTAAAAGGTAACTATGTGCATATATACTATATATACATATTTAATTCACTTAGTCATGCCCTTACATGCAAAATGCAACAAATATATTACAAAGCAACTTAGATTGTAATGGAAAAATACATTTAGAATTCATGAAATTCAGTTGAGTAAATGAATCTTTTAGACATCCCTTTTGAAAGATTTTGAAATATGAATGTGTTTATTAAGAGTAGTAAGTGTAGGCTCAGTTGATTTTACCCTGCTTTCTATTCTCTAACTTTATCAAGTTCTTTCATAATAAAACTTGTTTTTCTTGTTGAAAAAACAAAATAAAAAATAAAAGGTAACTAAGATTTACACTAATATAACAAGATAATTATTTTGTATTTTCATTCCTTAAAAACTGGGTCTGTGGTTGCAGAGTGTGCCTATGCTGCAACCTATTTTAATGTGTTATCTAGTATAGTCTTCCTTGAAGCAGGGAATTCTTTGTTCCACATGCCACATAGATTCCTGTTCCGTTAAAGCTGTATTATCTCCAATATTAATGCAAAATGAGATGCACAATTCCCAGAGACTGAGAGCACACTTTGACAGACACACATAAGCCTGTGTAGTAGAGGGTGGAGCCCAACTTGATTTTATCAAAAGTAAACGTCCACACTGATCTTTCCAGAAGACTGAAAGAACCTCTCAATGTAAATTGATGAGGTTACAAACACTTTTTAAAAATGATGGGAAGAATCCATGTAAAACAATTTCATTAAACCTGTTTGATCTCAGAACCCTCCAGAATAAATGCATTCATTCATTCATACCAATTGCCAGGTCCTAACGTGGGTCACTGATGCATCCCACAGCCCATGAATTGTCTTTAGTCTGCCCTTGGAAATGCACCAAAGCACTACAAAGACTCGAACTGGAATTAAATTGTCTTCAAGCTGCAGAGCAGACCAAACTATGAGCTCAAAAATGCCATGTTAATACAAGCTTATTCTTTTAAATACTAGCCTGGACTAGAATTGCATATTACGAGTTTTCTTACCATTTTCAAAATGATCCCCATGCTATTTAAATGCAACCTGAGTTCATTTTTTTTTTTTTCCTATTTGAGTATCTCATGCCATCATTGTGGGCTACAAACCTCTGTGAATCAGAGCATTGCACCAGACATTCTGCCCTTCCCTCTCCCCCTTGTAAAACTGCCACGAATTACGTAAAGTTGTAATTCCCCTCTGCCCCACAAGATAATGATCTGGCACATGGAGGAAGGATCAATGTCAAACAGAAGGGGAAGATAGTTTTGAAGCTATCACTTTCAGTTGCCATTGGATTCCATGTGCAGAAATCAATCTCCTTCTCCTTGACAACTCTGAGAGTGTTATCGCTGCAACTCCAATTCATTGGACAACCAAGTGCTCCCTTTCACTCAGGAGAGCATTTTACATTAGAGTTAAATGGAAATGGAATATTTTTGCAGCAAGGGAGGAAGGAGAACAAAAAAGAAATCTATTGTATGCATGAAAATGGGGTATGTACGAGTATGTACATGCATATGCCATATGTAAGTAGAGAGTGGCTACTCATGTGCATGAAGATAGCTACAAAGCTGATGCCATCAACAGTTATTCCTGGAAAATGCCACATACTCAGAAACGGAAGGCCACTGCAACTGGGTCACAGCCTATTGTGTAAATATTAACAAACATGCTCGTGTGGATAATAGATGTTAGTCAACTTTTGATTCACAGTGCTAATCCAAGGAGCAGAAAAGACCTAATGCCTATCACTTATGCTTGAATTTATAGCAAAGTTTTTATGTTTTCAAAAGGAAAGTTGCCTGGTGATCTAAAACTGTATAATACTCCAAACAAAATAATGATACCACATGCTAGCTTTCTAACTACTGAACTTGGCAGGAGTTGATGCCCAAAGAAAAGGTTCCAATCAAAACTTGAAGGACCACAGCAATCCCTCTACTGGGTATTTATCCAAAGAAAAAAAAATCAGCATATCGAAGTAATATCTGATCTGCACGCTATGTTTATTGCCACACTATTCACAATAGTCAAGGTATGAAATCACCCTAATTGTCGATCAACAGATGAATGGATAAAACAAATGCGGACAGAATAGAATGCTATTCATCCATTAAAAAAA
This sequence comes from Varecia variegata, assembly GCA_028533085.1. NCBI lineage: Eukaryota > Metazoa > Chordata > Mammalia > Primates > Lemuridae > Varecia > Varecia variegata. Next base: position 22,694,452 of record CM052440.1, on the reverse strand, counting down.
TGAAATCCTGTCATTCTCAGCAAGATGAATTAACCTGGAGGACATGATGTTAAGTGAAATAAGTCAAGCACAGAAAGATAAACACCATATATTCTCACTCATGTGGGAGTTTAAAAAGTTGTGCATGTAGAAGTAGAGAATAGAATTGTGTTTATTAGAGGCTGAGAAGGGTAGGGGGGAGTGGAAGACAGGGAGATAGGGATTGGTTAACAAATACAAAATTATAGGTATATTGGAGGAATAAGTTCTAGGGTGACTGTAGTTAACAATAATTTATTGCATATTTTCAAATAGCTAAAAGAGATGATTTTTAATGTTCCCAACACAAAGAAATGACAAATGTTTGAGGTGATGAATATTCTAATTATCCTGATTTGATCATTACACACTGTATGCTTGTATTGAAATATCAGTCTGTATCCCATAAATATGTACAATTATTATGTCAACTAAAAATAAAAAAAATAAAACTTGAAGGATCATAGTTTCAGAAGCCAGGGGCCAAGAGAGGATGGACAAGATCTGCTCTGGCAGAAGCCCTGCTCTGAACAGCTTTGGTAGCACAGTGTGAGAGAACTGGCAGATGGGAGTGGGGAGGAGGGGATGGGGATATACACACCTAATGGATGCAGTGCACACTCTGGGGGATGGACACACTTGAAGCTCTGACTCAGGTGGGGCAAGGGCAATATACATAACCTAAACATTTGTACCCCCAAAATATGCTGAAATTTAAAAAAAAAATTAAAAAAAGAAATAAAAAATATAAATGTGAAAAGAAAAGAAAGGGAATAATGCATGTAGAATTGAGAATTAAGACTGATACAGGTAGAAGAAGATCATTACAATGGTGTAATGAAGGATAAAAACATGAACCTTAGATAAGTAATAATCAAGTTTCAAAAATATTTAGGGAAAGTTAGGATGGCAAAGAAGACTAATTATTTTTTTGTGTTTACTTTGAAAATTAGCTGCCATCAACCCACCCTTCTTGGGGTAAAGGCACATACTTCCTATTTTTAAGGTGCTCTGTATCTGGCCAGAGCAAAGAGTTGTGTGTACCCTAGTACCGACTTGTTTTAATCATTCCCTATTTGCCTGCATTGGTGATGGAAAAAGTCCTACCCCAGAGTTATGGGAAGGTCTGAGCACACCACACCTAACACTGGACAGATGAGATCAGCAGTCATTTATTAGTCACGTGTTCTCACATCCCAGGGGAGGAGGACATCACATGCAATGCAGAGCCACATGTGGGTTGCACTCAGGAACAGAGTGAACAACCAGGGCCTGTGAGAGGCAGGCTTTGTAGTACCAAGAGGGTGAGACAACCGTTGGTTACATGACAGCATGTGATTGGCTGTTTAGCTATTGCATGGGCTGTCAGGGAACTGAAAGCTACTGCTCAAGGGTGAGTGGGCACCGTGCTGGGTCTCTGGGATAAGGAGGGTTGTTTGGCTGGGGGACCTTATCTGTGAGAGCAGAGTGGGGAGGGGAGCTGTGGTTAGGCCATGTGGGGGTCTCCCTGTTTCACCAGAGTCAAAGCAGCACAAAATATCGGGCCTTAATTTTAGGCCTTGCAGCACACATCTGCAGAGGGACCAGAAAGCTGGCAAATGGTCCACTCCTTCTTCCTCCATTTAGAGCTTCCTTGTTTCTTAAACTTTTGGTTTCAAGGAATTGGTCTGCTTCTTTCACAGTTATATGTGAAGCAGAAACATACAGAGGTAGGGCAAGAAGTCAACAGAATTCTTAATTAAGTAGAGTAGGTAATAATAGCAGTAAGCACTGGAAAACAAGATTTGGTATATATGTTTTGCCAAGAACACATACCTGGAAGAGATGTGGGCACTTATTGCAGTTTTTTAAATATGCTTTGAAAAATTCTCACTCTCCTAGACAATATTAAAGGAGATGAAAAGGAATCTGATGTCCATTGAATTACTTATTGGATAATGTTATACGAAAAAAGACGATAAAACTAATCAGACAAAAATGCAACATGGGAGAAATGTTTTACTTTCAGTACATGCAGTGCATTGATTCTTCTATTTGTCTCTATTTGTATTTGGGGCAATTTGTATTTGGGATAATTCCCCATGGTGTCTTTCTGAAGATATTAAGCTTAGTTTTCAAAGATCTCATGTACATTTATAAGATTATTTTCAGAAATTTTACTCTAGCAACTTGGCATCATATTTGTACTAAAGATAAAATACTATCAACTTCAAAATCTTAGCACTTCTGAAAATGTCACTCCTTACTATGTCCTTTACCAATTTTCTTAAGCAGAAACGATCACACCATAATCTGTTATTTAAAGTGCTCTGTTTTTTTTAATTATAGTACTTAGTGTACTATATAGTAATTATGCATTTATATGTCTGTTTCCCCCACTAGAAGGTGAACTTTTAAAAATAAGGGATTGTCTTACTTCTTCCTTGTATTAGTATCCCCATCACTACCAGACTTACCTAACATATAATAGTTTTTTACAAGTTTTTGTGGAATGAGGGAAAGAGTTAATGAATGGAATCTCCCTAAGCTTTACATTTAGATATACAAAGCCTATTTAACATTTTCACTGGAATATCCATTAGCTACTTCAAACTTAAAATGTCCAAAAAGACATCTTGATTTCCATCCTTCAAATCTTCTTCTTATTCAGAATTTCCTATCTCAGGAACTGTCAGCACTACACACAGTTGCTGAGGCCACAAATGTGCAACTCAACTGGAAGGAAACATTCCCCAACTCTTCAATCCAATCCAACAGCATGGATGTTCTGTCTGTATCCAAGGTGTAACACATATCTGTCCACTTATCTCCATTTCTGTTACCATCTCTCTAGTTCAAACCACCATCACCTGATCACCTGCTTCTACTCTTGTCCTACTCTAGCATCTGGGGTAATCTTTTAAACATAAAAGTCAAATCATGTCACTTTTTTGCTTGACACCTTCCAAGAGATTTCTACCCCTCCTCCATGAAAGTGCCTTGGCCTAAAGTGTCCTTATATGAGGGTCCTTTCTGCCTCTCTGACTTCATCTTCCACTGACCGCATTTCCCTCACTCTGCTCCAGCTTCACTGGCTTCAGAGATCCTCAGATAGCCCCAGCTCATTCCGTCACGATGTTTAATTCAGGAGTGGTTTCCTTTACACAAACTATTGGTCCCCTAAGTGTATTTGTGGCAAGCTCCTCTTTGTCACTGAAGTTTCAGCTTAGATTCCATCTTCTCATTAATACTCTTCTGACCTCCCAAGCTAAAGCACCCCCTAGATCATTGTCTTTCATATCATCTGGCTTTATTTTTAATCATAATATCAGAGGACCACAGATTTATGGTTCTTTGATATTTTCTAATTTGCTTTCTTATGCTGGTCTTGATTGTTCATAGCTAAATTTCCCTGGCCTGAAACAGTGGCTGGCACATAAAAGACCTTCAGTACATAGTGGCTGAGAATGAATAATTTCATGCATTAACAAATGGAATCAATGAGTACATAAATGAGTTTGTGAGCAAATGTATGAATAAAAGGGATTTTATTTCTTGACATTTATATTATCTTGATCTTTTTAAGTACTAATATGAAATATATTACTAACCATGACTTACCATATTTATAAATTTTATAGGACATATGTAAATTAATGAAGTCTGATAAGAACCAACCTTATAAACTTAAAAGTACAATAAACCCTCCATATCCATGGGTTCCTCATCCATAGATTCAATCACGAGTCGAAAATATTTGGGAAAAAAAAATAACAATACAAAAATAAAAACTAATATAAATTTTAAAAATACAGCATAGCAACCATCTTGTAGAATTTACATTATATTGGGTATTATAAGTAATCTAGAGATAATTTAAAATGTATAGAATTTATATGCAAATATTATACCACCTTATATAAAGGACTTGAGCATCTGCAGATTTTGATAACTTTGGGGGGAGGGGAGGAATGCTAGAACCAATTTCCCATGGATTCTGAGGGACTATGATATTTAGGTTAAGAAAATCCCTTGATATATTTTTTTCTGCTGCCATGATTCATAAGTACATTTTGAAAAACTTATTGCAATCAGCTTTATTATATTCTTATATTCTCTTTCCTCTTTCCCTTACAAGTCTTTAATGCTGGAGAATTCTCCTTTTTTGCAGTTCTCTTCAGAAGCAAGTCTATCAGTTGGGCAGTATTATAGCATATTTTGAATCTTCTCAGATAATCTGAATAGTCCTATATTGATTTTAAAAATCAAATTTCAAGTTAAAATCTTCCCAGAAAGAATACTCCAGGCCCAGATTGTTTCACTGATTAGGTGTATCAAATATGTAAGAAAGAAAAGATAGAAATTCTATGCAAATTCTGCTTCCAACTCATTTCATCTGATCCTTTTCTACTCTGGGGGACTCTTATCCCCACACACTAGGACATGACCAACTTCTGTTTTCTAAGACATTTTTATAATAAATACACACCTCCACCAAAAAAACTAGAAGTATTGAATATTGAATAAGTTCTATAATGCAAATATCCTACTTAAATCCTTCAACCTCCCTCTCGCTCTGTGCATCTCCAGCTTTGGGCTGGGGGGAGGCACAGCAACCCACTGTAGTTCATTACCCTGTCTGTAATCATTTGATCTGTGTTATCTCAACACATTCCTCAAAAATCAGATTTCTATAGCTAGAAAGAGAACATTGAATGTTCCCAACACAAAGAAACAATAAATATTTGAGATGATGGAAATGCTAATTAACCCGACCTGATCATTATACATTATATGAATCAAAATGTCACCATGTACCCCATGAATATGTACAATTACTATTTATCAATTAAAAAAATAAAATAAATCAGATTTCTAAAAGTCCTTTCTAATTTTAAAAATACATAAAGAGCTCCCATTCTTATATATAAATTTTTAGTGTTCTATCTGAAGATGACATAACATTATTCTATGTGCCTTATTTAGTAGAAATAAGGACAAAAACTACCACCACCATCAACAACAACAAAACAACATGAGGCTAATTAAGCATAGGGTATCTCAAGCTTTACTTCTGGCACTATTTCAATTTTTAGTTCTTTGTTTATGATTCATATAATATTTTGCTTTAGACAAATTAATTAGCTGTATGTGTAAAGCTATTTAAATGCACGCTAAATATTTTCCCAAGAGAACTAAGTTGAAACTGGGTGCTAGTAAAACCTTCAAATGAACAAAATCTGTTTTTAACAAGTCACACATTATTAATTGGAGCTGGGTGGTGAGGCATATTTTTGGATGCTTGCCGAGAATAATTATGGAACTTCTTTTTTTATTGGAACAAGATGAGTTAATCAAGAAGAGCTAATCTAGCTCACTATGACCAAAGCTTAACAAAATGGCCATAAATTAACTCACCTTATCAGTTTGGGTTAGGGTTGAAAAAGGAAGTGTGGATTCGGGGATCATTCTTATGCTATAGTTGGTACTTTAAAGAGATCTTTGCCTAATTTTCCTCTTTTTAATGCACACAGAATTGGATATCCAGAAAGGTTAATATTATTGAACCAAAGTCACATAGCTGGCTGGCAGTAAAAAAAGACTTATAAAATAAATTTCTATTCCTAGAAATTTAGCTAAAAACGGCTTTGCTTATTAAGTTTTACTCTATATTCATTCTATTTTAAATCTAATGGTATATTAGTTTTGAAAAAATATTATAAAATTTGTATAACAATTTGTATAAAAATGTGTTTCCAGATAATTTGGTCATTGCCAGGAAGGACCCATTTGTCTTCTATAATGGACATTTGTTTTTTCTGATTTGTGCTTGCTTAGCATCCACTCGCTCTTCTTTTCTTCTTTTAGCAATTTAAGGAATTATCTTGCCTCCATGGTGCATAGTTTTAGTGGGACTCATTCAATGTGTCCTGCTTGGTCCCTACCTCTCAAACTAATTCAACCAGATTCTCTTTTTCAAGATTTTAATCTTGAGAACTCATTATATAAAGGCAGGAAAAATTAACAGCTGAAGCATATTCATTCTGTGTAGTTCTCATTATCCAGATTCTGGGATCTTCTCTGAGTCTTTATCTTTTTAGGAGCTTGATTCTCTAGTCTTCTCATCGCACTTCTAATTACTCTTCCCGTTGCTCTACTCATGATCCAGCTAAGTGATATCTTTTTTTTTTCCTGTACATATTAGGTAAAATCAGTTTCTGTTGCTTGCAATCCCTAGGGTCTAACTGATATATTTTCTATCTCTGTTCCTGAGAGAGGATGCAACATTGCCCAGATTGTGTGTATGGCCAGAAATGATGTTTTTCCCAATAAGAATTGAGTTTGTACTCTTCACTTGCCCTACTGTTTCGTTTGATTTCTATTTTGTAAACAAGCAAACAAACAACAGAAAGGTTGATGTAAACTTTTACTTGTTAGCAAAAATTCTCTACAACTACTGGACCTACCTAATACCTAGCCTAATAACAACTCCATAATTCAGTATACAGATAAAAAGATCCTAATGCCCTTGTACTCGACACTCAAGAGACAGACAAATGTCTTAGTGGGAATCTATAAAGAACATTAATAAAATAAAAGTATTGGGCTTGGAGGTTTTTAAGACATTCTGCATCTACTACTGAACTTTAAAATTCGGTTTCCATGATGATATATGTTTTGAAGAAAAATAAAACTGAATAAATGTGTTACAGAAGCATTTTTACATGTACCTAACTGACCATGGAGCAGTAGAGAAACCGTACCAAGCCTATAAAAAGCACCTCATCATTATTTTTGGTGCTGGGAATAGTTGATACTGGAGATATGGACAACAACAACATGCCAACAAAGGAAGATGAATAATGCTTTTGAAAACTGTCAGACACCCTGCTCTTTTCATTCTAATTGAAAAAAATTGACAAAAGAATGGGGAAAAGAGGAAGAAACTAGCACTATTACTGATATTAAGGACCTATTATGTGTCAGGTACATTCTAGTTTATTATAATAATCATCTCACTTATTCCTAACCATCTTGTGAGGTAGATACTACTATAATCATTTTATAGTTAAAGAAATTAGGGCTAGAAGAGATTAATTAACTTTTATAAGGTCATACAGTTAGTAAGTAGAGAATCCAATTTTTAGAGTCAGATCTGATTCTAATTTCTAATTCTGATTCTGATTCAAAATTCCATGCTTATACTATTACTATTGCTACAACTGCTGAGCTAGTACTGCCACTGCTACTACTACTACTATCATTACTGTTATGGCATAACCTAGAAAGGCTCCAAAAAGAGAGAGACAAGTTGATTAGAAAGCTTCACTAAAAGGAATTTGTCTTCCTTTAATGTGTCTTAGGTGCTTATTAAGTTTCTTCATTCTTGGGCTGGAATCTGAGATACTCTGGTTGAATTCTTGAGTATTCTTCCTCCTTTCTCTTGACAGTCTCCTATCAAGTAAAAAAAGAAAACCTTTTTATTTAAAGTTAGTTGATTAATGCCAATTTCTGCAAGATAACATTTGCTATCAAACCATAATCAGATCCAGTTACAGAATCTATTCATGCATTCACTCTCCTTCATTTTACTGAAGTCGATACAGGGCAAAGCTGAGGTTTAAGAGCAGCAGAAGCATGGTGGGCAGGAGGGGTAGTATATACCCATTTCAATAAATTGCATTTGTCTCCTGAAGACATGGTCCAAAGTGGCCCCTGTGTTACTTAAAACAAACTTCCTTTTCTTTGTAGGATAACATAATGGTTAAGAGAGATGAACCAAGCTACTTGGTTCAATTCCACTTAATCTTAGACTATCTATGCCTCAGTTTTCTTATCTGCAAAGTAGGGCACATAGGATAAAGAGGTCAACACATGCAAAATGTTTGGAGTTGTACTTGGCATCTGGTAACCTCTTAATAAGTGCTAGATATTATTTAAATTGTGTTAGGATCTAGCACCTCTTATATTCTCTTATATTTTCCTGGATAGAGCTTGAACTTATCCTCCAAAGTGAGGTATCACAAGAATGGAAGAATAGGCACCACATGTACTCACCATCAAACTGGCACTGACTGATCAACACTAAGGTGCTCACACAATAGTAATATTCTTTGGGGGTAGGAGGGTTGGGGTGGGTAAACTCACAACTAATGGACGAGGTGAGTGTTGTCGGGGTGGGGGGGGAAGGGCATGTCTCAAATGGTTGGGAGGTGGCAAAGTCATAACATATAACCAAAATGTTTGCACCCCCATAATTTCCTGAAATAAAAAAAAAATTAAAGAAAAAAAAAGAAGGTAAACCAAATTAAAATGTGAATGCATGGAATAGATTAAAACGGGAGATAAGATTTGAGCTACTCCAATAAAATATGCATGTAAGTGAAAGAAATACAAATAAAATCTACATCTGCATAAATGAAATTTTAAATGAGTCTTTAAAAATGGTTCCAAACTTTTATCCATTCTCCACATCAGAAGATCTTAAAGATAAAAGGACACACTAGCAATTTATAAATATGCCTGTACTGGAGGGCCTTGATAATCCTATTAACACAGACTTTGAAGTGGCCTAGTATAAAGCATGTACACTGTCTATAGATACAGCTTATGGTTGGCAAATATTCTCATAAAATTGATTTTGCTCATACCAAGGGAAATAGCTTAGCAATGGATCAAAGGCCTTTAAAAATACAGCAAGATATTTTAGTATCTATAACTGCTCTCAAAAATTTGAAAACATCATCCAAAAGAAGCCTAAGTTTTTGTATAACCAAATTTCTTTATGAAATGTGACAACAGTACTATGATATTTTGTATCTCAAATCAACTTGCCGAAGCAGGGAAAAATCAATGGCACCGCAACATCAATTTGTCATGACTTTTAAATATCCACTTTTACTTTTAGGACAAAAAGTCGAATAACAGAAAAGTATTGGTCACCATGGATTGAGTAAAATAAAAACAAAAACTCTTTTCAGGAAAAAATATGTAGCTGTATCTGACAACTTTGTACACCTTAACAAATATGAAAAGGAATTGTGATATCCAAGATTACCTGGGGAATGGGGAAACAAACACTCACATAAAGTAAGCAAAAGTCTTCTGAGGAGAAACTCAACATTTTCAATGCGCCTATCCTTTGACTTAGCAATTGCATCCTTGGGAATTTATTCCTACAGAATCTTGGTAGGATTCATACCCAGATTGTCCTAAGGACAATTCCACCATGTCAGCCCTTCAGTTTCCTCCTCAGAGAAGCCATTTCTTTCCACTCCACAAAAAAAATGGAAAAGAGGGCATCCTCCCTTCTGTTCTATCCCTGCTTTATTGTTTTCTACTGTCTTTGTCTATTCAGGCTGCTACAACAATATATCTTAGACTAGGTAATTTACAAACAACAGAAATTTAGTGTCCCCAGTTCTGTATGCTGGGAAGTACAAGATCAAGGTGCCAACAGACTCAGTGTCTACTGAGGGCCAGTTTCTCAAGGATGGTACCTTCTATGTGTCCTCACATGGCAAGAAAGGGTGAACAAGCTCCAACGGGCCTCTTTTATAAGGGCACTAATTCCTTTCATGAGGGTACCTCTTAATACTACCACACCTTGGGGAGTAATTTTCAACACATGAATTAGGGGAGGAAGGCACAAAATTTCAGACCACAGCATCTACCTAGACTTAAAATAATATTTTTCTGATATTATGCAATGCTATACATTAACTTATTGACTACTTGTCCCTCTACCATATAAGTTTCAGAAGGGAAGTGTTTTTTGTCTGTGTATTCACCTCAGTATCTCCAGCTCCTAGAATTATGTTAAGGACATTCTAGAAATTCAGAAAATATGTGTTGAATGAATACATTAATCCACAAATGTATCCTATATCTGCTTATCTCAGGGTTAACAAATGGTCTTCATATCAACTAAATGGAGATCCCTGGGAAAATCCTTTGGATGCTACAGGATGTTGGGAAGACAACACTTCCTGAATTTTATCCCAGATCTGGCTTTTTCTTTGCCTTTTACTCTAATATGCTAGGTGACTAAGTGTGGATACTAGCAGAAGTGAAGAAAGTAGCCAATTCCCTGACCTTATGGTTTTTACGCTCTGTAAGTCTATGGTGTATTAACAAACAAATCAGGCCAAACATTCAGTAGATACAGCATGATCCTGTAGAATTAGATGACAAATGATAAGCCCTGCCAATACGTTTAAAAAGAGTGCTTTGGTGCTTTCCCACTTACTCTTATCAATTCACTATTCAATTGTCTTAAGGATATTTCTAGATAAATTTAATATTTCCTGTTTTTCTTTTTTTGAGGATGGTACTGCTTCTAATGGCACCTACTTCTGGGTGAGAACACAAATCCATTCACTTTATTAACTTCAACTTGAAAGCACAGGCCTTTATTGCTACACAAAGAATGTGACATATTTTTGCCAGAATTGCTGCATTTCTTGTCTACCCAGAAAATTGCATTTGAAGCTACAACTGAATGATCTATGCTGAAATTCTGCTTCACATTGTGGCAGCAATAAAATTTTATGATGCTTTTTTTTCTTCCTCACCAATTGAGTAGGGCGGTCGTAGGAAGAATTTTAAAACCAATTAAGCTTGTGATATTTCTGTGATACCTGTACACATGCTCAACTAATTTTGCGTTCAGATTACACTAATTTCTCTCTAACATTTTCATAGCCCCTGGTTTAAAGAATGAATATAGACATTTTTGTGATGCAAATTATCTTCAGACTCTTCCTACACAAACAAAATAGAATAGATGGATGTCTGAGATATTTATCTAGATAACTCAAGTTAAGGGCACATTTGTACTCTTGGAACCTATTTTCCATAAATGGGAAAGATAGACAAGACATAAGATAAATGAGCAAAAAATAACGTGTGTAATGTGGTGATAATTGCCAAGAAGGAAACAGAGCAGGTAAGGGAAGGCATAATATAGATTTAGGGAGAATGACTTGAGGAAGTCTCATAGAGAAGGTGCATTTTGGTGAGCACGTGAATGAAGTAAGGGATCTGGGTATTCAAATACCTGGGAAAAATCACTTCAGGCAGAGGAAACAGCAAGTGCTAAGGCCCCAAAGGAGTGTGCCTGGGATTTCGAGGAGCAGCAAGGGAGCAAGTGTCTTTGGAGTGAATTGAGACAGAAGAAAAGGAGGTCAGAGAGGTGGGGGCAGGAGGGGGTGCTGCAAATGATAAGGATCATGTAGGTGGTGATTAGAACATTTATTCTAAGCAGAATGGGAAGTCAACGGAAAGTCTGAGCAAAGAAGTGACACGATCTGACTTACATTTTAAAAGAATTGCTTTGCCTGCTGTGTTGAGATTAGACCACGGAATGGGGCAAGGGTAGAAGCAATGATAGCAGGTAGGAGGCTCTTGTCTAATCCAGATGCAAGGTGATGATGGCTCTGAAGGAAGCACTGGAGTCAAGAAATGGGCAAATTATGAAAGTAGAGTCAAACAAATGCACCAATAGGCCTCATACAGCATTCAAGGAAAATAATGAGCAGAGGATTACACAAAAGTTAGTGGTTGAACAGCTAAAGAAATAATGCCCCATTAATTTAAATGAGGAAATATTGAAGGATACACAGGATTGAGTAATAGTAACATTATTAGTTCAGTTTGGATTATGTCAAATTTGAGATGCTTTTTTGACATCCAAGTAAAGATATCAAATAGACTGTTAGACATATGAGTCTGGAGTGCAGAAAATAAGTCTGGGTAGGAGAAATAAATTTTCAGTATCTAAATGGCATTGAAAGTCATGAGAGTGAGGGATATCACCAAGGGGGTGAATGTAGGTTGAGAAGACATCCATGGCTTGATCCTGGGGACACTGCAGCCTTGAGGGGCAGGGCGGTAATGAGGAAGCACTAAATGAGATTTGAGGAGTGTCCATAAAGTTAGGAAAATGCAGGGAGGGATCACTGTGTCAAAACTATGGATAGGCAAGATGAGGCCTGAAAAATGACCATTGGATCCAACAAAATAAGGCAGTTCTCCTGCATAAAAAAGGTTTTCTAGCCAGATGACTCCACATGTTACTATAAAAATGAAGCTCCAAATGTACTATAACAGGAGAGATATAATTATTCAGTTAATTTTTATTATGCCTACTGCTGCCGCCAATTGACCTAGATTGGACTCTAGGTGTAGTGGCTGGTAGATTAACATCCACATCAGACAATTTCATACAAATCACCATCTTTAAAATAAATGACTATTATTTGTTGAATGCTTAAAGTTTATAATGGGTTACAAGTGCATTACTGAATGTGTAATATTCAACATATAGGATTAGTAAATATTATTACAATTAATGTCATTTTACAGATGTGGAAAGTGAGCCTCTAAAAGGTACAGTGATCAGTTTCACTTTACATGTGAAATGGAATTGAAATCATGTCATCATCTGGCTCCAAAAGCCTAATTTTTCCTCTTATACTATGTTGCTTCTTTTGCATAAGGATGAGTCTATTGGTTTAAAACAAGTAGAATATGTGTCTGTGTGTGTGAATACGTGTGTGTACGTATGTAGGTGTATTTGTGTACGTACGTGTGTAAATGTATGTGTGTATATATATTTGTTGTCAGTGTTTTTCTGCTTTTCATTTATCTACACACATTCTCTTAATCATTTGCTCCATGACCATCAGGAAGCAAACAACTGGGAATGAGACAGGAGTTGCTCTGTTATGGCAGAAACAGCAAGAGTTTTAGAAGCAAGAGTTAAAACTTCAGCTCTCGCAATTTCTACCACATGACCTTGATCTCATCACTTATCATTTCTGGCCTCATTTTCTTTGTGCGCATGATGCAGGTTGTCATATCTACTGTAAAATATTTTAAGCAGTCAAGACACACAATGTACAATGTCTTCCACTTACCCCTTGAAGGCTGGGCTGGTCACCATTCATATGCTCTTCCTTACCACTGCTTCTCAGCATTTGTCACACTGCTGTTCCTGTGAGCCTCCTGCATTGGCTTCTTGAGCACAGTGATACTGCTCTTTTCCCTGATTTGTCCCGAGGATATGGTGAAATGATGGAGGCATAATAAAAGCATAACACTCATTGCATAATTAAGTTTACAATAAGCAATAACATTATTGATGCCACTATTGTACTATCTATATTCACAAAAATCAAACCCATGACTTTGGTCTCAAAGACAAGACAAGCTGGTTAACAGAACTGCACTGCCACCGCATTTTGCATTCAATTTGGACCTTATAGCTTTCATATGCCCACGATAAATAATGATCTACCAAAGATAATTGAGTGATGCTGCTAGGATAAATCACTTTCAAACTAATCCTACAGATTGGCAAAACTACAGATTGGCAAAACTCAAATTAAAGATATTCAACTTCAACTAGACATTCACTTATCCTTACTTTGAAATCTCATGCCCTCCAAGCATTTGGGGCTACCTTTTCTTTTAATGTCTAATAAATCTCTATATCTGTTCATTGTATACTAGAGCTGAGTATGTAGTAATTGCTAAACAGATGCTTGTAGAAAGAATTAAAAAATAAATGAATGTTGCAATAATAATTTTTAGCAAAAACAAAATTTTTAAAAATATAAGTATTTTTCTAGGTTATCAAATTCCAAAAGAATGTAGTTCCTGATATTTTTTCTACAAAAAAAAAAATTTTTAAGCAGTGCATGCATGCTGTGAAATGTTTTCTCTTATTAATTTCCTTTCTACACTCAGGATTTAGACAGCTGAAAATTATGAGTTTACAGAACAAGATGTACTTTCAGTTCTTATTTTATGGCCTAGTACTATGGAATGCACTATTATGAAAACAATTCTAAACTGTGCTTCATTATATTATATTGTGCAATTTATATTCAGAAGATACTATCAGCACTAGGGAACAGACAAATTTAATAAAAGACACAGTGTTCCTGTTGTCCTAATAGTTATTAAAACGAAACTCTTCCCAGAAGACATTGACAGTGTCTTTTCAAAGATACTCTGTATGCTTTGACGGATCAATTGGAGCCTATAGATATGAGTAGCAACATCAGAGATCTTAGGAACATACTGTACTAAGTTGGAAGGAGCCTCTGTAATCATTCAGGCCAACTCCTTCATTTTACAAGTGAAGACACTGAGAGTAAGAAAGAAAAATTGATGCAACCTAATTCATGTCTAAGTTGTGGCTAGAACTAAGGTCCCCTGATATTTAATCAAGGATTCCTTCCACTTTTATTGTCATTAATAGTAATAATCTTATAGGGTACAAAGGCATTGCCAAATATAACCATATCATCCTTAAAACAGCTCCAAAAGGCTGGGAGGAAAGATCCAGTTTTTACCTCTGTCACCCAAGCTGGAGTACAGTGGCACCATCATAGCTCACTGTATCTGTGAACTCTTGGGGTCAAGCAATCCTCCTGCCTCAGCTTCCTGAAAAGTTAGAACAACAACAGGCTCGTACCACCACACCCAGGTAATTTTTTAATTTTTTTGTAGGGACCTGGTATCACTATGTTGCCCAGGCTGGTCTCAAACTCCTGGCCTCAAGCAATACTCCTGCCTCGGCCTCTCCAAGTGCTGGGATTACAAGCTTGAGCCAGTGAGCCCAGCCTAGTTTTTACCATTTCTTAAAGCAGAAACCATAATTTTGAGAGGATAACTTAGTTACTATCTACTATTATCTTGGTTATTTATTTATTTATGTATTTTGTGTCTATCCCTTGATAGAATATAAATTTCGTGAGAATAAAAAGTGTGCTCATTTGGGATAGTGCTGAATTCCCTATGCTTATAACATATCTAATGCATAGACTTCATTCAATAAATATTCATTAAATAAATAAATATAGACCTAGGGGCTGGAAAAATTTATTAAAACTTAGAACTGAGCTCTAGAATGTAGTTAAGAACTACACACACACACACACACACACACACACACACACACACACACAGCATAAGGCAGAATATCCTAAACAGCACACAAATGGCATAAATATAAATAAATTGTAAGATAATTAAAACTGTTACTGTGACTCTTGCAGCATGAAGTATACAAAAATTGCTAAATAGCTCTGAAATGAATGAAATTACAAAATAAGAAAAATGTAGATGATACTACATCTTCAGTTTGTGATACCATCTAGCTATGCTCTCACCCCTGCCCTGGAGGGCAGGGAATTGGCAGAGTTGATGTGGGGAAGCTGAGCCCATCTGGAGCCTGTATAATGAGTGACAGTCATGGTCAGTGTTTAGAGTATTGGAGAAGCTAATAAATGCAATTTGATAAAATGGTTAAAAGGTGTTTGAGAAATAAAACAAATTTTTTCAGAGATGTAGAGTAAAAAATGATGGGCAAATATTAAATAAGAGACTATTGATAGTAAGATTTGTTGTGATATGTGGTCATGACTTTGTGAAGAGATGATGGAAGGAAGGAGAAAGAGGGATAGAAGGAAGAAAGAAAAGCAAGGAAGAGGGGCAGAGAGGGAGGGAGGAATGCACAAAGGAAGAGGCGTGAAAGGGAGGGAAGGAAAGAAGGAGGGAGAGAGGAAAGGAAGGAGGGAGAGAGGATGAGGGAAGGGAGACGAAGGAGGAAAGAAACCATTTTGGGGACATCTATTCTACACCCAATGCTGTATGCACAGTGCTTTCACATACATTTTTATTTAATCCTCACTAAAACTGTGAGAAAATAAAATTAAGGAAGTTAAATAACATAAATTTATAATAAAATTATAATGTAAATAAAATACTTTTTAATTTATTTAATAGTACAATAAATTTCTTGAGAAAATTAATGCTCAAAGGAGTTAAGTTAACCTTCCAAATATCTATAGAGTGAAGTAGAGACAATATTCGATTGGAGTCTATCAGCTCTAAAGCCATTTACCCCTCATGCTTTCAATCCATTTTGTACAACTGCCTGATACAGTTTGACATTCTGTTTTTATTAGGCTTTAATGATTACAGAGAATTTTCACATCATAACTTTGTTGTATCATTACAATAACCCTATGAAGGCGTGTTCTTATCCCTGTTTTACATATGAAGAAATTGAGGACCAAAAGGTAATCTACTTTGTCTAAGGGCACATGCTTATTAGTGGCAGAATAGGGGCTCAGTGGATGATCCTTTCTACCATGACACATGGTAATATCCATCACCCAGTTTACGGCACATCTACACCTACACAGCGCCAGGGACCTTACTAGGGACTTTTGCATTTGGTCTTCCCAAAAAACTCAGGAAGGAAACATGTTTTCTTACATTTTATCTATGACAAAACTGGCACAGATCTCTACTCAGAGCTCACCTACAACTGGAAAATGGAAAATAGACAAGAAATTTTGAAAGAGGCAGATATAGATAGAAAGAAATGCTTCTCGAGATATAAAGGGCAACGTTTTTCTTATTTAGAAATAACAGATCATCCTTCATTCCCCAGTTAGCAAAGGTATTACTTTAAACTCCTCTTCATCACTCATATTTATCCTTTAGTGATATTCACTATCAAAAAATATTGAAGAGTTTTTATAGAACTGTAATGAGCCCAGGCTGTGACTATAAGCTTCCGTCTTTCTCTAGCTTATTAGATGACTCTGAGATAATTTCTTGGCTTCCTTCTCCCTCATCAGCCTAATGCTACTTGCCAATATGTCCAGGAAATACATGGAAAAAGTAGGAAGATTTTGAGACTCCTCATTAACAGGATGCTCTTAGAAAATCTGTATGGAGTCCAACATTAGTATGGAATTATTTCAACATGTTTTTAAAGGTTAGAAGCAGAAGCGGGCTCATTTTGCTAATTTAGAAGATAAGACTTTTCTATAAGCACAAATAAAATTGACATTTACCTGAATATTTCAAAATATTCATAGCAATTGTCTGGAATTTTAAATTCTCCTCTATCATAATAGAGTATTGTATTAGTTAGGGTTCTCCAGAGTAACAGAAGGAAAGAGGTGAAAGATAGATAGATGAGAGATAGATAGAATTGGCTCATGTGATTGTGGAGACTGATGGAGAACCAGGAAAGCCTGTGGTATTACTCAATCCAAGTCTGAAGTCCTGAGAAGGGTGCTAATAAATCCTAAAGCCTGAAGGCCAAAGCACTAGGAGCTCTGATGGCCAAGGACAGGAGCAAAAAGGATCTTCCAGCTCAAGAGGAGAGAGCAAATTTACCCTTCCTCTACCTTTTTGTTCTATTCATGCCCTTGATGAATTGGACGATGCCTGCCCGAGTTCAGGAGGGCAGATCTTTACTCAGCTTACCTCAAATGCTAATCTCTTCCAGAAACACCCTCACAGACACACCCAGAAATAATGTTTTACCTGCTCTCCGGGCATCCTTTAGCCTAGTCAAGTTAACACATAAAATTTACCATCACAAGTACATTCTGTATTTATTTGTGTACAAATTTCATATCTAGATCTCAAATTTCTTCAGGTCAGTATCGATGTCCTTTCAAGAATAGAAAAAATTTAATAAAGGTCTGTTTAATGAATACATTAATTCCAGTATTATCTGAGATAGTGGGAAAAAATAATGAATTTCAGAAAGAGCAGGAAGTAGAGATGATGAAATTGAATTTTTAAAACTGATGGCCCAAGTGCAAATTGGGAGAGCTTCAGGTTAGCAAAAGCATAAGAGTTTTGGTGGTAATAATAATACCTAACATATTTAGTGCTTGGCAAAAGTCCAAATAGTTGATAAGCAGTAATATTTATTTGTTAGAATAATTATATTATTATTATTTTATTAGTTATTAATATTTTGCTTATATTACCATTGATATACTAATTATATAGTGATATATAATTGCATATATAGTTACATATAACTAATATATTTAAAACATATTAATAATATTATTATTCCCATTTTATAGATGAGGGAACTGAAGTGCAAAGACGTTAAGAAGTTTATCCAGGCCGGGCGCAGTGGCTCACGCCTGTAATCCTAGCACTCTGGGAGTCCGAGGTGGGGTGGATGGTTTGAGCTCAGGAGTTCGAAACCAGCCTGAACAAGAACGAGGCCCCATCTCTACTAAAAATAGAAAGAAATTATATGGACAATTAAAAATATATATAGAAAAAATTAGCCAGGCATGGTGGCGCATGCCTGTAGTCCCAGCTACTCGGGAGGCTGAGGCAGAAGGATTGCTTGAGCCCAGGAGTTGGAGGTTGCTGTGAGCTAGGCTGACGCCATGGCACTCTAGCCTGGGCAACAGAGTGAGACTCTGTCTCAAAAAAAAAAAAAAAAAAAAAAGAAGTTTATCCAACAGTCTAGCACGGCTAGGATATGGTGCAAACTGCCAAGGTAAAGTGGTTAAGTGTTAAGGCTCTAACGGCAACTTATGCAGCCCTGGCACCATCCAGTAGGTGGGAATGAGCTTTCGGGTGCCTGAAGCATACCTCTTCTGGAAACAATGAGAGAACAGCAGTTCTGCCCCATAGTAAACAGCATTCTTTGGAAGCTGCTATTCTTTATTTGCAGGCATTAAACACAATATGCTGGCTAGAGGCCGCAGTTTATGCAGATTTCTTGAGTACCTACTTTCTGTGTTTAACCCATGGGTGGGGTGTGGGGAATGCAACGCAGAGGAAGAGGTGAACAATACTGTGCTTCACCCCAGCGGGCTGACCACAGTCTACTAATTAGTCTACTAATTACTACCAGCTTGACAATCCCCACTTCTGGGAGGCCTTAGAGCTGACCCTGTTTGTTCCTTCTTTGACATTTGGATGGAGGGTTGAAACAAAATTTCTTCATATGGCTGTATCTGTGGTATAGAAGAATGATAACCCATCATTCATTCAGTCATTTATTCATTCATCAAGTATTCTATGTGCATTCACTTATGGTTAAGAACATTCATTCACTCATGAGTATTTATCACTTAGATTTCTGCATCCATACAGTTGGTTAAGAGCATAGGCTTTACTATTAGAAACTTTCAAATTTTGGCTTCATTATATCCTAGTTATATAACCTTGAACAAATTCCTTTCTATCTGCTTCTAGAACTCATTACCTCACCAGAAAACAAGGAAAATAATACTTTTCTCATAAGATGGTGTAACAATTAGAGGTGACGATGCTGGTAAACCTCTTAACACTACCGGGAACCTAGGTAGTGAGCAATAAGGTGTAGCTTTGAATATGAATTATTACCTACTTTTGCAAAAATAGTAACAGTAAAAACACTCTTTTAAAGAAATGAAATAAATGAGAAACTGGGACACAGTCCCTGACTACAAGGAATTTATAGTATAGTGCCACCAGAATCCTAGTGGTTTTCAAGCCTGGAAAAAATTGGATGGAAGATTAGCTGATTAGAGACTTTGAACATTAACCCAGCTTGCAAGTATTTAACAACACAATGCAAGATTGCAGATTAATCAAAGTAAAATACTTGGACATATAGCAAGATAAACATACATATAGCAACATTCCAAATGTTAAAGAAGACTAATTTTGAAATTGGTTGGCAATGGTAAAATGGAAATGGTAAAAACAAGAAGTATATTACACATTAGATGTCATAACTCACTTGATTATGAAAGAACACATTCTTCATTAAAAATAAGTCATGTGCATTATCTGTCCACTGATGTGCAATGTCATTTAAGACATTCCATCATTCTCTGCTTGAGCACTCTTCTGTAATCTCATGAGGTGTCCAGGGAAGAGACAATGATAGCCAAGACATTAAAATGTAATCAAGATATGCAAATTTATATCTAAATGTGATTTGCTAGGAAAAAGAAATTAATCTAGGCATGGTCAAATAAACAATGTGTAATATGGATAATTAATCACCAAATTAGCAGCTACAGTCCCTTGAGGAAATTATGCAAATTGAAAAGGCCCCCATCCACTGACACAATTAGACCACTTAATGGCAAACTCTCAACAAAATAACCCTTGGGAACATCACAAAACAAATAGTCCAATCAACCTTAGTGTCCCAAACTCCACTACAATATCTAATATTATTTAATATTCTTTTTTCTTAGTTTGAACTTATTCAGAAGGGCTCCATTATATTTTGTTAGAAAATATTTTGATTCTACATCATGGATGATCCATTATGTGGTTGCCTCAAAGTCTCTTTTTCCCCTATTCATCAAATATCTTATTATTGAAATCTGAAACCTTGTAAATGATAAGGCTTCATGAATGAGGAAAGGCCAATTATATATTTCCTGTCAGCACTAGCAAAAGCAAGAGAATATTGATACAGCATGAAAATGTGTGCCCTCTGAGGCCTGATATCACTCATTTATTATATCAGCAGCAAAGAAAAGATCCCTACATTTCAGCAGGAATAAATGTTGTCATCTCAGGCAAGAATATTTTGTCTCCAAGTATATTACAGTGTTGCCTTATGCCTGCTCCTAAAGCATATAGCAAGTAATGCTACCGCCACTTCCTCTAATTCACCTATACAAAGGTTGATGACAAAGTTATTCCTACAGAACTCTGAGATTAAGCCTAACAGAACCCATTGGACTCTGCTGCTAAATTCCTCCAAATATATAACTTCACCTCTAGAGAGATACCAAAGCTTCCTCAATAGAAATAAAAGATCTCTCATCCCTAGAAAATGATTTGTTAGGTGTTTTATTATTTATAATTTTGCTGCTGAAAAGACTAGTCACAGAGAAGAAGTTATATTAGTGCTATGGTTGCTGCTGGTTTCGTTGCACCTGTCATTTTTAAATACTATTTATAAGCCTGGTGACATGCCCAAAGTCAAAAAACTATGACTTGGAAAACCTGGGCTGAAGATTCTAGGTCTCTCGAGTCTCCAAGTGGCATGTTAAATGCCATGCTGACCTTTATGTCAAATGATACACCCAAGATCCTGCGGTCAGGAAATAGCCAAGTTGGGAATGAAGTGTAGCTGTATTGTTAACTCTGCTCAGCTTCTCTATGTCCAGAAAGCCATAGCTGATGTGACAGTAGGTGCTTCTTACATTGCCAATACCCAGTTCCTTGGGCTATCTGAGAGACAGGATTGGACTTCCCTGGAAGGCAATTCATCACCTGGCCCTAGGAAGAGGGAATTGTAATTTGACATATATTTTGCCCTCATTCCCCATTGTATCCCCAAATTTAAGAGTACAGTAAAAGCCAGATGGAAACTGGGATCTGTTTCCTTGAACAATTGTTATTTTAAGAAGCCATTGTCAACTGAAGAATGATGAGGTTTATACATTTGGAAAGGAGGTTTATAAATTTCTCATAAAGGGTTGCAGCCTGCAGGCAGCCATTCGGATAGGCTGGGAAGCTTGTTTTGGGCAGAAATCAAGAACAAGCACTTCAAGGGAGGGGTAAATGTAATAGGAATTTAGGCTGAGAGGGTGGCCAAATATACATATTTAATAAGCTATAGGCAGAGTCATGAATATTTATGAAAGGAGAAACATGTACATGTACAATTGAGCTTCATGCCTCTTCATGGATTCCATGTTCAAAAAATGGCGGCATTAGCGTGATCCCAGGATGAAGTTTTCAGCCCTCTGACATCAAAAGGTAAAACAGAGGACAGGAAGGCCATCCAGGAGAAGCCTTCATAGACTGGCCAGACCATGGCTATTGGTCTCCTATCAGGAAGGAATAAACTAGTCAATTGTTGTGTGGAAACTGCAAAAGGGAGGAGCAGCAATTGGTCGAAATCAGCAGTGGAGCAAGTGTTTCCAAAGGGCTGGTTCTGCTTAACCCTTAGGGAAGAAAGTCCAATGGTGGTTATAGAGGCAGGGGGTATAACAAAGCGTGTCTGACCTCCCATCCTGTCATGGCCAGGGTTTCAGTTTTTAAAGGTTCTCTGAGGTCCCCTTGGCCAAGAGGGGGTCTGCTCAGTCAGTTGAGGGGGGGTGGCACTTAGGATTTTATTTTTATTTCTCACCATATAGAAACATTATAAACTAGAGTAATGACATGCCCCTCTACTTTCCTTAGTCAAATGTGAAAGTCTGCCTGCATCTAGAACCACAGTTTCCTAGTATTTTTAGCAGTGGAAGTATGATCAGAAACCATCTAATCTAGTGATTTTCAGATAACATTCTGCAGAATATGATGGATTCTAAAATGTACCTCAGGGGCCACCGTAGGGATGAGTGGGAGAGGGCAAGACTCTGGGCCCCCCACCCAAACTTCAGCCAAGATAACTTTACTACTTACTATCTCTTTTATAGATTGGGTAACCATGCATGATATCTGTCAAAGAAAAGGCTTCATATCTAAAAGTATTTTGTTAATGCCCTCCCTAGTCCAACTTCCTCAATTTATAGGTGAATCACTGAGATACTGTGAGATAATAAGAAATATCTATTTTGGTCTTTGCCCGGGCTCCTGGCCAGAGCACCTAAAACCCTTGTAATTTCCTAAGTGATAAGAACAGCCATGGGAGCATCTTTTGTTATAATATTCGGTTTTGTCCCCAGTTTCTGAAATATTTTTAGAATGATAAAGGTGAAAGGAGTGTCTTTTGTTACTCATAACAAGCCCCTTTCTTTCAACCATCTCTGAGTTTTTGTTAATGAGGTAACTTTTAGAAAGCCCTTAAAGATGGGCTGCTGGTTGCCAGGAGAACCAACTACATGATTAGAGAGTTAGAACTTTCAACCCCACCCCCAACCTCTGGGGAAGGAAAAGGAGTAGAGATTGAGTTCAATCACTAATGGCCAATGATTTAATAAATCATGCCTACCTAATGGAGTTTGTATAAAAACCCTAAACTATGGGGTTCTGGGGGCTTCTAGGCTGATGAGCAAGAATTCGTCGATATGCCAGGAGGGTGGTGCTTCCCAAATTCCACAGGAACAGAGGTTCCTGTGCTCAGAACCCTCGTAGACCTCCCTCCATGTATCTCTTCACTAGCTGTTCATTTGTATCCTTTATATTATCCTTTGTAATAAATTAGTAATAGTAAGTAAACTTTCCCTGGGTTCTGTGAGCTATTCTAGCAAATTATCCAACATGAGGAGGGTGTTGTGGGAACCTCTTATTTGTAGCCAAGTTAGACAGAAGTTGTGGGTAACCCAGGGGCCCACTATGTGATATTGGCATCTGAAATGGCAGGCAGTCTTCTGAGACTGAGCCCTTAGCCTATGGGGTTTGCACTAATACCAGGCAGATGGTGTAAGAATTGAGTTAATTTTTAGCATACCTAGTTGGTGTCATCTGAGAACTAGGGAATTGTTCGGTGTGGAAAAAGCCCCTTACACATTTGATGTCAGAAGTATTCTGTGAGTGAGTTCCAGAAAAACAGTTTGTTTGCTTTGTAGTCATCCTATGTTAAGTCAAATCCCCAAGGTCACAGCTGAGTGACCAGTGTTCCAGCACTCTATCAGTGCCTATTGCCATCTTGGTATTAAACCTTGCCCATGAACCAGTGGCATCTGTGATTCTTTTTATACAAATTTCATCCCTGAGTCACCAGTATTACTTCTCTCTTAATTTTTACCTTTTAGAGTTTTGGAGTCAGTCAGGGTCAAACACTGATGGGACAAAGTAAATCTGATGACCAAGTTCTCTTATTTTCACATCTAAAAATTCTGTATAGAGAGACAGCATTGTCTATTCTGACCCTGTACCTTCATACCAACATGATCTACTAATTTAGCACACTCCCAGTTCATAGCTCCTACTATTTTTCCATAATGACCCAGGACTCTTCTGCTTGTTTGAACCACTCTAGTTTTATTACCAGATCACTCTGAACTCTAGCTCTATTGCCCATTTATGATCTCATTATAGTCCTTTGGACCTCATGTGTATGTCTGGTTTCCCAGTTTTTGAGTCTCCATTCTTAAGAACTTTGGCTAGGAACATCCGAGTCCCAGTACTGCCCCTTTCCACCTGTGTAAACTTACACTAACATTGTTTGAAATATACTAGATTAGATAATTTCTAATCATGTCCACTGCTAAATGCTTGTTATTTAAAACCTTAACCCTGATTTTATTATTGACGAAATAAGGATAAAAATATTTGTGCCACCTTTTGGGGGGAGTTGCTGTAAATATAACGTGAGCCTATATACGTGAATGTTTTTGTTAACTGTATATAATACCAAAGAAATACATTATGATTTCTGGACCTGATCTCAGTTACATCATCCCTATGTTATAATGTAAGTTGCAAGAAACAGCAGGCTACAGAGAGTTGCATCATTCACATGTTTCTTTTAAATTTTTCTGAACTTCATACCCTTGAATTTTATGTCCACTAAGATATGAAATCCCTGAGCTTTTTGACATTTCTTTGATCAGAAAGAAGAAAATAACACAAGAAATCCTATCTAAGGAAGGAGTCAGAAACATCAAAGCAGATAAGGACAGTATAGGGGCAAATGTTCATACCCCAAACATGTTGACTGAGAATTTGTATTGTTACAGAAAAATGATATCAAATGCATTCTTTCAGAACAAAGTCTAAAGACAATAAAAAAAAAAGTATAGTAGGAAAACTGGAAAACTTAATAGGAGATTTGATTGTGTCTAATCTCAAACTAACTTTAAATCTTATTTTTCATCAAACTCCAGGCACACAAACATACATATCAACAAATACAAACATACACATACCCTGCACACCCTCCCATATGCCAAAAAATCTTTATAATAAAGTACATAACCATGGGTTTTCTTTACTAGACAATAATGAAGTAAACAACAACCAGGTGACTACTTCACACTCCCCACTAGATACACTAACTGGAGTATACAGTGGTGGACAGGACCTTGTTGTGTATGTGGATGAGGTTAAGGCCATCTGTCCTTGATTCCAAGAGAACTTGGTAGAAAAAAAGCTAAGTTAGAAAACCTGTTTATTTTAGCCATATGATGACAAACATAATTCTAATTTTCTTCTTTAACTAATTAATGCTGATCAATATTTTTGATATCTATAAAAAAATCCAGACCAGAATATAACTGCTACAGGCAGACTAATGGATAATAGAAAAGTAAAAAAAGACCTAGTGTTACCATGACAGAATATAGCAGTGCTCCATATCCTTGGAGGATTAGTTGCAGAACCACCACCACCTAGGATACCAAAACCTACAGATGTTGAGGCCCCTTATATAAAAGGGCATAGTATAGTCAGCCCTCTGTGTCCACAGGTTTGAATGTGAAGGTGGTTGAATTCACATATTCAAAACTCACACAGAGGGATGACTTACCACAGACTGGGTAATTTATAAAGAAAAGAGGTTTATTTAGCTCATGGTTGTGCAGGCTGGGAAGTTGAAGGTGGGTGATGCATTTGGTGAGGGTCTAAGAATGCATCGTAACACGGTGGAAAAGCAGAAAGGACCACATGGTAAGAGAACACACGAGAAAGCTGAGGAAGCTGAATTTTCTTTTCTCACAACCCACTCTCAAGATAACTAATCCACCCGTACAAGAATTAACCTGGTCCCTCAAGAAATGCATTAATCTCTTTTAACCTCTTTAAGGACTGGTGTCTTAACACTGCCACAATGGCAATCAATTTCAATATGAGTTTGGAGGGGACAAACTATACCCAGACCATAGCAGCTTGGAAACCACTTAATTGGTAGTAAAATCCTCTCCTTACCTTGTCTTCCTGTGATAGTATCATTCCTAATTCTTCCCCTTTCTTTTTTCCTTTCTTCTGGGGTTTCCATCCATTCCAGTCTTTCTCAGCTGTGGCTATTCAGTAAACTTACTGGTAGTAATAGTAATATGGGTGTAATTATTACTATTATTTAGTTGTATTGGTTTGAGAAGATAAAGAAGAAATCTTAAAGGATGTCCAGTCTTTGGCTTAGTCTTGGGTACAGCACAAGGCTCATGGAAGGAAGAGTCTTTAAGAATAGAAATCAGCCTGATTTAGAACTAAATATAAACAATTTTGTTTCTGTCTGATGGATGTTTTCTCTGGGGAGAAGAAATAGAAGCACCACCACATTTTGTGAGTAAATGATGGAATAACTCTATGTAATATAACTGTTTCTTTGCTTAATCCCAAGAGGTGCTTTTCCTGGAAGAGAAATATTTGGTGAAGGAGTTTATCTATACCTCAGAAATGATACTGACAGTGAACTTTCAACTTGCTTAATGAGTAGCCTGGATAACTTCATAGTTAATTAATACATACCATATTGTGAAAATGCCTGAGACTCTCTAGGGAAATGGCCAATGTGGATAGGCCATGGGAAGGGAGAGGGATTGATGGGAGAGTTGTTCAGAATTGAATCATAAAAGCAAGTCTCTTTTCACTTAGGTCAAAAACATAGGATCAATAATCCCCAAATAAAAACTGCCCCATATGGTCAAAAAGTGAAATGTCTGGCTTTCTAGCTTTGGTATAATTGATTTTCATGGCCTTATATGTTTCTTTTTCAATTTTAAAGCTTCACCTGTACTATTGAGATGTTTATGATTCACAAAGCATTGCAAGCACTTCTCTATGTTTCCCAGAATGCCCTTCCATACCATTCAAGAATAAAGGTTTGGGTTGCCCAAGCAGGTGAAGAACCATGACTAGCTGAGGTGCTTGCTGAGGGTGAATGAAATATGGAATGGGTAGTAGAAAAAGGTAGTTATATATACCAGCTATGACCAAGTGGCCAGTTACATAAATAAGGACTGTAATTGTTATGAGTATTTTGTCTTTATTTTGTTATGAATATGTATTTATATGTGTGTATACTAAGCAAATATGTTTGCTTTCTTTCCTCTTTTATTCCTTTATCATGTAATTTATGATGTATTGACTTTATATCATAGTATTTAAGTATTTTTAACTTTATATCATAATACTTAAGTTACAGAGTATCAGATATCAAGACAAGTAGTAAACTTCATGCAATGACTTTACGTCCACTTCTGGGGATGGGATTTGTGCATTTTCAGTAACATTCAGGATAGTTGTATCATGTTAAACAGAATTATGATAGGTTATTGTCTTTATTTGGAGGTTATGTGTAAGTTAAGGAGATGCATGTGAGTGCCCAACTGACAAGGGGTGGACTTGTGAAGGTTAACTTTTTTCAACTTGACTGTGCTACAGGGTGCCCAGATATTTGATCAAACATTATTATGAATGTTTTTATGAGAATATTTTTGGATGAAATTAACATTTAAATCAGTAGACTGAGTAAAGCAGATTGACCTCCCTAATGTGAGTGGGTCTCATCCTATCAGTTGAAGGTCTGAATAGAACAAAAAGGCTAACCTTCCCCCAAGATAGAGAGAATTCTTCCTGCCTGATTACTTTTTTAACTGGGACATTCATATTTTTCATGCTTTGAACTAAAGCTACACCATTAGTTTTCCTGAATCTCCAAAGCTTGTCAACTCTGCAAATCTTGGGACTTGCCTGACTCCATAATCACATGAGCCATTTCCATAAAATGTCTCTTTCTCTTTTGCTTTCTCTCTCAGATATACGAATGAAGAGGCAGTTCTCACCACCTATGCTCAAAACCTAACAATGTTGTGACTTTCATAGAATTGAGAGGCAACCCTTTTGGTGTTCATGTTACTTTTTCTAGAGAACCATGACTAATCCAGATTTTGGTGCCAGGAATGGGGTGCCTCCTCTATCATTTTTTTTTTTTTTTTTTTGCTGCTGCATGGAAGGGAAAGATAGAGAAGGTCCTGGTCTCCAGGTCATCTGGCTCAAAATGAAAGATACTCAACCTGCACTATACTTCTCCTAAATGAAAAACAACCTTTATATAATATATTAGTGAAATAGCTAATATCATGTATCTTAACACAATGATATTTGGGGATCTGGACTTTGTTCTGACTATGTATAGAGCCATGAGATCAAAACTAAGATAGGCTTTAAAAATGTACAACTCCCAAATATCAGGTCTGATCATCTGATAGGTATGAATGAGCCCACAATAAAATCAATAAATTAATGTCACTATTCTTGCTGTCAACTGTGCATACAGAACCACTAAGTTCTTTATGAGTCCCAGGTGTTTTCCAGGAAGTCCCCTAAGGAATGTTTCAGGTGTATTTGTGACTCATACTGTCAGCTGTGACACACCTGTGGTATCTGTTCATCATGTTTTCTTCGGCTCTGACTATCCCTTTCAAAGGGTGATTCCTAAAAATTCACTTGAAGAGCCTGTTCACTGCTGTTACCTCTGACAGTAACATGAACACCAAGAGGGTGACCTCTCAATTCTATCAAAGCCACAACATTGTTGGGTCTTGAGCATAGGCAGTAAAAACTGCCTTCTCCAAATTCTTTTCTAGTTTTTGTCATCTGGACTCCAAACTAAAATGTGTTAAAAAATTTCCACAGTCTCTCATCAAAAAAAAAGAAAATGCACTAAATGATCAAAACAACGTAAAGTTAAAAGATTTGAGGTAACAAAAGTTATACCAATCCCCTCCACTTATTTCCCTCTCCACTCCAGCAAAATACATTTTTTCTTGATTTACAAAATAAAAGTCCATAATAGTTCAATAAATGCACACAAATACTGGTACATGGTACAGGTAAATATAAGAAAGAAAATAACTGTTAAAAATTCTTTTATACAACATTAAAATGTAAAGCTATTTTTCATTAGAATCATGTGAGTGGCAGAAGACATGACTTTCCTCCAGTCAATTAATCCACATTTTACCTAACACTTCTTCAGATCTGAATGCCATCATGGCAAGCTAAACTTTCCGCATGAGATGAAATACGTCATTATACTTCTCACCTTTTCTATCAGCGCTCTATGACATATAAGAAGATGCTCAACTACCTAAGCATTAAAATAAATGCAAATTACAGAAACCCCAAGGAACTCGACAGTGTTAGTTAATTTGCCCAAACACCAGAAGGCAACCCAACTCTAATTATGTCCCTCAATAATTATTTGTATTGGGTAATTCCAAACAAAAAATAAAATCTGTAACAGAGAGAATTAATTCTATATGCACCCTACAATAAATGTATCCATGACACAATTACAATGACTGCATTTTTGTTCAATTATTATTGAAAAGATGACATCATCCAGCACTCAGGAACATTAAATTTGCTGAAAGTGAATCCCTTCAGAAAAGTATTTTAATTTAGATAAAATTGGTATATTCTCCCATAAATTTCAGAATGATGCCAGTATGCACTAATGATATATATGAACATGTTTTCCAAAACATACACTTACATAAAAAAATCACAAAGTTATCCCCATTTGTTGTCATGAATATGAAACTCATATTAGAATATTGATGTTTTGTTTTATGCACTACTCACCAGTTATATTATATATAGCAGTGTATTGGAGGGGACGGCAAGGTAGAAATCAGCATTTCTCAAATGGTATTCTTCTCAAAGGACTTACCAAATGACTAATGTACCATGAGCATTTTTTTCTGGGTTTTCTCCCATTTCCTATCAAAAAGCGTCCAGCACCAGCACCTGCAGAAAGAGATTAGACATGATACAATATCTAGAAGCTAATTTAGCAGGAAATTACATCGTGACAGGACAACAATGATTTATTTTTAATGGTGGTTGCTTAATTAGTTATGATTTATTTAGAGAACCTCCCCTATGCTACCATGTTGTCATGCCTCCCAGCTCATACCCACAGCCATCACTTTTCAGCAGAGGTATGGGGCATGAAGGCTGATGTCTGCATTTGATTTTGACTGTGCATTAATGTTGGAATCTGATATTCTAGGAAAATATGGTTATTCTGATTGGCCACAGTCACTTCTAAGACTCCACAATTCAGTAAATGTCCAGGACTGTGAGATAATACATTTCTGTTGCTTTAAACCACCTAGTTGTGAAACTTTATAAGGTAGACCAAGAGAGCTAATACATGTGGCAAAGAAAGTAAGAAAATGTCAGAAAAATGAGTAAGGATTAAAATGTGAGATGTTTACTGTCTTTACTATCTTTCCTATTATGAAATGCAAGACGGTGTAACAGTTTTCATTATTTACTATTCATATTACTTTGGTATACTTTTTAACCTCTCTGAACCTGTTTTCTTATTTATAAAATGAGGTTTATAATGCCCATCCTATAGGATTACCATGATATAAAAATAGATAACTTATGTAATGCACTTAGAATAGACTCCAATAAGTAGTGAATATTCAATAAATATTATTCTCACCCAGGGCTGAAATAACTGTGGCCATGAGTAAAGATTGGTGCAATAGCCATTAGCTACATAAACTCTTACATTTCACATAACCATTTATTGTTTCAGCAAACGTTTATGAGTCCCAAGTATGTTACTTTTCTCACTTTGCTCCAGATGACAGGCTGAGCTCTTTAGCAGAGTTTCTTCAGAATCTTCTCTATTTAAGGATTAATGAATCTGGAGTCTGATTTCAGCTTAATACAAATCTCAATGTAATATAATAGGCCTTATTTCTAAATAAACCAGGGAAGAGGTACTCATGAGATAATGACTTGCCTGAGTTTGCATGACCATTTGTCAAGAGGATGTAGATGAGATTCCTAAATAGATCTCGTGAAGCACGTACATTATCAACTGTAGTGCACGCTGTAATATGCTGCCCAGGGCTCCTTTTACGAATGAGGGACATAATTCCCCATTTGCTAAGTTGCTTCTGGATGTCAGTACATTTTGCCAATTGTTCTTGTCTGAAGAGAGCCAACTCACCTATAGCTCTACCCCCTTCCTCGGGAAGTCTGTATCCAAGACTGGTCAATGTCGGTACAAAGACTCAGTCCCTTCTTCCTTACTAGAGGCAACTCTGAAGGACTGTAGGGTTCCTCATGGGATCAGTTGAGAGTGTTCCTGAGTCTGATTGAGGCCAACTTTTCCCTCCACCCAATCCTACACCCTTCTCTTTGTCCATAGGCATCAAACCCCAAACCACTCCCTAATAATCTTCTTGTATTCAAATCTCTGTCTCAAAGTCTTCTTCTGGTGGGTCCCAACCTAAACACCATCTGAAACCAACCAACCAAACTTCATACAAATTAACTATCTTACATGAACTTTTAGAGCCTAAATACTTGCAGAAAGAAATTTGAAACGTTGGTCTAAATATAAATATAATGAGACCATTTGTCCCAGAAAAGAGCAAGTATAAAAGAAAAACATTTTTTTCTATAATTTATTCACATAAAATTAACCTGTGAATGCATCCTCCTTTCATTGTATCTTTCAACAGTAGAATCTAAACAGTAATATTCACAAGTAAAAAATTATTGTTATGTTGGTAGACACATGAAAATGCAAAGAGAAAGGAAGTAGAAGATGTCATAACTCTTGCTAATATCACCCTTACATTTCTATGGCACATTGGTGTTTATAAAGCCTTTTGTATTCTTGCTTTCATTTGGATTTTATTCTAGGGCTGACCGGGATGAAGAAAAGGTATTATTACCTTTTCAGAAATGAGAAAACTGAACTTCTGAGGTTTTCTCCTCAAAGTCCAATGGAAGAGCTAAGAATCCAGGTTGATCTTCTAACCCAAAGCCTATTGCGCCTTGACTCTCCCACACTGCCTCAAG
>CM052440.1:22619754-22662422 GCA_028533085.1 Varecia variegata | reverse complement strand
CAGGAACAGCCCTATCATGTAGGTGCTAATTATGTCCTGAAGGTCAGTGCTATAGTTAAGGTCAGGTACTATGGGGGGGCTTGTTTAAAAATCCTGCCTCCATAGCTTATGTGACCCTGGACAATACTTGACATCTCTAAGAATAAGTTATGTCTTCTACAAAGGAAAGGATGGGTGTATCATTGTGCCTACTTCCTAATGTTATTGTGAGGACTAAGAGAGGTAAATTATGAAAAGTGCATAGCACATAATACAACCTCAATAAATGATAGTTCTATGCATTTTACAGATGAAGAAATAGGGACACAGAGAGATTAATAAATTGCTTTACATCATACATATTGCTAGTAGCAGTGAATTTCCCAGACTACCACATCCCCTTAGCCTAATATCTCTTTTGTGACAGAATTTATCATCAGACCATTTTCCTGACATCTTAAAATGAGACATGGTTGGGACACATAGGAAGTATTCCCGGTGGCCACATTACATGTGGGATTTTGATCAATGGGAAGTAGCTGATGGACACTTCTACTGTGAATTTCCTCTCCAATTCGGCAAAGAGCCTGTATTCTCCAGGGCCTCTCTCCCCAACAATGCTCCAGAACTCTGGTTGGCAGCCACTTCTGAAGCTATTGATGTCACAGGCGTATGGAGAGTCAGGGGAAGGCCGGGAGAGGACAGCAGGGTCCTTTGTGGATTAACAGATAGATTCATACTGGGGAAAGACAGAAATCCATTCTGTGAAGGATGATTTGTTTAGGAGGTGTGTCATGGCCAATATATTTATTTTCCACTCACCCTAGCTTTTCAGAATGGAAATGTGGTGCTCAAATTAAACATTTTTTTTTAATCCTCCAAAACCACCACTATTAAACTGATCTTAATTAACACATTTTCTTTGAAGTGGAGTGATCTGAAATTCTGAGTCCATCATGCAGGACAGCAATAGAATTGGACTGCACACTAAAAATGTGCATACTTCAATGTTGTACATTTGCCTAGATCACCTTTAAAACAATTAAATGGTGAATGTGTGACTAAATTACCACACAGAGTTCTCTGTTTAATTTCAAGGTTGAAGTGTCTTCCCATCACAAAAATGGGTAAAACCCTACAATTCTGGGGAATAGAATGTGAATTAATGGCTCTTTCTGTTGTTTGATTTCCATAAATTTGATGGCTTTGTGTAATTTGAATAACTGTAAGCTTCCAGCATGTTGATAAGATTCACTTACATTATTCATTTGCATGAAGTGCTGATCAATTAAAGCTTCTCTCTAAAAAAAAAAAAAAATTATCATCAAACATTCTTGCTCTCTTCCATCCTGCATCAGCAAAGCTTAGGTTACTACTAGCTATTTCTACTCTCTTTTACTAACTGGTCTCATCAGTAAATTTCCATCATTTTTTTTTTCCTGTTCTTTTTATCTCGTTCTAGTCTATGTTCCTACTCTTGATCTATTCTTCATCTCACTCTTCCTGTCTCATGAGTATACCTTTAACAGTTATCTCAGGAAAGCCTTAGTAAATATGAACATTATTGTGAGGAGGTTGTTAATTCCATGGAGACAATACAAAGAGTGCGTATGTCCAAATTCACCTGTGATAAAATACAGAAAATACTACTTATTAAAATGGAAAAAATGTTTTTCTTCCTTTGTCTTCTTTTATAAGAAAGGTCTGATGGTTAATTTTATGTGTCAACCTGGCTGAACCGTGGCACCCAAACATGTGCCCAAACATTCTGGATGTTTCTCTAAGGGTGTTTTTGGATGAGATTAACATTTAATTTGGTGGACTTTGAGTAAAGCAGATTGCCCTCCATTATGTAGGTGGGCTTCATGTAATCAGCTGAAGGACTGAATAGAAGAAAAACTGACCTCCCCTGAGCAAGAGGGAATTCTACAGCAGACTGCCTTCGGACATGAACTTCAACATCAACTCTTTCCTGCACCTCCAGCCCGATGCCTTTGGAGTTGAACTGCAACATTGGCTCTTCCTGGGTCTCCAGTCTGCAGATTTTGGAGTTGCCAGCTTCCACAATCTCCTGAGCCAGTAGGTCTCTCTCTCTCTCTCTCTATATATATATATATATACACACACTCTCTCTCTCTCTCTTACATTTGTTTCTTTTTGGTTCTGTTTTTTTCCCCTTCAGGGAACCCTAATTAATATAAAAAGTAATCAACAAAATGACTACATCAATTTACAACTGAAGAAAAATGCACTTGGGTGGCTCAAAACTCTAGAATGCTTTCCCAAAGAAGGTAGTAGAAATTTCATGTAAAAAGTGTATGTTGAAGCCAGGCACAGCGGCTCATGCCTGTAATCCCAGTGATTTAGGAGGCTGAAGCAGGAGGATTGCTTGAGGACAGGAGTTCGAGACCAATCTGAGCAAGACAGCAAGACACTGTCTCCACAAAAAATAAAGCAATTATCCGGACACGGTGGAGCATGCCTGTTACAAGTCCCAACTACTCAGGAGGCTGAAGCAGGAGGATCACTTGAGCCCAGGAGTGCGAGGCTACAGTGAGCTATGATGGTGCCACCGCACTCCAGGGTGACAGAGCGAGACTTCACCTCTAAATAAATAAATTTTAAAAAGTGTGTCGTCAGATACGTTTGATAAGTGTGGACTGAAACAAAGTTGATCATGTTTTCTTTACACTGGGAGTCTAGAGTCAAAATGAAACAAGACAAGCTGGTAAAACTGGGGGGGTTAGGGAGGTAAACCTGATTAGGAGACTGTCACACACAAAAGCAGATGAAAATGCATTAAGTAAGAGAACCTGCAGTTAGTTCAGTGGCTCTAGAACCTGTACTGAGAGGTTAGATCATGTTCCTCCCTTTGGAACCCCTTCAGTGGTTTTCACTGTGCTCAGAGTATACCTCATCCTCCTTATGCGGAGTATAAGAACCCATAGGATCTTCCCCTTGCCTTTCTCTCTAAGCTCTCCTCCTACTTACTTTCTCCTTTTTGGCTTGTTTTTTGCCTCTAATGCCCAACCAGGCCCTCAAGCCCACCCCTGTTTTGGGGTCTTTGCACACCCCTGCCTTGCATGCTCTGCCACCAGATTTCATTGTTGGCTCCTTCTCATAACTGAAGGTTTCCCCTCCCAAGTGATAGTCCCTACCCATCCTACATAGAGAGTATACTCCTCTTGTCTCTCTCTCTAATACCTTACTCTTTTATTTTCTCCATGCAAGGAATCAGTATATGAAGTCATATATATTTGTTCATTTTTAGTGCCTATCATTTAAGCACTTAAAAGCCACCTAAAACATGCTCAGCAGACTTAAATTGTTTTACTGGCACCATGTCAATAAGGGGCATTGTGATTGAAGGCTATTCAGAAGACGAAGAGGAGGGGAGGTTGTTGGGATGGCTAAAGGCACAGAGATCCAAACTCTGTGGGTACAATTGAACTAAAAATAAGAGCTGGAGGAGAAGCTCAGCAACAAAGTGGGGGAGGGACAGGTGGAGCCGGTGAAGAGAGAGGGGGACCCAGGCTGCACCACCAGGAAAGCGATGCTGAACAGGCCATGCCAATGAGCACGATGGTGTGAGACAGTGCAGACACATCCCAGACAGCCGGCAGCTGGAAGGCAATGGAAAGAGACATCAAGCAAGAGCAGAAGATAAAATAGATAAAAGCACAATACCCAAAGTAGAGTCTGTGTAGTACCACTGGCAAGATAATTTTAAATATTATTAGTACACAGATACACTTTTTAAGAAATTTTAGTTGAATATTTGCTAATGTGTGCTACAAAAACAACATATCAAAAATGATTTTGTGATGAATTGGAATCATGTTGAATTTTAAAAATGCATCAACTTAACAAAAATGTTGAGCATGTATTTTTACAGTTAATATGCAGCAGTGAAGTACCAAAAAAAAAAAAAAACACAAAAACATGAAGAGGGCAAATAAAAGTTATGTTCAGAATGCTGGATTACACTTTCTTTTTTCTTTCCTTGGTGGTTTAGTCCGGACACATGTCCTGTTCTCTCCAGCCCAGCTATCACACCTTCAATCCTGTGGCTGCTTTTGCCATTCCTTCCAATTCAATAGACTCACAGGAGAAAGAAAGATCATTACTATTGAAAAGGACACATCATGAGCTGCACAGTCCACTTCTGACCTTGGATGGAGCAATAACAGACACCTCTGAACCTGGGAGCTCTAGTCTACGGATTTTGTGCCCAGAGTCTGGACCATACCCGGCCACCCACGGATAATTGTTCAGCTGCCCCTTGCAGCTGCTCTCAAGGCTTGCGTGTGAATAATCAGCGATGCCCTGCTCAAAGCGCTAATAAGGTTAATATCTACTAGTGGGCGGGATAGAAGGAGAGGGAAGTAGAGAAGAGCCATAATTAAGGGTTTGAGAGAGTTCTTTTTTTCTTTCCCCATGACATAATCTAAAACTGATTAGTGAATCTTTAGCCAGTGCAAGCTGAGCTGCTGTGTTTTGAACAGTTGCTGTAACGCAGCACATAAAGAAGGGCAGAGATAGCTTCCCTTCCACCTCCCCTTTGCTGAAGCATGTTCTCTTCCCCCAAGTCCTCCCAGAAGATGTGAGCACAAGCTCTTTATATGCACACATATCATGCTGAGAGCTGCAGAGTCACAAAACAGCCCGGGAAAACAACACCCAGCACACAATATGTTCATTGTTTTGATAGAGACATTGCTGTTTGAAATGCACTTATTTCTGCCTCTCGTAAATACTCCTCCACAGGAGGAAAAAAAAAAAATAATAACAAATGCATTGTAAATAGAGGCCCAGACATCTTACACTTAAATTACAGTCACGTCATCCCAGTTTTATCCCATCTTTCAATTATAGTCATTAATTGAGGATGTAACCCAGAAACAATTACATCCATGAAATTCTAATGAGTCTCCTGTAGTTAATATAAAAAGAAAACAATGGCAAATGCATGCTGATGCTGGAGTCTAATCCAATTCTGTCGATTA
This sequence comes from Varecia variegata, assembly GCA_028533085.1. Classification (NCBI taxonomy): domain Eukaryota; kingdom Metazoa; phylum Chordata; class Mammalia; order Primates; family Lemuridae; genus Varecia; species Varecia variegata. Next base: position 22,657,437 of record CM052440.1, on the reverse strand, counting down.
AAATAAAGAATAGCATTTTTGTAACATGTAAATCTGACTCTTTTCCCCAGTTTTCATTTCTCAGAGAATGACAGGCTATATGCATAGATTTGCTTATCTAACAAGTTTACTGAGCTGCCTTTTCTCAATTATGTCCAGAGCACATCTTGAAAACTCACCAGCGAGGAATATATTTTACTCAAAGAGACATGTTTTAGAGAGTCTCATATTTTCATATGAAAATTCCATCATTGTTTACCTGACTTAAGTAGGAATATGCTTTATTTTTTACCACCACAAAAAATAATTATGTTAATTGTGATTCTGGAAGAACATAGTGGCAGCTTAATTCCGAATCTGTCCACTTCTGGAAATAAAGCAGTAAGATAATAAAAAAAAGAGTGAAAAATCACAAACTCCATTTTTACTTAAAATAGAAGACAAAGCGCACAAATTTTAAATTATGTGTACATGCTGCCAAGACCAGCAGAGCCAGGCAGGAAGTCCCCAAAGCAGCCATGATGCAGGGAAGATTGGGGGGTGCTGACACTGCAGAGGTGAATCTCAGAAACCAACAGCAAAATATCCACCCTCGAAAAAGTGAAGAGTCCCACACCGAGGGCAAACTGCTGTGAACAGTGCTGAGAGACAAATAGGAACAAACACTGGGGAGGAGGGAAGGGTTAGAAGTCACCCAGACAAGCTCACAGGAGATGAGTCCAAGTGTCAGCAAAAATTCACTTTCTCTTAAAAGTAAATGAATCACATTGGAAAGCAAGACCTATGTCCCTTGGTAGCAGCGGCCAACAGAGCGAGCAGGGGATATAGGGCTGGAGGAAAGAGCTCTCCAGACCCAAGTCAGGTTCTGGGAAGAAAGGAACTGTGCCTGCATAGAAATGCCACAACTATAAGGAAACATTTTTGAACCCAAAACTGATTTCCAATAGAAACTCATTCCTGAATATTTTTTTTTTCCTCTAAAATCTGTAATGGTTGGCTGAGATGTCTGTTTTAAATGATCAATTTCCATGCTATATCACTGACTATGCCATTCCAGCTTGAGCTGTGAATCAGAGAGGTTACCCCTCCCCAGTCTTCTCTACCTCATACTCACATCCAGGAATAGTTTGCTCTTATCTAAATATGAGGATGGAAAAAAAAGAAAAAAGATATAGATGAAAAAATATAAAAATAGTACAGGGAAAAAATGTGAAAAATTAGAGAAATTTTCCAACAGGAAAGGAATATTTGCTAAAATTACTTTGCTACACAGTAGATGAAAATTATAGTCTAATATTACAATAAGAATTTCAAAAATAAGAATGAATTATTTGCAGCTATGAAGGAAGATCACGAAGCAGAAATACAAGAGTTCTGGAATAACATAGTTACACAGTAGGGGTGATGCTCAAAAATCGAAAAAGGTAAAAAGTGAATTAGCAAAATCCATGGGAAAAAAGACAACATTTATATTTCAACAATGAAAAATAGATTACAAGGCTTACAAGCATGAAGACCATGGTAAAGGGTCTGATGAAGTAAGAAAGTAAGTGAGAAAGAAGTAAGAAAAAGAAACAAATAAGGAGATAGATAAGAATTAAAATAAAATGGTACATTTAGAATATAAGTGAAGGAAATTTAGTGCGTATGTAATTGAAGGCACCAAGGAAGAAAAACAATGGAAGAGAATAAATATTTCAAGCAAATATTTTTTTCTCCTTATTTTATTTTTTTTTTAATTTTATTTCAGCATATTATGAGGGTACAAATGTTTAGGTTACATATATTGCCTTTGCCCCACCTAAGTCAGGGTTTCAAGCATGTCTTACAATATCATTTAAAAATTGTCTGAGCTGAATGAAAATGTGAATCAGTATATAGATGTGAATCTATATATTGACTCTATGTATTGAATATCAAGAAAAATTGGCCCCAGTCAACACCAAGATGTATCCTGATGAAATATAAAGAAAAATAAGGAAAAAAATTCACTGAGTAGTAGGTAAGACCATCAATACTCTTATAGGGAAAAAAATAGGGTTAGTATCAGACTTTTTCTAGCCTTTAATGCCAGAAGACAGTCAAGTGACACCTACACAGTGTTAAAAGGAAGAAGGTATAAGTTGTACAAGAGAAGGATCTTAATATCAGATCAAATAGAAATAAGATCAAAAAGCTTTTTAACAGACATGCACTTTACAATGACAAAGATTATTGTTCACAATGAAAATATCATAGTAATGATTATCTATATAACAAATAACACATTGCAACATGAATCAAAGAGAGACTATGAAGAATATGTCTTCAGTTGCACAATTTAATTAATGGAAAAGAACAGAGGCATTTCTGCTACATCAGGAAAAAAATAAGGGTGTCCACAGTCACAATTACATTTAACATTATACTGAGGCTTGTAACCAGCACAATTATGCAAGAGTAGAAGAGTCAAAAAAATTGAAATGGAAAAGGTAAAACACTTTTTGCTGTTTATCTCATTGTGTAAATGGTAACCCAAGAGAATCAAACATATAAAAGGGAAGTTCTAGAACTCAATAAGGTTGTGTGTATTACATAAATAGACGTATTATAATAAGCAGAAACCAGTAGTGTTCATTAAATAATAAACAACAAGTTATAAAATGAAATAAGAGACCCAATTTATAAAAGCAATGGAAAATTAATATATCCAAAAATACTATAGCACATTTTATTTTCTAACAAATGACTGTAGCAATATTTTTTATACCACATATACTCATAATGACATATACTCCTCCTCTCAAGAGGTGAGATCTATATTCCTCCCCTTGAGACTGGTGAGCCTGAGAATAATGGCAAAAGTGATGCTATGTGACTTCTGAGGCTAGGTTTCAAGAGGTGATACAGCTTCCACCTGGCTCTTTTGGGACACTTGCCTTTAGAGCACTGAGCACCATGTAAAATGTCCAAGGCCACCACTCTGTGAGGCAACCCAGTCCATATGGAGAGGTCATATGTACGTTTCCATGGGACAACCCCAGCTGAGGTTCCTGACAACAGTCAGTATCAACTGCTGGGCATGTAAATAAAGATGTCTCCAGATGATTCTACAGTTAACATTGAATCTGTAGATCACTTTGGGTAGTATAGACATTTTAACAATGTTGATTCTGCCGACCCATGAACATGGTATGCTTTTCCACCTGTTTATGTCCTCTGCTATTTCCTTTCTCAGGGTTTCATAGTTCTCCCTGTAGAGGTCTTTTACCTCCTTAGTTAAATATATTCCTAGGTACTTTATTTTCTTTGTTGCTATTGTGAAGGGTACTGAGTCTTTGATTTGGTTCTCAGCTTGACTATTGTTTGCATATAGGAAAGCTACTGATTTCTATAGATTGATTTTGTAACCTGAGACTTTGCTGCATTTGTTTATCAATTTCAGTAGTCTCCTGGCAGAATCTTTGGGGTTTTCTAGATATTAAGATCATATCATCAGCAAAGAGAGATAGTTTGACCTCTTCTGCTCCCATTTTGATGCTGTTGATTTCCTTCTCTTGTCTAATTGCTCTGGCTAGGACTTCCAGCACTATGTTGAATAGAAGCAGTGATACAGGGCAAGCTTGTCTGGTTCCAGTTTTAAGTGGGAATGCTTTCAATTTTTCCCCATTCAATATGATGTTGGCCATGGGTTTGTCATATATGGCTTGTATCATTTTTAGGTAAAGTCCCATTTATGCCTATTTGTTAAGTGTTCTTATCATAAAAGGATGTTGAATTTTGTTGAATGCTTTTTCTGCATCTATTGAGAGGATCTTATGGTCTTTGTTTTTGCTTCTATTTATGTGGTGAATTACATTTATAGATTTGTGTATGTTGAACCATCTCTGAATCTCTGGGATGAAACCCACTTGGTCGTGATGGATTATTTTGGGGGCAAGATGGTGGACGAGAAAAACCACCAGCCAGAGTGTCTCTGCAAGAAAGATAGATTTTAGAAGACAGTGAAAAAAAATAAACAGGCAGAGAAACATAGATTGGAGGAGGGTCAGAAGGAAGGGTGCCTGAAACTACAGGAGACTCCCCAGGAAGAAGCTGCAGAGAACTGAAAGGAGAAAGGCCTGCCAGAAGCTTGGAGACCAGCAACAAGGGTAGGTGAAGTGGTTAAATTTCCTCTCCCTTGTATCTCGGACTGCTGGTGGGTTCCTGAGCGGTTGGAGAGACCTGCCAACACCGACCCAGAGACGGCTGCTGCCAGTGAGCAGTGAGCCTCTTGTGGACAGGGCACCAGGCTCCCAGCTCCCTCAGGGCAAGTCCCGGCCCACAGACCGGAGCTGATTGGCAGGCGCCATATTGCTTCATTGTCTCCTTCCCCTTCCCTACCCATGATTTCTGGGAGAGACAATTTAGCCACCACCCAGCTGCATCTGCAGGGAATGCACCCTCCCTTTTGGGGCCCTACAGCAGACTGAGGGGTACTCAGAATATGAGCTCCCTACCTGCCAGCCCTCCCAGGTGCTGCTTGCCTGGTGACTCCAGGAAAGTGGGGCAAATCCTGAGGCAGAGACATCAATCCAGCTTGGGCACCCCGTGAGTGATTGCGACCAGCATTCCTCTCCCTGGCAGGGTCTGGGATTAATCTCCAGGGCCCAGGGGACAGGTCTGCAGACCAGATCCCGTATACCCTGGTTTTGATCGCATTGCCCGGGGACAGAGAAGGGATATTTGTGAACAAGCCTATTGGCCTGTGTGTGCCTTCAGGGGCAGATCAGCATGCTTGAGGGGCAATCCTCCTCCCAGGGGAGGGCCGTGAGCCCAGCTCAGGCTGAGATCCTGGGCAGGGAACCTCCTGGCCTGCATCACAGCCAGGGGTGATCTGCTGGCTTGAGGTCCTGCCTGCCGGCAGAGGCTGTGAAAAAACCGTTGAATAGGGGCGGGTGGAAAGGAACAGTGGCCCACTTTTTAATTGAATTATCCTTTTTTTTTTTTTCCTATTGAGTGCTTTGAGTTTCTTGTGTATTTTGGATACTAACTCCTAGTACCATATACGGTTTGGAAAGATTATTTTGCATCCCATAGGTTGTCTTTTCATTTCGTTGGCTGTTTCCTTAGCTGTACAAAAGCTTTGTAGTTTGATGTAATCCCATTTGTCTTTTATTGTTTTTGTCTGTGCTTTTGATGTCATATCCGAGAAATCATTGCCAAGGCCAACGTGAAGAAGCTTTTTCCCTATGGTTTCTTCTAAGAGTTTTACAGTTTCAGGTCTTACATTTATAATTTGAGTTGATTTTTGTGTATCACATCAAGATAAGTGTTCAATTTTATTCTTTTGTATTTAACTGTCCATTTATCTCAACACCATTATGGAAAAGACTATCTTTTCCTCATTGTGTAATTTTGCTACCCTTGCTGAAGATCAGTTGACTGTATATACGTGGGTTTATTCCTGGGCTCTCTATTCTGTTCCATTGGTCTATATGTACCTGTTTTTGTGCCAATACCATAATGTTTTATTACTGTAGCTTTGTCACATATTTTGAAATCAGGAAGTACGATGCCTCCAGCTTTGTTCTTGCTCAAAATTGTTTTGGCTATTCAGGATCTTTTGTGGTTTTATATGAATTTTAGGACTTGTTTTTATTTCTTTCAAAAATACTATTGGGATTTTGATAGAGATGGAGGTGGAGGTGGAAGAGAGTGATATTGAGGATACTGACCCCGTGTAGGCCTAGGCTAATGTGTGTGTTTGTGTCTTATTTTTTAACAAAAAATTTTCAAAAATAAAAAATAAATTTAAAAAATTTTTTAAATACACCAAAAGCTTATAGAATAAGGATATAAAGAAAGAAAATTGTTTTATACAGCTATATTATGTGTTTGTGTTTTAAGTTTAGTGTTATTAGAAAAGAGCCAACAAGTTTAAAAAATTAAAAAGTTTATAAAGTCAAAAGGTGACAGTAAACTAAGGTTAATTTATTCTTGAAAAAATAATTTTTAAAATAAATTTAGTCTAGCCTAAATGTACAGTGTTTATAAAGTCTACAGTAGTATACAGTAATGTCCTGGGCCTTCACCATCATTCACCACTCACTCACTAACTCAGAGCAACTTCCAGTCCCATAGCTTTGTTTATAAGTGCCCTGTATACACATGTACCTTTTTTTTTTAATCTTTTTATGGTACCTTTTCTATGTTTACATATGTTTAGATATACAAATACTTACCATTGTGTTACAATTGCCTATGTTATTTAGTACAGTAACATGTGGTACAGGTTTATAGCCTAGGAGCAATAGGCTATACCATACCTAGATGTATGGTAAGTTATACCATCTAGGTTTGTGTGAGTACACTCTGTGATGTTCACACAAGGATGATGTTGCTTAATGACACATTTCTCAGAATGTATCCACATCATTAAGTGATGCATGACTATGTTTAGAAACTATAATACAAGTGCCCATATTAGTTGTTGTCATTGCTTGTCTTTCCAGTGGACAGAGCTATATATGTGTGGGAGTGTCGGGTGTGTGTGTATATACATGTACATATATATGATAAAAAATATTAATGATGATTTGGTGGTGATTTTGTCAGTTCACATTCCAAATTACAGATTTTAAATTCATTTATTTGATTTTATAATTTTTATGCACCGAAATATTGATTCCTATAAAATTAACATGTCCAAAATACCAATAATAATGAAACTACTGAAAACAAATCCATTGAATTCAGTCAAATATTTTAAAATAGGTTTTTTGTCATCTATAGGATATACCTTGTTAGGATCATACAGTACAAGTAGCATATTTTAAACCACCTGAAATAATCAGCTTTTTTTCTGTGTGATTATTCTACACACTTGAAATAAAATTTGGGGCCCTTTGCTTAATCTTTATTTCATTTTTAGTGATTATTTTTATTTTGATTTAATTTAATTTTGTAAAACATCAAAAGGTTCCAAAATAAAAAACGTAATGCAAGGTACACCCAGCAAAATCTTTCTTCTATTCTGGTTTCTTCACCTTTTCTTCTCTCTCACCCTTTATAGTACACTCTAAATAATGTTCTGTGTTTGGGGTTTTGTGGGTATTTTTTTCACTTTCCAATTACCCTGCAGTCACCCAGTATCGGTATATAGAGATCTTCCTCATTACATTTTATAGAAGATTGGTACTACATTATGTGGACATATTCTAGTTTATTGAACCAATTCACTGTGGATAGATAGACATTTAGTTGTTTTTTCCTAGGCTTTTGCTATTTTAAATGATGTCACAATCAATATCCTTGAACATATATCATTTTGTATTTTTGCAAGGGTATCTTCAGGTAGATTGCTAGAAGGAATTGCTAGATAAATAAATAAAGACATTTACTTTCTGGATATTTTTAAATTCCCTTGGAAAGGCATTTTGCAATCTCACCAGCAATGAATGAAAGTGCTCGTTTCCCCAGAGCCTTGCCAAAAAGTTTATGGTCAAAATCCTTGATTTTTGGCAGTCTGATAAATGAACAATGTTATTTCAGTGTGGTTTTTATTTTCAAATCTGTCATTACGAACAAATCTAAGCATCTTGCTCATGAGTTTTGGGGCTGTTTGCATTATTTTCATTGAGTTGTCAATTATTGGTATTTTTCCCTTGTTTTAAAGAAACTCTTTACATATTAGGGATTTTAACCTTGTGTTATAAGTTAAAAATATTTTCCCAATTTATCATTAATCATTGTACTTTGCTTCTTGGGTTTTATTTATTTGTATGCAAAAAGTTTTTAAACTATTTTTATTGTAAAGTTTCAAGTTCTCAGAGAGAATCATGGCAATTAGAGAATGTGAGAGGAATTGAAACAAATAAAATAGTCTCTGATATATTAAATAACAGAGAAGAAGCTGCTTGAGACCACAAAATTCATACCCCCTAAAATGTCATCTCCATCATGGCAAGAACTTTGTCAACTTTTCCACAGGTAAATCCTCACTGCCCAAAAGTGTGCTAGGAACAATAAACAATTGTCAATTTAATCAACTAATAACATTCTGTCAGTGTTTTGTTTATATGAAAAGAGGAATAGGAAATAATCTTTTGCAAATTATCTTGTCTACCTCAATTTCTTAAAAAGTATTTAATTCATTCTTATTCTATTAGTGGGAGTATAAACTGGAACCATCTTTATAGAAGAAAATGTGAAGTGTCAGTTAAACTTTTTGTGTTCACATCCATCAAACTTGATTAGCAATATTGACTCTAGCATACTACTCACATATATATACCAAAAAGTATGCACAGGATGTTGGTTGTGTAACTGTTGATAAGCGCATGAAATTGAGAACAATCTAAGTTTCATCAAGGGGATATTGGATATGATATCATGCAACAATTAAAAGTACAAGGGAGCTTTATACAATTAACATATGGAACTCTCCACATGTATTTAAAAATAAAAACATAAACATGTAGCAGAACAATATGTACAGTAAAATACATTTTTGCTTTCAAAAGTACTTTCAATTCCTACTGTGAAGGAATTCTGCCAAGAACAATGACAAAATCCAAATGAAATACTTTTAAAAGCTAGTTTAAAGATTTAAGACAGCTACCAAGGCACTGAAGACTCAAGAGATTAAGATCTCAGAAACAAGGGGGAAAAAGGAGGTGAATATAACATTTATCTCTGGTTTTCACTGTAAAATATTTGCCAATTCTAAAGTGATGGCAAGAATCTGAAAATCTGAGCAGAACTTTCAGAAGTCTAAAGCAGTTAAGGGTAATGGTAGTTGGAGTTTAATATATGACAAGGAGGAAGGACTCTGGTACAAAACTCTGGGCTTCACTTGGGACTCTTGAAGGACTATACCCATGAGTGATGGTAAACCTACAGCGCCAGCCCTCACAAATGCTGAGCACTAATTCAAATCAGCTTTATCCCTGAATAGAATAATCTTATCTGTCTCAAGCCAAACTACCAGATGAAAGGGGGAAAAAAATGTTTTTAGAGAATGATAGCATCATTCAAGACTTCCATCTGTCACCATAATTATTTCAAACATTATTCTCACACACACACAAATATACACACATGTGTGTTAGACAAACCAAGAAGAAAAAGGCAGTAAAGACAGACCCATAGGAAATGCATACATTACAATTGGAAGATATGGATATAAAGTAACTATAATTGATATATAGTCAAGAAATAGAAGACAAAGTGAAGAATTTCATCAGAAAAAAATGTAATCTTTTTTTGTAAAAAAAAAAAAAGCAAATGGAAACTCTGTAACTGAATAACACAATAAAGGAATTAAAATTCTAATGTATGTGTTTAAAATATGCAGACTGAAGCAGAAAGGAAAAAGATTAAAATGCAGAAAAGATGAAAAGAGATATAGAATATATGATTGTCTTAGTCTGTTTCATGTTGCTATAACAAAATAACTGATATTGGGTAATTTATAAAGAACATTCTTTATAAATAAATTTCTAAAGAGTTTATTTCTCATAGTTCTGGAAGCTAGAAAGTCCAAGATCAAGGTGCCAACATCTGGTGTCTGGTGAGGGCCTGCTCTGTGCTTCCAAGATGGCATCTTGAACGTTGTGTTGTCCAGAGGGAGGAATGCTGTGCACTCACATGGCAGAAAGTGGAAGGGCAAAAAGGAACAAAGCCCCTTCACCAAGCCCCTTTATAAAGGCACCTAATCCCATTTCTGAGGCCAAACCCTCAAGACTTAGTCAACTACCAAGGGTCAAACCTCCCAATACTATTACAGTGAAGATTAAGTTTCAACATGAATTTTTGGAGGAAATGAAAACATTCAAACCATAGCAATGGTCAAATTATCTAATGTTCATGTTAAATTCTCAAGAAGTGTAGAGAGAGAGAGATTGGGACAAAAAGGTTCTATAAAATATAATGGTCAAGATTTTTCCCCAACCAACAAAAAATATCAAGTCACAGTTTCAAGAAGGGCTATAAATTTCAAGTGAAATAAATATAAAGAATACCACTTTATTCTTAGGCACATCATAGTCATACTGCTGAAAACCAAAAAGACAACATCTTAAAAATAGCCAGAGGGGGTGAGGAATGCATTGCTTTCATAGGATCAACAAAATCAAAACCAGAAGACAATGGAATGAGATCTTCAAAGTATTGGGGGAAAAAAACGTTCCAATTTAGAGTTCTATACATGGTAAATATGTATTTTATAAGTAAAGGTAAAATGGAAAAACTTTCAGAAAAACAAAAAATAAAAGAATTTGTTAGCACTAGATCCACACTAGATGAAATGCTGGAAGACAAAAGGAAAATAATCCCCCGTTGGAAGCTTACATATGCATAAAAAATGAAGAGGAATGGTTTTAGTACCAGGAGGTAGAAGTCTGCTGTAACAGATCCTAACAATTTGGAAGTGGTTTTAGGATTGGGCAACAGCTAGAAGGCCAAAGAATTTTGACCTGCATGATGATAAGAAGAACCTAGATTCTGGTGAAAGCTCAGAAGGAAATGAAAAGTATAAGAGAGAAAATGTCTATTGCTATAAACACAGTGCTTACAGTATAAACATGAATATTAAAGACAGGGGCTCAGATAGAAATGATGAGCACGTTATTAGAAACTGGAGGAAAGGTGATTATTCTTGTTATACAATGGCAGAACTTGGCTGTATTGTGTCTTACTGTTGTGTGAAAAGCAGAAGTTGTAAGCAATGAACTTATATATTTAGCTGAGAAGATTTCCAAACAAAATGTTCAAAGCGTGGCCTGATTTCTTCTTGCTGTTTAGAGTAAAAGGTGAGAGGAAAAAGATAAATTAAAGGAAAAAACTGTTAAATAAAAAGAAACCAGCACTTGATGATTTGAAAAATTCACATCTATTCAGAGAGCAAAGTATGCTAATATCGAGAAATTCACTGTCAGGAAGCTGTGCTCTGAGACAAGGCCAAGGATGGGACTGGAAAACTTTTTGCTGAAGAGATTAGGTGTGTGACTCATGGGTCCCCTCAACCATTTCAGCAGAATCCAGAAATAGAAATCGAGTTATCTAGAAAATATCTGTGAGGGATCCTTTTGTCTAATGTTATGGACTCTTGTGATATATGTGGGAGAGCCACAAAGTTGTTAAGTATGTTATAGCAGCAGAAATACTGGCAGCTTAAACTGAAGGGGCCAGAACCAGGACAAAGTGAAAGAAGGCTGTCAGACTTCCAAAATTTTACAGTCAGGAAATGGGCTGATAGAACCACTCAACCACAAACATGTGCTACGCTTTAATGGAAAGGAAGAACGACTCCAGGCAGAGGTCAATGGAGCTGCCATGAATGCAGAGGCAGAGGTCATGGAGCCGAGCAGGCCCAGAAGGTAGAACCTCAAGCCACAGAGGATTATTCTCAGACCTTGAAACATAATGAAACTAGCTTGCTAGATTTCAATTTTCTTGGAACCAGTGATCTCTTTATTTCCTCTATTTTCTCCCTCTTGGGAGGTTAGTATCTATCATATGCCTGTCCCACCATTATTTTTAGAAGCAGATAATTTATTTTCAAATTTCACAGATGGAAAAGAATTTTTCCTTAGGATGGATTAGACCCAAAGTATTAGCCATGCCTGATTTAGGTGATTTAAATGATGAAATGTGGACTTTTGAGCTGATGACATTTTTTAACTTAAAGTAGATGGTTAGAATAGGTTGAAATTTTGAGAGATGTTGGGGTGAGATGATTGTATTTTGCATGTGGGATGAACATGAATATTCGGGGCGGGGCAGAGAATGGACTGTTATGGGTTAAATTTTGTCTCCCCAAAATTTATATTCTCTTTTCTTTCCATACCTACTCTCTTGGAGAGCTCATCCATTCTTGTGGCTTTGCAATGGCAGGACAGTGATGACTTCCAAGTGCTAATCTCCAATCCAGCCTTCGATACTGAACTTCAACTATATAAATAAATATATCTGCCTACTCAGTATCCCCACTTGTCTAAAGCAGGTTGCCTACTTCTCATTTACCTCCTTCAGCCTTCCCAAACAGAGTAACAACTCTATCTTTCCAGTGGCTCCAGGTTTTTGTTTTTTTTTTTAATGTCTTTCTATCCTTTTCCTCCACATCTAATTTATCAACAAATCCTTTTGGCTTTAGCTTCAAAATAGCATCTGAATTCATCTACTCTTCTCAGTCTTCACTGTAGCATCCTGGTCCAAGAGCACACATAATCTCTTACCTTGTATTATTGCAAAAGTTTCCTGACTCCGTTTCCACATCTGTTCTCCCTATTCTGTATTCTCAAGACAGTAATTCAAATAATTCTGTTAAAATGTTGATCAGATAATCTTATTCTCCTGTTAAAGCCTTCAAACTACTTCCCATCTCATTACAAGTGAAAGCTAATTATCATTCTATTTGCCTATTAGGCCCTACACAACCCAGTCTACTCCCATGTACTACTTGGACTTTGTCTCCTCCTACTCTCTTCCTTGTGGAGCATTCTTCTAAAAAATATACTAGGCAGTGTTCCTCTTTAGGGTTTTTCCAAATGATTCTCACTCTGACTGGCTTTCCTTCCCAAACACATCAACATGATTCACTCCCTCATCTCTGTTAGACCTTTATTTTAAATCTACCATATAAATGAGGACTCCCCTCTCCACTCTAGGAAAATTTACAACCAAACTCTAAATTTCCTCTCTCTGAGCTATTTTCTCCGTCACAAATTACCTACATGAATTTGACCTATTATATATTTACTTATTTTACTTTTCCTTGTTTTCTGCACGCACACACACACACACACACACAACACACACACGGTTGTAAGCACTGTTGAAGGCTATAATTTCTGTTTATTTGCTAACTGCTGTCTATATTTATTACACCTAGAGTGTGCCTGTCATGGAGCCAGGGCTCAATGTACACTGTTGAGCAAATGAATGAAGGAATTAATAAGGTGTTAGAGGAACAAATTAATCCTCTTCTGGAAAGTCCTATTACATTGAGGGGTTATTTTTCGATCACCACTTCTAGCCCTAAAGCCCTTATATTTCACATTTGTTACTTAACTGGTAAATTCATATTTTATACCTCTTAAATTATAATTACTGTGTTTTTCCTCCTAAACTAATCACAGTGAGGAACAAACAAAAAAACTTTGGTTCGAGAAAGAAAATATAGTATTGCACAATGAAAATAACTTTTGTTTTGAGTGCTTACTAAGCCTTAGGTGCTATTCTAAGTACTTCATAAGTATCACTTACTAAATCCTCACAAAATCCTTAGGCAAGGTCACATAGCCATTTGTTGTAGAACATAAATTCAAATACAGGAAATCTATCTCCAGAGCCAATATGCTTAGCATCATCACTATAAGGCCTCTATATTTTTATGTTATAGAAAGTATTATTATTCTCATTTTAAAGATGAGTAAATTGAGACACTAGATCTTAAAAACTTCCACTTTCATAAAGCTGATAAGTATAAAGCTAAAGCCAGGTTTTTACCCACAATGTGTACCAACTCCCACTACATTATTCTTTAGGAAAAGGTGAGCACAGTAATGTGCTTTAGCACTGGATAAATCCATCCATCCATGTATCCATCTTCCTAGTCATCCAGACAGTCATCACATATTTGTTGAGTAGCTATTATGGCAACAGACTCTATGCTGTTGCTGGGAATTCAAAGGTAAACAGAACAGCCATAATCCTCAAATTCGGGGAGTTTGAAATCCAGGAAGGCAATATTTGAGGGTACTTAGAAAATTAAGAACAGGACAATCATTTCAAGCATTCATAGTAAGCTATTTATTATAATAGCATGTTTTGGTGCCCAAGAGACTTATTCAAATATGTAATATATTTATTTTTATATATACATATGTATGTATATATAATGACTACACTAATAATAAATTTTGTGCAACATTAATTGCCTTTTTGACACTCACAGGTTGAACGAAGATTAACATTCACATAGAACAAGACAGTAACTAAGAGAAACAGTATACCATTTTATTTCTGGTTAAAAAAAATTCCTAACTGGAAACAACAGCGGATGTCTAAGAAATTGCATTTTTAAGCACTGAGTACATCTATTTTCAGAGCATTTTCACTCATGGAAAATTAGCTGCCTTTCTCGAGTAACCTCTGAGAATGGACATTATAAATATAGTGGAATGACACTTGGGATTCCCATGAAAAAAAAACAAATAAATAATTCCCCTTCCGCTAAGAGTACCAGTAAGTAAACAGTTCACATAAAACCATGTGCAATTATAGCTCTTCTCATATTTTGGAACTCTTCTAAATATTTATGTTCTAGCAGGGGTCAAAAAGTGAAGAGGAATTACATATGTTGCCCTACTACATAATCGTATTGAGGCAGTGTTATTTCTAATACTGTCCTGTGGTTGGTGAAATGTGGAGGCTAACCATCTGTCATCAATAATGCTGTCAAGAAGATTTGGAAAGCATCTGATTGGTTTTTGGCAGGATGCTATCTGTTAAAATATTGTTGGAGGCAAACCTGGGAAGTTCTGATGCATTTAAAGGAGACACAAATGTCTCAGCACATGGGCAGCCTGATACTGGGATGGCAAAGTGTTTTATTTAGCAGAGGCACAGATTTCAGTGCAAGTCAATAAAGAAAAGAAGTATTGCTGTGTTTGTATATTCAAGCATATATGCTAGGCTCCACAATAGAGCACTTTTAGGCGCTCTGAAAAGATGGCATTGGGAAGGGAGCATCTGTTGAACGTATTAGGGAAAACTCCTTTTGCACCGAAGCAAAAACTGGAGCATAAGAGAGATTAGAGGAAAGGCCTGATTCAAAATTAGGCTTAAGGAGACCTGAAAGCAAGGTTCTGCTTATCAGCCACAGATAAAGGGTTTTGGTAAAACTGTGCCATTTCAGACACCAAAGTGTTAATATCACATCAGACGAAAAGAGAAAAAAATCACCAGCTTCATCTACCTTAGTCAGCAAGCCTAATAAGCACCCAAGCACAAAGAGTTCAAACCAAACTGATTTTTATATACAGAAATACTGACAATGAGGGCCCAAATTAATCTGTGGTTACCATACTGTTATCAATGGAGTATGATTATAAGCACTTGTTATTAAAACATTAGAAACGTTTTTTGGTGGAAAAGATAAAGTGTGAGAGAGAAAAATTATGCCACCTGAAATTTTCCTCCATTTAGAATAGATTTGAAGAAATCATTTAGACTTTTAAAAAAATAACTTGGATTGGTGGAAAGAACCCTGGCATTTAATAAAACAAAAAGAAATTTTTTTTTTTAATTGTGGTTAACTCTCTGTGGAATGTAGTCAAGTCTGTACCTCACTTTTTTTCTTTCTATAAAGTAGGGATAACAATGCCGATTTCACAGGATTATAGTGAGGATGTCCTATGAGAAGTAAAAAAAAAAAAGAGGAAATATTTAATGCAAGGTCAAATCAAGTTTAAACTTAATTTGAATTTTTTTAAATAGCATATGTTATATATATGCATGTATGTACATATATAGGTAATAATTACCCCTTAAATGAAACATCTTCCTTCCTGGGAATATACAAGAAAGAGATAAACACTCATCAATCTGTATTGATTTAATGAAGCCTGATTGGAAGATGGGAGATGATTTAAACATGTTCAGGATTATGGGCCTTTCTAGTTTATATTGCTTTATGTTCAATTTATCATTTATTTTTATATGTCTTTTAGATAGTTATTAATACATTTCAGTGAAGCGTGTGTATATTTCTTGCTCCATTTGTAAATCAGACATTCTTTTGCCACTGATAAAAAGAATGAAAATTGTTTCATCTACATCTTTCAAGTGCATTTGATTGCCAAATTATTAGTAATGATCTAAAGAGAGAACTACATGAGAGAAGATGGAAAATGTGTCTATCATCAATCTTTCACATACTCAAAGGAGGGAAAAAAGAATGTTTTCTTTCAACATCCGTGTATGCCTTGGGGACATGGTGCTTTATCAAGGAAAGGCAAGAGGAATTCAATACCACCAATGGAAAACAGAAAGTAATGAGGAAAAAGCAATGTCTTATGGGATTGTGGACAAAACACACACACACACACACACACACACACACCCTGCATGCGAGCGTGCACATTTATTCCTCCCTTCCTCATTGACTACCTTTTCTTGTAACACAATTCTGAAACAACTTCTTACATAAAGAGTAGGGCGTGTGCTAAGAAATAAAGATTGATTTTAGTCTTATTTTAGATTAAGTGTTAAAACACACATGTACTCAAAAAATAAATCCACTAATTTCCCTCAAATTATGTGCTACTGCTGCATTGCCAAACTAAGCAAATTTTTTTTGAGATTTATTTTTTTGAACAACTGTTTTCTTTCAAAAGTAAGAAAAACCCAGAGTTTGCTCTAATTATGTATGTATTTGGATATGTTCCAGTAAAGACAGAGATCTAGCAACCCCCTTGGAAGGGAAGGACAGTTAGTAAACTCAAAAACAACGTTTTTATTCCCTTAAGTAATTACTTACTTAATTGCTTCTGTCAATTATAGCTTTAGAAAATATCTTGTATTTTTATATTTGAACTTTCCACATTTTTAATATCCTAGAATCAAAATAGACAGTTTTATTTAAAAAATAAGCAACCAAAAAAAAATCACCCTGAGAATACACATATAATATTACTATATCAAGCAGCATAAGCCATCCAAAAAATTAATAGTTAAATCTTATTTTAATGAACACATAGTTGTGTGTCACATTTCAGACTGCAGGAGCTAAAGACAGTCACATTTCATACTTTTCTCAGTAGTAGATTAACAAGGGGAAGTGAGTAAACTGAAGCACTTAGGTAGAGGAGGCTTTATAAATATGACAGCTAACATTCAATGAGCACTTACTATGCGCCAGCCGCTGTTTTAAGCACTTTACGTTTTCATTGATTTAATTCTCACAACAGCAATCATTTAAGGTTATAGAAAAACAAAAGGGTAAGTAACTCGATCAAGATCACCTAGTTGCTAGAGTCAGGATTCAAACTCAGGCTCAGGGTGATTCCAAGGGCTTCTGGGCCACGAATATGCCTTCATAAACAAACATTTCCAAATCCAAGCTCACAAATTGTATTTATAACTTGTTTTGTGTTACTGTGTTTTAGAAGTGTTTGTGTGGAGAGAGAATCAATGAAATGTTTTAGATGAGCAGAGATATGTGTTGACTGTTGTTAGGCAGTGCTCTCTAGAGAAACAGAATAAATAGGACATCTGTATGTACTGAAAGAGGTTTATTTTAAGGAATTGGCTTGGCGATTGTGGAGGAGGCTACCCAGAACAAAACCTGCAAGGTAGGACAACAGGCTGGCGATCCAGGGAAGAGTTGCAGTTCTAGTTCAAAGGTAGCCTACTAGAAGAACTCCCTCTTTCTCCAGTGAGGTCAGTCTTTTTCCAGTTAAGGCCTTGAAATGATTGGATGAGGCTCACTCACATTATGGAACACAATCTGCTTTATGCAAGGTCTCGTGATTTAAATATTAATCTCATCTAAAAAAATGCCTTCACAGAGATATCTAGAATAATGTTTGACCAAATATCTGGGTACTGTGGCCCAGCCAAGTTAATATGTAAAATTAACCATCACAGCTGTTCACATGTGTGTTCACATATTTGTATGCTATGGCTAAAAACAAATTATTAATAATAAACTCCTTAACAGGGAAAAAGAGTTAGCCGCCTCCAAAAGAATACGTCTAAGCGCCTACTCTTTTTGAGAAAATGTGCTGGATATCTGGACTAGAAAGAAAGTACCAAGTTCAAGGCTCTCACAATCTGGGTGGGGATAGGTCAAGGAGGGAAAAATAGACGTGTATATAATCAACTACGCTATAATGTAACAATGTGTACATTGTAACATAGTGTAAGCATAGTGGGGACACACTTCTGCTGGAAGATAAGGGAAAAATTAGTGTAATTCATCATTCCCATCCCTGGGCCTGAGAAGAATCTCCAAGAGGAGATGCTTGAGCCCATTAAGGAGCATGAGGACTCCACCACTAGAGAAAGCTGAGGACCAAAGATATGACACAAACGCAGATAGGAGTTTAAGGATTTGTGGGAAATCCAGTGAAGTGGGAGCACAGCATTCTTGATGGAGCAAGAAAGATTGGAATAAGTCAAAGTATAAAGTTTGGGCTGTATTCCAAAGCTAATGGGAAATTACTGAAGTTTCCAGCTGAGAGAATGACATAATCATGAATGAGTTTCAGGAAGATTCTATTAATGGCAGAAGGAGAAACAAAAGGGAGAGACAGGAAGATGGAGGCAAGAAAACCTAATTTAGGAGAGAAGATGACTTGAACCAGGACAGTAAGATTGAGAGGAAAGACTCACAGGCAATTTTTTAAATTAAAATTGACATACATTTAATTACGTGCAATATATAAGAGACAAGGAATTCTTTCATGCAACAAACGTATTCTGAGTACTTACTATGTGTTTGGATCTCTGCCAAAAAGAAAACAATTGGACAATAAAGATGAAAAAGAGGATGTTAACAGTTACAATGTGTGACAAATACAGTAATAGAAGAAAATGCAAGATATGAACATGGCAGAGAAGAATCAAGAAGGACCACATAGAGGAGGGGACTCCTAGCCTGGATCATGACAGATGACTGATAGCCCAAAGAAGACATGACTGATAAGAGCATTCTAGGAAGAGAGGCAGAATTCAAAAAGGAGTTGGGTGTGGAACAAAACTTGCATTCAAGAATCACAGATGCAGGAGATATATAATGGGGAAGAGAATAAGGAGAGGAAGAGGCCAGGTTGGGAAGATCCTTGCTTATGTTTTGTTGGAAGACATTAATCAGAGACATGGAATGGTCTGGGAGTTTGAGCAAAAGCACAGAAGATGGGGTAAACTAGCTGGGAGATGTATGAGTTTCCTAGAACTGCCATAACAAACTTACCACAAAGCTAGTGATTCAAAACCAGAGAAATTTAATCAAAGTAGTAGCAGGGCCACAGTCCCCCTGAAGGCTTTAGGGGAGAGTTTTCCTTGCCTGTTCCAGCTTCTGGTGGCCCCTCACATTCCTTGGCCTGTGGCTATCCCTCCAATTTCTGCCTCCATCTTCACCTGCCTTTCTTCCCCATTATGTGTGTCTGTGTGTCCTTTTCCGTCTTTTATAGAACTCTTTCGTGGGATTTAAGGCCCACCCTAATCCAGTATGACCTCATCTCAATCCTTCCCTTACATATATCTGCAAAGACCCTATTTCCAAATATGGTCAAATTCTCTGGTTCTGGGTGGATTTGCATTTCTGTGAAACACTGTTCAAGGCGCTACCGGAATCCACTGTAGTAACACAGGCAGGAGCTGATAAGATCTGAGATAAAAAAGAGGGTGGAAGAGATAAAGAGATAGGCAAGAGGTCACAGTAAAACAAAGTCATGATTGGGTGAAGTGGAACTAGAAATAAAATTCAGAACTGAGGACAAGTCCAATGTTTCTATCTGGAGAAAACAGCTAGATTTTGGTACTACTGGTTGAGACAGAAATGCTAAAAGTAAGAACAGATTTGAGAGATGGATTTGGGGGTGTGGAGGATGTAGATGTGTTCAGTTTTAAACACAAAGTAAAGTGCTTTGAGTGAAGCTATCCTCAAGGGGAAAGAAAGTTTTAAAGTAACTTAGATTGTTGGGTGGGTGGTAATGCCATCAACTGTGACTGGACAAATAATGAATAAAGACTTTTTTCGGGGGGAAGAAAATAAGGTTAGCTTTGAAAATCTTAAATTTGAAGGGTATGTGGGATATGAAAGGGAAGAAGGCACAAAAAAAGAAATATGTGCTTGGTGCTCTGAGGAAGAACTGACAATGTTTAGCAGTTTGACAGCAGAGAGTGCACATCTGGTAGAGACTAAGACATGCAGAAAGGAACAAGGAGAGAATAGTGTCAGCCAAGCTAAGGAAGGAGTTTCAATAAGGGAAGGCCGGTTATTAAAGACTCAAAAAAGATGAGAAAGAGGACAATCTCATTGCATGTTATTAGAGATCATCATTTGCCTCTGACAAAGTGGCTGAATTATAGCATGGTGCCCATGCCATGCTGCAGGTCAATGAAGAATAAGCAAAGACTTAAGAACTGGAGACACACAGCATTGTTAATTGAGAAATTAAGTTGTTAAAACAATTCGTACAGCAAGATCCAAACTAAAGATCTATGTAAGTATCTGTGCAAAGACTAGAACTACACACACTAAAAATTACTAACATATTTTTAGTTTTATTTACTAGTGCCAGTTATTATAAGAACTTTACATGCACTTACGTTAATTTGTTTAATTTTTATAGCAATTCCCCGCTGTTACGCATTTGGCACAAAAAGGGGAAATAAAGGTACAGAGCGGTGCAATTACTTGGCCAAATTCACACAATTGGTTTGTGATGGAGCCAGAATTCGAAACCGGAGTCTAGCTCCAGAGACTGCTCACTTAAGCCTCCATCCTTCTAGCATTTTCTTCTACGTGGTAGGATTGTGAATAGCATTTATTTCTCTTCTTATAACTCTTAAACATTTTGGCAAATTTCTATATTCATTTTACAATAAAAAAAGATTCAAGTAACATTTTCTTTAAAAAGTGGAGCTAATGAGTGTACATCTTTCAAAGATATGGAAGAGAGAGAATATTATAGTGATTTGATGAGTAACATTAAAGAAAAATTATTGATTTTTTTTCACTTTGTTCTTAAGGATGACAAATGTATTTGAAGGCTAAAGATAGAGAGTCATGGGAGAAAAGAAAAATTAAGGATACAAGAAAGAAAAGATATAAGACTGGTTTTGATATTTGAGTAATGGTGTTTATGCAAGACAAACATGGAAGAACGTTCTAGGCTGAGTGGCAGAGTTCAGAGAGGCCCAGGGTATGAGACAGGCCAGCTGTGTTGGTGGATCACAAGGACTCCAGAGCACAAGCATGGGAAAGGAAATTAAAGATGTGAGTAATTAGCTTTGGAAAGGGACCAGGGTACCATCAAAAGAATGGAACTGAATAAAGTTAGTCCAAGATATAAATTTTGAGGTGGAGGAAGTCGAAATTGAGGAAATCTATGATTTTTATGTCTTTTTTTTTCAGAGGATAAAATACGTTGTAAGATCTTCTGATAAAATTATAGGGGGCAGTGATTTGTTCGATGGTCACTGAGAGGCAAAATTTGGAAAATTTGCAGGTGGGATGGGGAAGTGAGGTGCCAGGGGATGGATAGATGTGTTGCCAGGTGGAAAGAGGCTCCATTCTTTCCACTGAAACAGTAATTTGTTTACTTCCCTGTAGGTTCCTCTACCAAAGTAGGAGTTCCCTCAAAGTAGAAACTGTCTTTTTCACCCCTGGAGTCCAGTGCTCAAAGCAAAATCTAGAGCAAGGTCATTGCTATTAATTTTAAAATCATAGAATGGGGCTTCTCCAATCATTAGTATCTTGTGGATAAAATGGAGCACAGAAATAGCAGTGACTCTGGGTTCCCTGGTTCTTGTTTCTGTGTTAAACATTATAGGACCTCCCAGCCAAAGTCACGGAGTCACAAAATGCCCCAAGAAAGCAGGTATGATGCTTACAAAGGATACAAGTGAAACATGCATAGTGGCAGAATGAGCCCTAACACTGTTCTCAGGGCAGGAAGTTGAACTAGATTTCTTAGTACTTTGACAACACAATATGTCTGTAAGCCTACCAAACAGGCCGACTGGCCTAATTTGATTTTCTATTTCTTTTCCACTGTGTGTCATAAAATCAGTTTCAAGGAAACTCATCCACCTCTATTTGATTTTGCTGCCACCAGCATGTCTAGAAATTGTTGAGAGGGTCAAAACAATGTTTGATAGCAAGGCTGATTTGACATGAAGTCAAAACAGATGACTTAAATTATTTCTCTTATTTTGTCCACTCAATGCCAAATAACCCATTCAACTGATTGTGGCAGGAAAGAGGAGGGGAACGGGGTATGAGCCAAACAATTTCATTGTCTTTTTCTTGAACTAAGCAGGTAAAATTGATAATCAAATCACCATTGGGTGTTTTGGAAAGCAAGCCTGAACAGGGAAATGGAATGTTCTGATCATCCCAGACCATGTAGCTTAGTTTCTTTAAAAGGCAATTGTGAGGTCGATATCTACTTAAACTTTGTAGAGCACAATTTTCTGAGCAATGCGGAATCGTACTTGAAGATTAAGGTTCTTTTATTAGCATATGGCCACAAAAGCTTTCTGCTAATAAAGTTTTATTACATTTGACTTATTTGAATTTGTAGCCAGGCCTCTGATCCTCAATCATAAGCCTTCAGGGAAAGGTCTGGAAAAGATGTTCCTATTAAACATGTCACTTCAAGAGTTTGTCACAACACGCCTCCAGGAATGCTCACTTCTGGGGCTCGTGAGGTCCTACAGATAGCAGGAGCTTCCAGAACATGCCGTATCTCTTCATCAGTGGCATATGAGTCAGTCTCCAAAAAACAGTTAAAATTTAAAAAGTTACAGTCTCTCTTAGGAAAAATATAAATGTTTTCCAACACTATGTACAGAGACCTTGGGCATTGATTTATGCCTTGTTCCTTTCAAAAAGCTGGGGGGTGGGTGGAGCTGAGGATGGAGAGTTTAACTTTGGAAAATGTACCCAATTCCCAACTGTCACATTGGTTTCCTTCCCAGTCTGAATTTCTGTGACCAGTTGTAAAAGGTACAGTCAACCCGTCCTAAATAACCAACGCTGGGAACGTTTATTATACCCAGTTCCTTAAATTATGAAAATGGCAAGTACATAACATTTTCTGTGTAAGTGCTTCTGTGATTTACTTAGTGAGCATCCTGAGCTAAGTAGGCGCTGAATGGGCCCTACTGCTGAGTTACACACATCAAAATTTAATTAAGTCTCTGACCTAACGTCCCCTCGGTTTCATTGATTAGGGAAGTCACGGGTGGACCACATCATTCTCAGGAGGGCCGTACAATTGTGAATTCTGAGCAGGCTCTATATATTTTTTGCCAGAGTGTTCAAGTCTCATTAGATTATTATGAGTGTTATAGCTGTGCTAATCTTTTTCTAAGAAATGAACTTTTAAAATTGCACATTTTAAAAGTGACTTGTAGAGTTACCATGGCAGCTTCATTATAATACACAGAGAGGAACGTTATCACAGCTATGCCTGATCTATCCAGGGTTGTCAGGAAATGAGAATTCCGCATAAAGTGCATTCTCCGGTAGGATTCATAAAACTTGCCAGATCAAATGCGGAGACTTTCAGTTTAACCATTCCAAATGAAAAGCTTTCTATCACGTACCGCACACAACTCTGTTTCCTTAAATGCATTTTTGATGACTCGAGGTCTCTGTTATCAATAACTTACTGTATTTAGAGGCACACACACAGTGCTGTTGGGTTTTTTTAGTTTCCTTTTTTTTTTTTTTCATTTGTTTATTTAATTATTTTTTTGAGATGGAGTAGAGTGCTGTGGCGTCAGCCTAGCTCACAGCAATCTCAAACTCCTTGGCTCAGGCAATCCTCCTGTCTCAGCCTCCTGAATAGCGGGGACTACAGGCGTGTGCCACCACACCCGGCTAATTTTTTCTATTTTTAGTAGAGACAGGGTCTGACTCTTGATCAGGCTGGTCTCAAACTCCTGATCTGAAGCTATCCTCCTGCCTCAGCCTCCCAGAGTGCTAGGATTACAGGTGTGTCACTGTGCCCAGCCAATCTTCTGTTTTTGACTTAGTTTCCCCACTGGTTGTGATTACCAGGGACACTCTGAGTCATTTCAGACCCTGAGAGAGTGGCCTTTGGCCCCCACTTCCCAGCAAGGATAGATTTATGTAGATATGTCACCTAGATAGCCCATGTACCTTACTGGATGTTTGGCAGCCAGAAATGGGTACTGACATGCAATGCAATTGGTTCCTGGGTCATCTTTCTAGAGCCAGGACTGGTATTTTGTACTGACTTCCTGACTCTCATAGTCTAAGACATCCCTGAGGTTCACCATGTTCTGAAGGACTAGTCCTTGACTTCCCTGGACTGAGTTCCTTAAGGACTTCCTTACATAGAAGTTTCTAGGGCTCTGAATAAGGGCCTACCACTCAACATTCATCATGCCACTTAACATTTATAGGCCCCAGTTTTTCTCTAAAATAATGTGAAGATGAAATGTGATTATATATATAGAATGTGTTGCACAATCTCTAACTCATAGGTAGAATTCAATAAATGAAAGGAATCATATGTGCAGAACTTGATAGAGGTTGTGGATAAAAAGACTAATGGAAAGTTTCATTATAAAGATTATTTTGGGGTCCTGAAGTTTTATTTTGGTGTAGGTATTGAGCTGCCATGAAATGATTATTTGGTTATTTGGGTGGTATCTTTTTGTTGGTACTGTATAAAGTATGCTAGTAAGAAATTAGTTTCGTCTATAAGTAAACTTGTAGTGAAATTAGAGGTTACAGGTATCTAACATTGCATTGAGCACAAACTGTGGCGGTGGCTTAGTAAAAAGACTGTGGTTTTGGCTGCAAAGGGAGCCCAGTTCACTTCTTGCCCGAATCACCACTAACATAGGTTTCTAACCTTGGGGCGTGACTCATCCTCTCAGACCCTCTGTTTTCTTATCTCTAAAGTAAGGATAATACCTCCTTCTAGGATTAGGAAAAATAATAAGAAAGTTTTATACATACTAAGCACATAATGAAGTTATAGTTATGGATTTAATTTCTAGAGGTAATCACATTTAACTCGTTGCCATACTAGAAAAAATATTTTTTCCCTGGGGCCACGGTGTTTTATTAAAACAAAATGATCCTTTGTAATTTCTTATATTTTATTGTTTTCTGTGCATGAGTTATATGCAATGCAATCCACGTTTTTAGAATTAAATTGTCAATATTAATTGTAACAATAAGAACATCAACAAGTAAGATTTTCATGAACCAACAGCAGGGTTTTGCTTCAGGAGGCCCCAGGCTCAAAACTAACCAGAGTTAAATACAACTCACATGGCAGTCAATGTGTTAAAATAAGAAGTTCACTTTTGTGCATTCAGATGCAACTAAAAAATAAAATCTGAATTCACACCTGGCTGAATACTCGGCTTACCAGAAAGACTGATTATAGACTGGGGTTCTCCACAATTGCTAAAGCAATATTACATATTACAAGTTAGAAGAAAAGCACTTCCCTCCCCTACTCTTCCTTAAGTGTAGAAAAGTAGTAAATATATCGAAGAGATTGACATTCACCACCCACTGGCTGAAAAAAATCAACCTGTCCCCTGCTTTCTCCTGCTTTTCTCATTTCCTTCAGGTTTTCCTCAAATGGTACCTTTGCAAATGACCTTAAAATTGCAACCAATCTGCTCTCTGTGGCCCATCTCACTTCCAACCTAATATACAACTTACCTTTTCTTTTTGGTATTTATTGCCTGTGCTCCCCGCTCAAGAATATAAGTTCCACAAGGATGGGTAGAGGTTTTTTTTTTTTTTGCTGATGTATCTCAAATACCTAAAGTAGTGCCTGACATTGAATATTACTTATTGCATATATGAACAAAATTTTAGTATTGTTTTGCAGAGATTCTGTTTAGAAAACAAACAAAAAAACCAACAAAAATTAGTAGTATTTTTTGTTCTGAATTTATAAAAGTTATTTAGGGCTAATTTTAATGAATAAATTAAACTAGCAATTTAAGAAATTAAGATAAAACAAACAGAGGCTATTTTTTTCATTGTTTTGAGCTCTTGATTTTTTTTTTCCAGCTAAAACTGTTTGTCTTAGTTTAGTCGTACTCTGTTTTCATTTGCTCATTTAGCAGTAATGTTTTCTGCATAGCTATGAAGAACTTGGGTGTGTGTTTCACTTTCTTTTGTCAATTAGAATTACTCAAAGACATGATCTTCCATACTTGTCCTCAGAGAATTAACTTGGAGTTCTGTACTCTTGAGAACTGTAAATACCTGTGGGAGTTGGTGTTAGGTCACACAATGGTGTATTTTAGGGAATAAAACATTTAGTGTCTCTATGTAGCTTCCCAACGATGGCCTACATCAGGGTTCCTCAAACCGTGTGTGCAGTAGTACTCCCCTATCCGCAGTTTCACTTTCTGAGGTTTTAGTTACCCAGGGTCAACCACAGTCGAAAAATATTACATGGAAAATTCCAGAAATAAACAATTCATAAATTTTAAATTCTATGCCGTTCTGAGTAACTGGTGAAATCTCTTGCCATCCCTGCTCTGCTCAGCTCAGGACGTGAATCAGCCCTTTGCCCAGCATATCAATCCTGTACATACTACCTGCCTGTTAGTCACTTAGTAACTCTCTTAGTCATCAGACTGACTGTTGAGTTATCTCAGTACTTATGTTCAAGCAATCTTTATTTTACTTTTATTACAGTATATTTTTATAATTGTTCTATTTTATTATTAGTTATTGTTGTTAATCCCTTATTGTGCTTAAACTGACAAACTAAGCTTTATCTAGGTGTGTATGTACAGGAAAAACCATAGTATATATAGAGTCAGGTACTATTGGTTTCAGGCATCCACTGGTCTTGGAACACATCCCTTGAGGATGGGGGGGGTGGCTACTGTATATGTAAATCTCCTGGCAATCCTATTAAAATGCACATTGTGAATAGGGAGATCTGGGGTAGGGCTCTAGATTCTGCATTTCTAATCAGCTCCCAGCTGATGATGATGCTATTGATACCAAAAAAAAAAAAAAAAAACCTTTAGATGAACAAGGGCCTAGATTAAAATATTTTGTTGGCATTACCCTTTTTCCTTCTCAGTTGAATTTCAATTTGATTTCTTAAAGGGCAGTAGGGAGAGAACTTACACACTTTTTTTCATAATTTAAAACTCAAGTCCAGTAACTTTTTTACTCAATACTATCAAGTATGGATTTCAAGTTTGCATACAGTAGCATTTACTGTAAAATAGGAGAGTGTTACTTTTTTTAGGAATGATCTAAGGACAGGTGTAGGCTTTATTCGTTAATGAGGTTCAAATTTAGCACTGTAATGAAGCTCACTGAAAAAGTAAAGCAGGAAATGGCAGATTTGTTTTGATAGAGACCAGGAATTTTAAGTGTGTGTTGGCTTTACACTGTCTTTGAAACTGTGCTATGAAAACACAGGAACCAGGAAATGAGCACAGCCAAGCGATTCCATTCTCTAAAGATGTCAAAATCGGTTCTCTGCGATATCCAAATGTTCCTCTTTCGGAAGTGAAATGAGGGAAGGCCCATATTATTTGTAGCTGAGTAAACCAAGAGTGCTTTATTCTCTTGTAAATCAGTTACAATTCCTAAAATAAAAGCGTCCTTCCTCCTGAAGGGCAGCTGATACATCTCTTATTCTCGCCCAGGCTTTGTTATCTCTGAAAGTGGGCAGGAGGACTAATAAAATTATTTTTCCTTTGTTCCTGTCAGAAAAAAGGAACTAGCTTAGAGAACAGAAGAATCGGGGTACGTATGGGAAGAAAGTGACTGGTTTTGATGCCCAGGCATGTCACAATCTCTTGTTTTGACTCAAGAATTAGGGAATAGTAATTGCTTTGACCCACTGCCCTGCAGTGGGCTGGTAGGAGTTTGCCATTTGTCACTGGGAGATCAAGTTGTGTATTTCTGCTGACCAAGCATCCTTCTAGCTATTAGTAATTGTCTTCATTTGGAGTTCTGTTTTATAACTCAGTGCAATCCTCATATTTGGGCTGGGCAGAATTGAAGTTCTTACCTTAATTCAACCTGATGCAATCAAATTGGAAACGAACAGGTCATGTTTTTCTTTTTCTTAAAAATTTTGGTAATATCACTGTGATTGGAGCAGTTAGGGAAACTTAAAGCAGAAAAAAAGAAAATTATGGCTTGACTTGGGATTTTGATGTAGAACGGTGTAAGAGTTCTTAAGGTCACTCTATTGCACTGACACTAAAGAATTTGCCTTTGAAATTAGGTAAACTGAGCTTAAAATTTGCATGCAACAAATTAGATGTAATATCTCAAGATCTCATAATTCTCCTTTCAGAGAACATCTGTTTTCTGAAGGAAAGCCGGCAGACCGTATTGCAACCAGAAGCTGAGACTCTTTGTTCTGAAATCAACCTCAGTAGCCAATGCAACACTAAAGCAGTGATTCTTTACCTAGGAATCATACCTAGTACCCACTGAAATTACATAGGACATTGGTATAATTTAATGAGAGAGGTATATTAACTTTCATCAAATTGTCTTATGGTCTTATGATTCTCCCAAAAGAGCGAAGAACCATTTCACTAGTCTATCAACCTTTAAAACAGTCATGACTTCGAGCTAAATATCCCATTTCCAGGGATTAATCTTACATAAATATTCATCCTAATGAACAAAATTGGTACATAAAAAAGTTTCCTTCTGTATTGTTTGTAATTGTGAAAAAATAGAAAGAACTTAAATATCCATCAATAGAAAATATTTTAAAACATTATAGCATATTTGTATTATGGAAGACTATACTGAGATTAAAAATACTAAGGCTCACATGGAAAGCTGGGTAAAATGTATTGTTAATTAAAGAGTCATTCGTTCATTAGATAATCAATTAGCCATCTACAATGTGCTAGGCACTGTGTTTGGTACTAGTGAATAAATAAATACCGACCTCCCTTTATTTTTATGATACTTGAAGTCTAGAAGAGATCAATATGTATTTATAATATGTAAATAAAAGTATAAGTGTTAATGATTGCTTGCAGGTGTGTATTTGCATATACATATCAAAACTCTGGAAGGATATATATACATCAAGAAACAAGATTTTTAAATCTGGGATTTGAAAAGGAGAAAATGAGAAGAGATTTTTGTTTGTTTTTTTTTTTAATTTTGTTTAAATTTTATTTAAAAGCATATATAACTTTTATAATACTTAAATGAATATTTTTAACCATTTATTTAAAACTCTGGGGGGAAAATATACTGCTCTTAAACTGAGTGTGAGTCTGGGTGTCACAGTCTTCATACAGTAATAAACAACACATATGTTTCAGTTTTTTCTTTTAAAACATCAGGGTTTGGCCAGGTGCGGTGGCTCACGCCTGTAATCCTAGCACTCTGGGAGGCCAAGGCGGGTGGATCGTTTGAGCTCAGGAGTTCGAGACCAGCCTGAGCAAGAGCGAGACCCCATCTCTACTAAAAATAGAAAGAAATTATATGGACAACTAAAAATATATACAGAAAAAATTAGCTGGGCATAATGGCACATGCCTGTAGTCCCAGCTACTCGGGAGGCTGAGACAGGAGGATTGCTTGAGCCCAGGAGTTTGAGGTTGCTGTGAACTAGGCTGACGCCATGGCACTCTAGCCCGGGCAACAGAGTGAGAGTCTGTCTCAAAAAAAAAAAAAAAAAAAAAAATCAGGGTTTTTTTACTGATCTTAAACAATCAGTTCGATTATTGTCTTGTATTTAAGATAATTTTTTAACTGTCCACTGGGTCCCTACTGTGCCCTCGTGTAGCAGTGATTACCCACGAACTGCCTTCTTCTTCAGGGATATTGCCGGCGTATCAGATGGTTTTCCCATCCGCAGAGTCATTTGGTGTGCAAAACACTGACATCAACCCTGGAAGAATTATCAGTTATTTGGGTTAAATTTGCAAGTCTTTTATTCAGTGTCTAACCACCAACCACATACCCTTGGAGACCTTTTCTGCTATGTGTTCAATTCCTTGAGTACATTTTTTTAACTCTCTAATGCTCAGGCCTTGCTATTTGAGTACTATTTATATCATGTTTTACTAATGTAAGTCTTTTTGTGGTGGCCTTCAACAATATCATGCCTATTTTGTGATCTTGTTGATCCTAGATTCTTCCATGAAAGAGAAACATCTGTATTTGGTTGAGTGCACTAAGAGCCAAGACAGGAGAGTTGCAATGCAAGAGTCCATGAATGGTATTTGAGCATTACCTAAAAAAAAAATCATAAAATCACATGAAAAAATGGCTCTTACATGTTACTCCAGAGATAGAGACCCCTAAAATTCATTACTACCTGATTATCTTCTCCTTCTGGAGAAACAAGTGTGTCACACTTTCCAGCCACCTTGCGGTTTGGTGGAATCACACGCTAGTTCTGGCCAATGGAACGTGTATAATCTAATGTGCATTAATCCAAGACAAAACACTTAATTAATAGAGCAAAATCTTCCAACACACTTTCTCTTCCTCTTCCTTTCATGGTGAATTTGACAGCTACCCTATGCTAGAGTATGCAGCTATAAGGTGAAACTGCATAATAGTGCCTTTGTCAGCCTGGATCCCCGAGTAGCTTCACGGGTACCAGCCACCTTAGAGAGTGATCTGAACCGTAAGCATGAGAGATAGGGCCGTGTTCTGTTAACAACTGAGACTTCAGTGATGTTTCTTCCTGATGCACAATCTAGCCTGTTGTGACTAACATAGCCATGCTTACGCTCAATCAAATTTTAGTTACTTTTAATTTAATTTTGTTTAAAATATAGTTTTGAAGAGTCTGATACGTACTAGGAACTGTGTCTGGTGCTAGGAATACAAAGATAAAAAATGTCTAAGCTGAAGGAACACTTGCATTAGAACCACCTTGAAGGCTGCTAAAAATAAAAATCCCTGGAATCTCTTTCAGATTTATTAGAAGAGAATGTCCTGGCATAGGGACCTAGAACAAGTTCCTCAGATTAGTCTTGGGTACCTTCATGTTTGGCATTGATTTGGTGGTAGATAACGGCACACGGGTTATTTGATTTCCTCCTGTAAATGTGAAGGTGAGGGGTTGTAGCTACCTTGTGAAGTATGAGACACCCACAGGAGTTCTGCTTAACAGAGTGGACCATGACAGCGCCATTCAGGCAGATGTTCTGGGCAGGACTATTTCAATGACTATGCAAAGACAACTTTGCTTCACATAAAAGTCAGATCTCCATTCCCAAAATGAATGGAAGAGTTAAAGGGATTTTTTTTACTATAATGGATCTTTGCCTAATTAAAATAATTTTTTTTAAATCACTGATTTTTAAGTGACTAAAAGTGTATAATCTTAATTTATAAATTTTAAATACCAATAATAGGGTGTGGCATAGTGAATGAGGTGGTAATAAATATTTTAAAAGGAGCTTCTTGAATCTGGCTTTGAGTGTGGAAACTAGAAACTATTAATTTTTAAACAGCTACATGTCAAAGACAATTGAAACCAAAGGAAGTCTTACTCTTCTAGCAAGAGTATTTAAACCCTGACACATGCTAAGGAGATGTTCTTGTCCATGTTGTTCTCAATATGATTATTAGGAGCATTCAACACATTTATGCCTTTGTTCTAGTACAGATCCAAACAGAAGGCACTTTGCAGATCAATAAGTAATTATTATACACAGAACTTATTTGTACCATTCCCATCACTTAGCTGTCTGCAGTCTGTCAACTGCATTTGGGCAGAATTTTGAATTTGAATGCACATAATTGCAAATAGCTTGTCATGACCCATAAAGGATTTTATGAGATGGGAAAGTTCTCTTTTTACTATCCTGATGACAGCAGAAACTGGAATTATCTGGAAGGTAAACAAAAATTTAGCTCAAAGGTCTCCATCTCTAGAACCACTGTATATTGATTTTCTGTCAAGAAGATGTACAGTTCTTAGAGCATGCTGCCTGTATTCTTATGCATTTATATACTTATTTACTCGTTCATTCATTCATTTTGCAGTGGGGTAGCTGTGACTACCAAATTGAATAAGCTTCTCGAGTAATAGAATATATCAAATCCTTTAAAATGTACACTTAATGTAGGGGAAGACACTGCTTTAGGAATAAGAAACAAAAATCATTATTTCTGGGGGTGGATGGGAGTAGAGGGTGCCCGCTTGCTGTTAACATTGCATGGGGGTAAATATACATATTAGTAACTCACCTAAAAAATGAAGGTTTTGGAATTAGTCAGGATTCCACAGTAGGTGTGTCATACTATAGGTACAATCCAGTGGAAATACACCAAGAAATCACATACTGCTACCTAAATCCCATTTGATCTGTTCCTTTCATACTATTCTCTCCAGGTTCAAGAGAAAAAGAGTCACAGCTCTAGCTTCCTAGGGACAGCTAAAAAAGCACAATGATAGCAAGGCAATAATTTTTTCAGCAGCTCTAAATATAGCAGATTTGTGGCACATATTCACATAGTAAAGGTTCTGAGAAGTCCTGCAGAGATGATACAAGTGTTCTAAATTCATTCAACTTTTTAAAATATTATCTGTTAACTTCCCACAGCATACGTGGAAAATAAAGTTGGATTAGCTCTCAACCTCTCACCATTCTGCACCTTATAATGTAGGTCACAGACACATGTCTCTCAATCTGCACAGTTTTTGCACATGCTGTTCTTTTTATCTAGATTTCGATTTGTGCCTATCCCTCACACATCTTTCCCAACTTTAATGGGCTAAACCTTACCTGTAGCCCAGGTCACAGCTTAGCTGTCACTTAGCTTGGGAAGTTTTCCCTAACACCCCAATTATACACACCTGTGCTCTGGTTCTCCACTGAGACCTGCTCTTCTGTCATAGTTAAAATCACCCTTCATTATAATTATGCATTTAATAATCTTGCTTTACTACTGAATGATAAGCTCCACAGAACTGCATCCTCTGTTGCCTTATTCACTATTTTAGCTCCAGCATCTCATATGGTTCTTGGAACTTCATAAGTACTAAATAGATAGTTATTAAATTAAAATGAATGCTCAGAACCAATGATTTAAAAAAATGTTCTTGGAGCTTTTAGACTAAGAGAGCTACAGACTCTCAGTAAATTATTTTGCTTTGGACCTGAGTGATTACATTAGGCAATATCAATTGTTTTATTTTATTTTATTTCACTTTATTTTATTTTCATCTGTGCCTTTACTTTATTTTATCTTGAGGTCATAGTATAGTTCATAAACTAACGCCAGACGTTTCAGACTTTGGGAATTGCAATGCCCTGTTCTACTTTGTGAAATTCCATAGCATGCTTTTCTCTCCTTAAAAATGCCACACAATGTTTATTTCACATTTACATTTAAATACATTTGAATGGGTATGTTTGCACACCTACTTGAGAATTTCACTACCCTCAAACTACTTAGGGGCCCACTGGGATGCTTCCAAGTGCCTAGCAGACTTGAGGCTTGTTTCTAATTCTTACTTCATTTCTAATATTCAGGGAAAGTAAGTTTTGTTATAACCTAAGTGATTCTCTGAAGACATCAGATGAGCCTTTCCAAAGCATAACTTTTCTCACAAGAAGCGGAAAGCATTATCTGTGTATAACGTGATCAGATTAACTAATGTTTCTTAAATGTGTTCGTGGCGCTGCTATGGAATGGGATCGTGGCTGATGTCCTGACCAGTCTTTGCTCTTGGAATAGGATGATGTCTGGTAACTCCAGCATCCTTGAACGGTCTATCATGGTGCTTCAGTTTCTCTGGACCATGTTTGATACTGACCCACCTCCTAGATCAACTTATTTATTCGCTCAATAAATACATTTGAATACTGACCGTCATGGTGATGGGTGCTATACCTGTGGAGCAAAGCTTTTTCATCTCTCAGGAGCATGGCTATAAAGATTGCAAAAAAAAAAAAAGCTACAGGTATAAGTGAAAGCGGCATGGGTGAGAGTTACCACTGGCAACTAGACTTCTTAGATTGCAATCCTAGAACAGTACTTGTCCTTCAGCAAGGAGCAAAGCGGTACAAGTATTTGAAAGGCAGTAGAAACCTTCTACCTTTGGAATGGTCTCTTTCGTGTTTTCCAGTGGTCACATCCACAAACTTGCTTTGGACACAGTGAGAGGTGTTTTCCAGATTCTTTCTATAGGGTTTAGAGAAAGAGATGGTATTGTCTGTGAGCTCAATGAAGTCCTAGTCTCATAATTGGATACGAAAATCAAATTGAATGAAAAGCAAAATAAGGAAACAACAACAAACTAAAATTTAGAACAACTATATGATATAATTTAGAAAAATATTAATAGGATAAATTAAAAATAAAATGCATTAAATTGTCCAGAGTGGCTGTCTACAAGTGGTGAAATTATAGGTCATTTCTTCTTATTGCTTTTATAAATTTTCAAAATGTTGTACAGTGGCAAGGACTTACACATTTTAAATAAAGTTTATTTTTTTCAATCAGAAAACTAAAATATGCATCAGTTTTATAATTGTAGAAAATATATAATACTATTTTTTTTTCAAATTAAGAGGAATTATTTAGACTATGCGTAGAGTATTACTCACAATGTGAGGCCTTATCTCTGCATTATCGCTGGAATACGGTTCTTCTACATCGGGGAACATTAGAGAGTCTACAGAGTCCAGCATAAATGTCCTGAGGGCATCCTATAACTACTTACCCATCCTCATCCTGTCTCTACCCCCACCGCCCCCCACACACATTATGTCTGGGCCCTGTTAAGTCATAAACGCTTCTCTCTTTCAATTATCTTCTCTGGGATCTCCCCAGCCTTGCCCATAAAACTACCTTTCTCATCTTTCAAACCACTCTCTCAGCACATGTAAACACACTCAGAAACATATAATTTTCACCCATAATAATAAGGCACACGCTGTTGGTGGTGGCACATATATCCATGTATGTTATAATCTCACTATCAAACAACCCATTCATTTAGTATAAATAACAACACAAAATGGTTTACCCTGTATATTCATATTTTATTTATTATAATAATTAGCTTGGTGCATATCAGAAAGATGGAGTTCCATTTGCATTTTTTATGGCTAGGTTTCTGTTTTTCCTAGTACCTTTCAGCTACTCATTGATAAATTTTACTAAAGAACAAGAGGACAGCTGTGTGAAAGACAGAATCTCTGTACCACCTATGCAAATCTTCCATAAACCTAAAATCATTCCCTAAAAATGTCGTAAAAAAAAATAAAAGAAGGAGGAAAGGGAAAAGCAGAAGGGAGAATATGAGGAAGGAAAAAGCCAGGGAGAAGGTGAAAATGCATGTGGTTTGAAGGACCAAGAGACAGGGGACCTTTGCAGGCTAATGGTACAATGGTTATGTCTGCATGTGTGTGTCTGATGGTCTGTAGCAATCAGTGTTTAGTAGTGAGGTATAGTGTTAATTAGGGCTTGTGCACCTCCAAGTCAATTAAATTTGGTTTATTAATGCATAATTCAATATTGTTATGTATAGCAGGACACGTAAAAGGATTTTGAAATTCTATCTTCTGATGTGGCCTGAATTATTTCAAGGAAACACCCACTGTCAAATGAGTGAAAATGAATAATTATGGGAGCCCTAAAACCCCACAGTTGAGCAGACTAGACAGCTGCTATTATTAAGCACTCCAAATTGAAAGTATGGATTCCATCATTACAAGAACAAAGACAGTGCTGTGATAATTATGAAAACGCTATAGCTTCCATTTTTGCTCATGTGTTTGGTGGAATATTTAAAGGCGCAGAAGGTGAAAATAGCTCAATTTCTGTATCTTGTTACTCACTTAGATGAATGCATTTTTCTACCAATTGTAGTCATAACGGAGCTTGCAATCCCTGCGACATCATGATAAGAAAGCTGATTTGGGTAAGAAATTAAATGATAATAAACATAGTGTAGACTCAGTGGGGGTGATATTGTTTAATGTCAGTAGTGATTGAAACTACCTTCTAGATGACTGAAGCTTTGTTGGCCTCGTCTGTTTATATTAATTTCTCCTTTTCAAAGGCCATTATCTTAAATTGCATGTTATATAACTTGTGCTGCCTCCCTCCATCCTACAGCAGCCCTTGTAAAGCAACTTGATGACGCATATTGTAGGAAAAAAAAAAAATCATTCCTAGGCTCAGCTTCCAGGGAGATTACAATCTTGAGACTGTAATGGAAATGGATTAAACTTTGTACATTTCCTTTTGGCACGTGAATTGAATCTGGTTGTGCTATTTTCTATATTCCCTTCAATCTTTGTCACTAAAATGATCTATGAAAGTGTTGGCACTGCTTAAGCAACCATGGCCTGGTTTTAACCCAGTCAGAATCTTACAGTTTGATTGGCTCTGAATTTCCCTTCCATGAGAAAACAAAGCAAGAAGACTATGACAAACCCACCCAACAAATGACAGAACATGAAAAAGGTCATTGTTTCTTGGCTCAGGCAGGCTTAACAAGGCCATTCAATGATCTTCATGTTGATCTCATGCAAAAAAATTGAAATGAACGGGGAAATACTCCAACATTAATCCCATCTTGTGACAGCAATTGCACACCTCTCCAAGAGGGAAAATGAAACAGTACAAAGGTCCCCATTCTCAACACAGCTTCAGGTTTTCAGATTCCAATCACAGACTCTTTCTCAGATTTTCCACGTTTTCATTACCTCCCAGGTTAAAATGGAGTCGTTCAAAGGACTATGGTGTCCACAGACTTTGATATTGCCTTGAATTGACCAGTAGCAACAGAGAAAACACAAACATGCCTATTAAGAAAAAGAAGGAGAGATTCACTTTCTTAGAACTTGATTTTGTTTTGATCTCTAGAGTGTCTTT
Source organism: Varecia variegata (assembly GCA_028533085.1). Taxonomy (NCBI): domain Eukaryota; kingdom Metazoa; phylum Chordata; class Mammalia; order Primates; family Lemuridae; genus Varecia; species Varecia variegata. The sequence continues at coordinate 22,620,887 of CM052440.1, read as the reverse complement.
GATGTTGGGCAAGGCTGCTGCATGCAACACACAGTCTACGGTACTTTACTTGCATGCAAATTAAACTCATCCAGTTGAGGTTTAAAAGTAAAATATTTTTGCAACTTATTTTTATATTGATTTCAAGTAATTCCATGACCATCATAAATAACTGATTTCCTCAAATAAAATCCATAAAATTTGACACATTAAGGTATGTAGAGATTTTTTTTAAAAACTATAGGCTTTAATGTAACTGAAACCTAAGGTTGTTCATCTTTTATTATGTGACCCTCAGTGGCCTGGTCTATCCCATTTCTGTTTTGTTTTAGAATAATTCACTTATAGACACATGTATTTCAAGTGGTTACATAGAGTATAGGATTAGGGATTATAAAACAAAGGCTCTAGGTTATAAAATCTTGGGTCGGTGAGCCATTTTCACCACATGGTATCAGAGATCAGCATTACCTACTTGTTGGATCAAATTTTGGTCTGTGTTCCTTTCTCAGGACCAACTCACAAATAGTCCATATGACTTTTGTCCTATCACAGGTCACTAGAGGGACTACCAAATGTTTCTGAAAAGAGATTCACCAATAGAAAGAACATCTTTCAGATCCACTTTATTTGGTTTTACACTTACATGCTTGGGTTGACTCAATGTCCTAAAGAGGTTATATAATCATCTGATATCCCAATCAGAGAGCCACAAGCTGGCCTAAAGCGTACTCCATTTGGACTTTAACTCTTTTTTCTCCCAGGATTTTTCGTAAAAATAAAAACTGATTGGACTGAAGAACCAACTAAAAAGATTACTAATATTTACTGAATATTTGTTCTGTGTTAGATGCTGTCTAAGCACTTTACTTGTGAACACCTCACAGCTCTAAGTCAGTTTTAAAGGAGATACTATTACCATACTATTTTATAGAAAACTGAGGCTTGATTTGCGTTTCCCTGATGATTAGAGATGTTGAACATTTTTTCATATGTTTGTTAGCCATTCTTATATTTTCTTTTGAAAAATTTCTATTCATGTCCTTTGCCCACTTTTTGATAGGGTTGTTTGATTTTTTCTTACTGATTTTCCTGAGTTCTAGATAGATTCTTGTTATCAGTCCTTTATCTGATGTGTAGTATGCGAAAATTTT
>CM052440.1:22512801-22619254 GCA_028533085.1 Varecia variegata | reverse complement strand
GGTTGTACCCCCATAATAAGCTATAATAAATAAAAAAAATAAATTAAAAAAAATTTAATCAATAAAAAAAAAAAAAAAAGAAAACTGAGGCTTGAAAAGATACATATTTTTCTCATGTTGGCACAGCTAAGAAGGAGACAATCTAGGTCCAGAATCAATGTTTAATCATTAATTTTACTTCCCTTCTATGCTACCCTTTTTCTGTATATTGGGCTGTCTTATTAACTAATAGGAGTAGCTGTTCAAGGCCCTCTAAAACTTTAGTTGATTTTGACTAAACTTTCGTTTTCAAAGCTACACTGTTGAAAGGGTATTGAGACAGCATGATTTGGGGTAGTTGCTATATCTCTGCTGATGGTTGGGTCACTTTTATGTATTGCAGGCATCAAAATATCCCATGTGCTGCCACACACACACAAAAAGAAAAGAAACAGCTTTAAATATCACTAGAGAGATTGATATAGATATACATGCAGAGATTAGATCACTCATCTAACCTAGAAGATAGAAATTTCTTTTTTGCGATCATAATCATATCAGAGTCTGAAAATAATTTTAATTTAAATGCACATCTCTCAACCTTACAGTTAAAACTGTTCATTGTACTTCATTATTTTGGGTTACCGTATATAACAACTTCTGGGATTAGTTTTCCTGGTGTGTGGACTGCCCTGATACATCAGAGTTGTCAAGAAATAGAACTAGATCAATGCACAGAAACTCTCAGTTAAAACCAGTGTTTCCATTTAATAGTTCTTGCCCTTTAGAAATAAATCTTCATTGCTTACAATGGTACATCAAGACTTCAATAATTTCCCCAAATCTTGCAATAGAGGTTAGCATTCCCTAAAAAAATGGTACTTATATTAATATTATTTCTGAGACTAAAACCATTACTAAGTTCTCAAAAAATAGCAAATGAACAACTTTTTAGAAATAATTGTCTCTGGATTTCAGAGAGCTGGGAATTGTTGATATATTTTAAAAGATAGTGGCATGATACTAGTAATCAATATGTATAATAAATGATAAAATTGCTGTATTATAGACTAAATTGTCATTTGGAATTATGGTTTAATTTCCTTTTAGAATTGGTCAAAGTAATGATTACCAATGAGGTACTGTTTGCTGGGAGAGTTTTATAATTTCATGGAAGGCATTTTTTGGTTGTATCAATTATGATGATGGTAAGGCATTTAGTGAATAGGGACTACAAATGCTAAGTGTCCTACAAATGCACAGGTTGTCCTGTACAGCTTTTAAATATCTTTCCAGACATTGAAATGCAGTCATCATATGGAATCTTATCTTCTACTCTAGTTGTGCAAATTGTTTTAATAAAATTACTTTCCTTTTATTTCTCAAAATTATTAAAGCTAGTTTATTTCACTTAAAATAATGTCCTCCAGATTTATTGTATTTCAGAATAGCTAGAAGTTTTCAAATGCTCCCAACATAAAGGAAAGATGAATGTTTTAGGTGAATCATGTCCCAGTTACCCTGATTTGATCACTGTATGTTGTGTGCTTCTATCAAGATGCAACATGAACTCCATGAATATGTACAATTATTATGTACCAATAAAAAAAAATTTTTTAAATTATTAAAGCTAGGATATTATGTTGATTTTGTAAAATTACATTGTTGGTAGTTTTATCATCTACTAATTTTATTTCAGAAAAGTAAAGAATATATTACAAAATATTTATTATAAAAATAAGATATTTTTATCTGATAGAGTTGAGATCTACAGGGTAAGAAATCAAGAAGGCATGATAGGGTAGAAAAACATAAGACTGAATGCTGAAAACTCCTAAACTAGAATATGTCAAAAAAAAAGTGTTATTACGGCAATTTATGAGAAAGAAAGTTGCTAGTGTCATGTTTTAGTGCTCAGGTTTGGTTTACTAGCTTAACTTTTTCAGCTCCCTTAGTGAACCAGGAAGGTGAATGTTAATTTCAGTGACATTTTCAATATCTTCTAAGAGTACAGTTTAGAACCATTCAGGGGAAAGTTTTTCACTGATATTTGTCTATGCCAGGTTTTTGTTGCATTGTTGGTGGTGGTGGTAGTGGTGGTGGTTTCATGTCCTTTTTAGCCCCCTTTGAAAATTATTCATGGTATTTTCAATTGAAACTCACTAAAGTTAAAGCAACAGCTAAGAAAATCAGTCTAGAAATCCTTGCTCTAATAGCTATAACTTTGAAGTATTTACATTCCTTTGTATTTTAGCCCATCTGGGCTGTATGAGTGAAGTCTTGCCCAAAAACGTGACCTTTGAATAAGCCGCAAATACTCAGTGGGCCAGTTGGAACAAATGTTCATGAGCATCAAAGAACCCTCTCTTTAGAGAATGATCAGGATGAAGGCACATGTAAGTATCCTCAGTGGGATTCTGTCCATCTTCTTAATAATTCAATAACTTGCATAATTATAAAGCTTAAAATATACTCACCTTTGTGTCCTTGTTACTTAGTAAACAAACATTGACATGTAGTTATACTCCAGAATTATCTTCAAAGAACATCTTTTTATCAGTTCTATTCTCTCTGAAGCCAAAGGATGATTAATGCAGGTAAGATGTAGCTCAGAGAAATCATCTTATTAATTAAAATCCTAAATTGAACAGCAAAAAAAAGGTTGTTTCTAAGTTGTATCGTAATAGTAATCTTCTTACAAATAGAAATATGCATAAACATATGAAGTGTTCAATAACACTGCTTGAATGAATGCCTGAAGTAATTAATAAATGAATATATTTCTGGAGTGTTTACAAACACTAAATCTCCATTTTTGAGATATGAGATAAGCTAAATCATAAAGAAGTTTCCAAATATGCTTTTTCACATAAAAATGATAGCTAATAATATAAGTGTAAATAAATAATTATAAAATTTAAGTATATTTTGTGCTATATGTGCCAGGTATCATTATTCACATTTTATACATATTCACTCATGTCAGTTTCCCAAATACTCTGTGAAAGGAGTGTCCCATTTTACTTGGGACACTTGTAAGTGACTTGCCCTAGGTCACATATGAATCAGGAATGTGTTAATACAGAAATTCTGATTGAATTTCTACTGAATGAAAAGATCAGGGAGAACTACAAAACACTGAGGAAGGAAATAACAGAGGACATAAACAGGTGGAAAACCATACCATGCTTGTGGGTTGGCAGAATCAACATTATTAAAATGTCTATATTACCTAAAGTGATCTACAGATTCAATACAATCCCTATTAAAATACCAACATCATTTTTCACAGATCTAGAAAAAACAATTCAATGGTTTGTATGGAACCAGAGAAGACCCCATACAGTAAAAGCAATCTTAAGCCAAAAGAACAAATTGGGAGGTATCCATTTACCAGACTTCAAGTTATACTACAAGGCTATAGGAACTAAAACAGCATGGTACTGGCATAAGAACAGTGACATAAACCAGTGGAACAGAACTGAGAACCCATATATAAAACCATCCTCATATAGCCATCTAATCTTTGACAAAGCAGACAAAAACATACACTGGGGAAAAGAATCCTTATTTAATAAATGGTGCTGGGAAAATTGGATAGCCACATGTAGAAAACTGAAACAGGATCCACACCTTTAACCTCTCACAAAAATCAACTCATGGTAGATAACAGACTTAAACCTAAGGCATGAAACTATAAGAATTCTAAAAGAAAATGTTGGAAAAACTCTTACATTGACCTAGGCAAAAAATTTATGAAGAAGACCCCAAAGGCAATCACAGCAACAACAAAAATAAATAAATGGGACCTGATCAAATTAAAAAGCTTCTGCATAGTCAAGGAAACTATCATTAGAGAAAACAGACAATCTACAGAATGGGAGAAAATATTCACATGCTACACATCCGATAAAGGGCTGATAACGAGAATCTGTATATAACTCAGGAAAATCCGCAAGAAAAAAATCAAACAACCTTATCAAAAAGTGAGCAAAGGACAATAACAGAAACTTTTCAAAAGAAGATGGTCAACAAACATATGAAAAAATTTTCAACATCTCTAATCATCAGGGAAATACAAATCAAAACCACAATGAGATATCACATATCTCCAGTGAGAATGGCCTTTATCAAAAAGTCCCAAAACCATAAATGTCGGTGTGGATGCAGAGAGTTAGGAACACCAATACACTGCTGGTGGGACTGCAACCTAGTGCAGCCTCTGTGGAAAACAATATGGAGATATCTCAAAGAGCTACATGTAGACTACCATTTGATCCAGTAATCTCATGACTGGGCATCAACTCAAAGGAAAAAAAGACATTCTATAAAAAAACATCTGCACTAGAATGTTTATGGCAGCACAATTCACAGTTACAAAGAGGTGGAAACAACCCAAATGCCCATCAATACATGAGTGGATTAATGAAATGTGGTATATGTATGCAATGGAGTTCTACTCAGCCACAAAAAACAGTGGTGATCTAGCAACCCTTATATTATCCTGGATAGAGCTGGAGCCCATTCTACTAAGTGAAGTATCACAAAAATGGAAAACCAAGCACCACATGTACTCACCATCAAATTGGTATTAACTGATCGGAACTTACGTGCACATATAGTAGTAACATTCATCAGGTGTCCAGCAGGTGGGAGGAAGAACGAGGGGATGGGTATATTCACACCTAATGGGTACAGTGCACACCTTCTAGGGGATGGACACACTTGAAGCTCTGACTCGGGTGGGGCAAAGGCAATATATGTAACCTAAACATTTGTACCCCGTAATATGCTGAAATAAAAAATAATTTTAAAAAAAGATCAGGCACATTGATAATAGTTAAGATTCTTATACTTAAGTACTGAGCTTGCTAACTTAAGCAAAAAAAAGTCTGGGAGGCTTCCAGACTGCTTTAAATGTAGAAGAGTAGAACATCCAAGGGCAGGATGATGGCTAGACGTGTGGAATGAATGGCATCAAGAATAAGAAAGCTCTCAGGGGCCCCACAGGATTTTTTCTGTTTCTCATATCTGTCTCTCTCTGCTTGGCTGTGGCATTCCTCTTTCTCTCTCATGACCATCCCTGACTTTCAACCCAATTTGTTATAATTCTAATCACAGGGAGCAAATATAATAACATTCTCTCATTCCACATTTTAAGTTCCTGGAGAAAGATCTTCAATTGTCCAGACTGGGTCCATTGACCACTCCTGTTCTAATCAATTGTGTGCGGTCGTGACAGTCTGTCCATTTCCTGTCTTCTGCAGTTTGCAAAGTGGCTGTAAGCTGTGCAGAGCCAGTACAGATGCTGAGAGCCACGCCTGTGACCATGTGGAGCAATAGTTTCCAGAATTTCAGACAGAATCCTTACCTGGCATCTACCTTAAGTATGGTGCACTTAGGACATTGGATATTCACGAGAGAGACTTGATAGTGCAAAGATGGGTCCCCCCAACACACACTGGTCTATAGAGTGTGGAATCATTTTAGTGAATATTGGTCAGATGTCAGGTGTTCTGGTCAGAACCTACATTTGATTATCTCATCAATATATAGTATTTCAAGTTCTAGGGAATTAACATTAAACAAACTCATAAGAAATACCTAAAATAACACCACCACCTTAGCCCTAGTTTAAAATAGTAATATATATATATATATATATATATATTTTTAGAGAGAGAGAGAGAGAGAGAACCTAATAGCATGGTTCCTATCAGCCCTATTATGAATTGACTAACCAATGGTTTATTTTATAATTTGAAAGCCAAACTAAAGATGAAACAAAACTCCTCTGTCTTGCATATTCCCAGGGGAGGCAGCAGCAGGTGTGAGAGCATGGGGCTATTGCTTTTGGCTGTTGATTACTCTCTGTGTAATCTGAAAAGCTCTTATTCCTACAGCTTTATGTAATATATCAACACTAATAGATTCATAACCATTATTCAGCCTACTGGAGGTTTGACCACTGTGACAGATGTCTTCTCAATTTCAGGTTGTGGGCTCTCAGTTTTTCTCCCCTTTTCTCTGGAAAATATCATGCATAAAAATTTAGCCTTAATATATCTGCTAGGATGCTTACCTCTGATAGTGACATCTCTAACATCAAATGAATAATTAATTAATCATAATGAGCCAAATACATCAGCACCAACTCAGCTTACTTTATCTCCACCAGATTTTATGGCAAAGATTATTAGATGATTCACAGTTCAAACTATGGAGTATACTTTTGTTTTTAATGTTTGAGATAATTCATTTCTTGGATATACATTTAAAGGCATTACCTTATCTTAGAGTCTTCAGGATTTTATCTTAAATTTTTTGTGTGTGCCTTAGATTTTTGTCTTAGAGATATTCCATCACTGGATGGAAAATATAGAGTAATCCTCAAACATCTTCACCATGTCCAGCAGTGACCCGAAGACAGAAAATGTCTATACAATCTTAGTACCATTTTCAACTTTTGTAAGTGAAATTCCAAACATATTTAATACACTCTGTATTTTTATCTCTTATCCAGAGGACTTCCAGTGAATATATAAGAAAGGAACAACTATTAATGTATTTCCTGGTGTTTATTCTTTAGCTTCGCAAGAAATTCTTCAGTTTAAGACACACATATATTTACTATAAATATCCATAACACTAATTGGGCTTGAAGAAATAACTTCAGGGTTCCGATATTATTTTTTATCATTGTGATTCCTTTAGTTTTGAACAAAAATTGTCATCATGATTTTTAAATATTTACCACCTGGTTTGTTTCATCTTATTGCTGCCTGTCTTCCCATTTTCATTATTTTTTCATGCAGTTGACCCTTGATCCTTGAAAAACATGGGGATTAGGGATGCTGATTCCCCCTTCCAGTTGAAAATCTGTATAAAATATTTGGCTTCCTGAAAACTTAACTACGAATAGCCTAGTGTTGACTGGAAGCCTTATCAATAACACAAACAGTCGGTTAACACGTATTTTGTATGTTATAGTTATCGTATACTGTATCCTTACAATAAAGTAAGCTAGAGGAAAAAAAACGTTATTAGGAAAATCACAAGGAAGAGAAAATATATTCATTAAGTGGAATAGGATCATCGTATAGGTCTTCATCCTTATAGCCTTCACATTGAGTAGGCTGAGGAGGAGGAGGAAGAGATGGGGTTGGCCTTAATGTCTCAGGAGTGGGAGAGGTGGAAGGAAATCCATGTATAGTGGACCACATATAATGAAACCCCACATTGTTCAAGGACCAACTGTATATTGTACCAATAGCTTCTTTTAAATAATTTGATAATCTTAGCAACAGTAGGGATAATAATGAGTTATTATTATACACCCTACCAAGAGAGAGACAGAGCAACAGAGAAAGAGACCACCACAGAAAGTGGGTCCTTCACAAAGTTTTTAGTTTATCATCAGATCACCCAGAAAGCCAAGATAAAAGCTTTAAAAAAAACCTGTCTCTCTCAGTTGAGTTTGAATGCTTTTTAAAGAGCTTCCAACATTTCTCCTCAATTTGCATGTTTTCTTATTGCTCTGACAGTCAGTGGGAGGTGAGCTGGGAAGAACTGTAAAAAGTGTATGCTTGGTATGGAAGAGTCTGAGATTTCCATAAGCAGTTCCATTTTCTAACATCTGAGATCAATTTCGCATAACGACATTGAGTAAAAACTTGTTAATGCATCACTTGTAGGTTCTAAGCTGCCTATTCTACCAAGCATATCTTACACTGATTTTCATTTATCCTTTACCTCATTAGGAAGTGTATTTAGTTGGATTAAAACTAATTTATTGCATGAGACTAAGAAATATGCCTAAATATTAAGATTGCCATTTTGTATGTATCAAAGGTTCTGATCTAATTGGACGGACAGAGAAAAGCATTTTCTAGCAGTAGATGGAAGGTAGTTTTCCTAGTAGTTAAAGTCACAAGCCTTGGCAATAAGACCCCCTAGTTGCAATTAACAGTTTCTTCATTTAAATCCCATGTGACCATGGACAATATACTTAATCTTTCCATGTGTTGGTTTCCTCCTTTGTAAAATGGGTATAATAATGGTACTTAGCATTCATGTGAAGGTTTAGTGCAAAATTCTTGAACAATAAGCACTGAGGAGTGTTAGCTATTATACTATATACTGTAAGTATACACAGCATTTAGAAAAGTTAGACTTAATCCATCAGAAGCCTGGATTAACTCCACTTTCTCTGGGGTAGAAGGAGAGGAGTTACTTTTCATTTGAAAGAACACTTCATGGCTGGGCGTGGTGGCTCATGCCTGTGATCCTAGCACTCTGGGAAGCCAAGGTGGAAGGATCACTTGAGTTCAGGAATTCGAGACCAGCCTGAGCAAGAATGAGACCCTTTCTCTACTAAAAATAGTGCATATTAGCCGGGCATGGTGGTGTGCACCTGTAGTCCCAGCTACTCAGGAGGCTGAGGCAAGAGGATCGCCTGAGCCCAGGAGTTTGAGGTTGCTGTGAGCGAGGCTGATGCCACGGCACATTAGCCCAGGAGACAGAGTGAGGCTCTGTCTCAAAAAAGAAAAAAAAAAAAAAAAAAAAAAAAAAGAACACTTCAACAATAAACCTGTGAGCTACTTCCCCAAAAGGCTACAATGAAATCTGAGTGGATGATCAAGGAACCCCTATAACTGGAAGATTTGATGATTTCCCTCAAGTTTTTTTTTTTTTTTCCCAGCATATTACGGTGGTACAAATGTTTAGGTTACATACATTGCCTTTGCCCCGCCCAAGTTTTGAGATCGTTGAAGGGGAAATGAGAAGACTGCTCAGATAAACTGAAAAACAGGGGAAATAGTTTAACAGCAAATTCTTAAAGAAGAGAAAGAACTCCAGTTCTTGTATTCCTTCTGCCACTGGGAGTTCTAAGCAGAGAGTATTGGCTCTGTCACAGCAGATCTAGAAATGTATCTAGTAAGATTTTGAGTTCTACCATGTTTGTTAAAATCTAACTGTTATGCTCCCAGTGACTGAAAGGGTAGTCAAATTTTGGCTGTTATTAGAAAGAAAACAATCTTGGTCCCAGATCAACCTGACCCTGCAGGTTACTTCTTAGGCCAGAGAGAATCAATCTTTAGTTGGATGCCTGAAATCCTGATTCCATTATCTCCTTCTCCTTTTCCTTTTTATAGCTTTTCTTCAGGGTCTAGATTTTATTCTGCTTCAATACTTTGTGATCTAAGTTCCATTCTAAAAGGAATATGTTAGATCCTTACACTGTTCAAAAATGACCGACTATAAAATAAACAAATGTCTTATTGCTAATACTGATTGCCTCTTCAAGAAAAATCCCTATGCTTGAATACAACCTAAAAAAAACCTCTCTCCATTACAACAGTGAGGATTTAAAGGAGTAAAGGCAAGAGAGAATCACATCCTGCCACAATCATATAAAGAAGTAGCAGGACAACTTCTCTAAAGTCATGTTCAACCCTGCTATTCTATGATTCTAGAATTCCTTCTGCCTATACAGAAAAAAAGAAATGCAACTTTGTTTCTGCTAAATCCAAGACATTCTGTTTACTCAGTTTGCCCAGAAATAGTAAATAAGGGAACAGTGTTCCAGCCAACTTTAAGAAGACTTTTAGGTGATCCATGAGTCTAGATTATAAAGGAATCATGGTAAAGAAAAAAGAAAAGGAGGAAAATGAAAGAGAATTTGAGAAAAGGACAGGAAAACATTGCCTATTCAAAAGTGCAGAGAACTAACCTTGCTATATTTTAAGGTCATTTCTATGTTTCACATGATTTAGGTATATTATTTGGCACTATTTTTTTTCTAAATTGTATTGCAGTGATTTTTTTTTTAAAGATGGAAGAAAACACTCTATGTTTCTTTCCATTTTAGATCAAATAATTCAGTGTAACACCTCAAAAAGTGAAGTCTAATCTCACATGACCTCTAATGTTTTTTTGATCTCTACTCTTCAAGATGCTAAGAGTCTATGAAATGCTAAACACGCAACCCAAATCTGCCATGACCAAGTCGATTTCAGATTTCCATTGTTACCAAGCTTGTGGACTAGATGGATATGGGCCTTGTAGAGTGGTTTATAATTTATCTGGTTGTCTCTCTGTGCTTAATCCATCTGTGGGAGTGACAGCTTGACATAATCACTAGCTTCAAATAAGTAATTCCATTCACTATCAGTTTTTAATTTTATTTCCTCATTCCTTTATTGGTGCAGTAAAATGCTGGTTAATCTGCAGAGCCCAGGCAAGCCCAGTGTTGTCAGTATTAATTTCACACTACTGCATCTTCATGTTTGGTCCTATACAGTAATTAAAGGAAATCATTATAAAGTTGAAATTAAGCTGAAAGTATAATCCTTGGTGTTAGTCTGCATGAGGCCAATAGATGATTCATAGCAATCTTCATTATTTTCTTCACATAGCCAAGATCTTCCTTGTCTTGTAAAACATTTAGTCACATGCATTTCTTTGTTTCATATTTGTCTCTTTTCTTTTATAATGTGTACTTCCCCACCAAAAAAACTATCCTACAGACAGATGGGAGTTATTCTTTTAACTTTTAACGAATACTTGCATTGGCTAAGAGCAGTGCTTCTCAAAATGTGGTACCCAGAGGAGCTGCATTGAAATCACATGGGGTCTTGCTACAATGCAAATTCTACCAAATCACAAACTCTGGAGGTGGGGCCCAGCAATCTGTGTTTTAGAAAGCCTTCGAAGAGTCTCTGATGTGTGCTAAAGCTTGAGAAACACCCTGTTAAAGTTTCCGAAGCATTTCACATGCTATACACACTTTCACCCTCATGACAACCTATAGAGTGCCATCGTTAACCCCATTTTAAACATGAAGAAACAGAGGCTCAGAAAAGTTCAGGGATTTGCTTAAATTTGTAAAACTGACAACTTGTTCAGCCAGGCTTCAAACCTGAAATTCCACAGTATTCTTTCTACCAAACTGATTTCAAAAATACTTCAAAGAAAATATATTGTAGATACCCAGTATATAAATTAGGTAAAATCAGATATTTCTTTTATTGAGATAAATTTATATGGAAGTACAAGAACATATCCACTTCCTCCACCCTCTACCCTCCACATACACACACTCGTGTCTACTCCACAACCATCTTTTGGTGAGTTTTTAAAAACATAATATACAGGCTCCACTTTACATCCTTTCCAGACTGGTAAATGCCTTGAATGTCATGCTAAGGAATTTGAACTTTATCTACAAATCAATGATTCCACCTTCCTAGGGCATGGATCCTTCGCTCCATAGTGAGGAATGGAATTTTGTAAGAAATCCACCAATCTAAAAAGGGAAGCACAGCGAGCAGTGACTTTAGACAGGATGACTAATACCTCATTCAAACACATAATACAGCTCTTCAAAGGTCTAGTGATTAATAAAATATATATTTATATAACAGTGCACTAAAAAGGAATAACTTTATGCCACGGATTTTTCTCAAGCAACAGATACTAAAAGTTCAACTCCTAGCCATAGGCATCTGCAGAATTTTTTGATGTGTTAAAAAGGAAATTCAGACTCAAAGTTTAATATAATAATTCCTACCATTTATCTTTTTTCCTGGTTCTCTATAGTCTATTCACCACCACCTCCGGCCCCCATCCAAATTCAGGGCTTAATTTAACTATGTGATAGTTAAATTAACTATTTGATAGTTAATGCATTTTTAACTATCCAAATAAATTGAGTGACCAAATAATCTATCATACAAACTGAGACATTTTGAGAGTGGAAAGGGGCATTAATGATAATTGTATTGGGCTAGCTGCCATAAGCCAGGGCAACTCTAAGCAAATGGGAAAATGTGGTGCTCGCAGCAAGAGCTACTTCCTTCCCTGCCTCTAGCCTCTCTCTGTTCTTACCGAGAAAACATGCAGTTTGTTTGGTTCACACATAACCCTAGTCATGTCACTCCTTGGCTCAAAGCTCCCCTCATTCCCTGGAACAATAGGACTTAAGTTCTTTACTCTGATATTTAAGATCCTGCAAGATTTTAGGATTTTTATTTTAATCATTTTCTCCACTCAGGACCAGCTACGTAATTTTCCAGGCCCCATGCAAAATGAAAATGCAGGGCCCCTTATTCAGAAATTATTTAGAATTTCAAGATGGCGGCAACAGAGCAATGAACCAAGCATAGGGCACTGTGTGGCTGCACAGGTCACACTTCCATGGAAACTGGCCTGGCCTCCAATCAAACCAGATTATCCACTGGCCCCTTCCATGTCTGAGCTTTCCCACATAGGCTCAGGCCCTCCACAATGCCTTTTTCCTAATTTCTTTCCTTTGAAACTCAATTTGTGCTTTAACATCCTACTTAGAAGCTGTTTCTTCCTCCATAAAGTCCATCTTGATTCTGCCAGTTTGAAATAATCATTTCTTCTTCCATAAAACTCCAAATTCTGTTTTATTTACATACTTCTTTTAGGTCACGTTATGTTTTATATTACTTTAACCATCTTTACCACCTAATTTCCAGTTCAGTTTAGTTATATAAACACAATAAGAATTCCAAGAAATCTTGCTGAAAGAATATATTGGTAAATTTTAAATTCACTTCATTTCCAAATAGGTAGAATATTATTTACTGACATTATTAATCCCAGTTTCACCATACATTTTCCAACAGTGCCTAAGTATATTGGTCTATACCCATAGGGGAAATTCTTCAATTTATGTCAACATATACATATACTACCTAAAATTTCCTTTGTTCTTGTTCTTTATGGAGAAGGGAAATGCTATTCACTAGGCCACATAATATAATAGGACCATTCACAAAATTTATCTAACTTACTGCTTGCAAAACCCATATGCTGGCTGGGCAAAGTGTCTCATGCCTGTAATCCTAGCACTCTGGGAGGCCGAGGTGGGTGGACTGAGCTCAGGAGTTTGAGATCAGTCTGAGCAAGAGCGAGACCCTGTCTACTAAAAAAATAGAAGGAAATTAGCTGGACAACTAAAAATATATGGAAGAAATTAGCTGGGCATGGTGGTGTAGGCTTGTAGTTCCAGCTACTCAGGAGGCTGAGGCAGGAGGATCACTTGAGCCCAGGAGTTTGAGGTTGCTGTGAGCTAGGCTGATGCCATGGTACTCTAGCCTGGGCAACAGAGTGAGACTCTGTCTCAAAAACAAAAAAACCCATATGTTAATATGCCCATATTACAGATGAAGAACTAAGACTGGAGGGGTAAAGTTGCCTGCTCAAAATCACACAGCCAGTGACAGAGTCAGAATCCACAGTATCTGCCTGTCTCCTGCACCTCCCATCATACAACACTGCTTTCCTAAGAGCAGCTCATTAAATGATAAGTGGTGACAATCTGTCAATTTAACATTCAATTTATAAAAAGATGACAACAAACTGACAGGGCTGTTAAATTAAATGAGTGGGAAGCCATTGACCTGAGACTGTCTCTGTACTTTGAGTTCCTGGGTAACAAACTGCAACATAACTTAGGAGAATACTTTTGTAACAAACAGCTGAGTTTTAGCCAATCACAGGCAGCCAAACAACTCATCACACCATGCCCAAATAAGGTAAACACCTAGCTGTAGCCAATCAGATGATTTCTCTACTAAGCTTCTGTGTTGAGCCAATAAAAACTCATTGCTCATGCAGCTGGGCAAAGCTCTCTCATTCATGAATTGTTCTTTGCTCAAATAAATTCTGTTACATTTAATTTTTCTGGAATTTTTCTTTTAACAGGGCGCATGATTGGGCATTCCATAGGGGCGTCCATCTGTCTGCATCTTTCCCCCACATTTTGGGTAAAAAGATGAGGCATCCTCAGGATATGGTCAGTACTGAAGCCACTCTAGAAGATTGGGTGACCTGGCAGGGGTTCCCAGAATACCCACAAAATCTTGACCTCCTCTCCCTTCTGAATATAACTGGATGAATTAGAACTTTATACAGACTCAGTAATGCTTTGTAGCATCTAAATGTTTGTTGGCTAAAAGTGAATGAATGGAGACATTATAAAACTCCTGAATTTCTCCAGCTGACTCTAATGAGAAACACACTCTACTAACAACTCCAGATGGAAATAAACATTCAGATTCCACAGAACTCCTCCACCACCCATAGCCAACCACCTTAGGCAAAGCAAGTTTCTCTGCAGAACTCCCAAATTCTGATTACAGTATATCCATAGTTGTTGGGTCCTTGGTGATGTTAAAGATCTTGCCTCTGGACTAGAATTTATAATCCTGATTTGCCTAATAACGGTGCAGCCCCAAGAATTACCCTCAGAATCAACACATTATTATTTGCATTTGACAATTAGGAAATAGCTGAAGCTCAGGAGACAGGCAGAGAGAAAAACGTTTCCCCAGTTGTAAGAGGCTCACTTTAGAGCAATCACTCTGGCTGGAAGTGAGGGTCTGAGGTCCCTGGGAAATGGGAACAGGTCAGAAAAATCAGAGGAAGAGTTATGCCTAACTGACTAATTAGAAGCCTGTCTCTAAATTGAGGAGGTTCTTGTGAGCTAAACAGAGCCCCTGCGTGAATGGGGCTTTTCACACATACTTCAGAGACTCACCCCCATTTTCTCTTCAGGTCCCAGGTTATCATAGAGCTCATTATTTCATTTCTAAGGCAAATCACAGAGATAGCAGGAAAATCAATGAGAGACCATTTCCTCTCTGACACTGATCCTTTCTTTAAGATTCAAATCCAAAGTTAAATTTCTCCAAAGTTTTTTCGATTCCCAAAGAAGAGGATGCAAAATGTTATAGTAGAAAAGATTATGGATCTTTGATATATTAATAGTTCAAATGCTGATCTACTTGCTGCTGATCTTGGGGAATTGACTTAACTTCTCTGTGCTTCAGGTTTCTTCTGTGATGATCCTCATCAATCAGATTTGTATGTGATGGTGCTTGGTTAATAAATGCTGGCTTTCTTCCCCTCAGTCGATCCCCACCACAATCAGAATCATGGTTATAACACATCTGAGACTTTGCTGGATAGTAGAGTTTAAATACACATGAGTTGTTTCCTCTTCTATGGTGCAAACTGCTTTCCAAGAAGAAGAGTTTTACATTACTGTCCAACGATGTACCTCTCCGCCTTCCACAGCATATGGTTAGTGGTGCATGCTTGTTGCAAGGAGTTAAATTAAATTTCATTTTTATTCATGGAAAAGGAGTAAACTTTTCTTCAAAAGGCAAAGTAAATAATCATTAATACAGACATTTCTCCAAACAAGACATACAAATGGCCAACAGGTATATGCAAAGCTGTTCAACATCACTAATCATCAGGGAAATACAAATCAAAACCACAATGAGGTAACACTCACATCTATTAGAGTGTCCATTATTTTAAAAATAATAATAATAACAAGTGTTGTTGAGGATGTGAAGAAATTGGAACTCTTTCACACTGTAGGTGGGAATGTAAAATAGTATAAGCATTATGCAAAATAGCAGGAAGTTTCCTCAAAAAATTAAAAATAAAACTACCATGTGATCCAGAAATCTCCACTTCTGGGTGTTCATCCAAAAGAATTGAAAAACAAGATCCTGAATAGATATTTGCACACCCATGTTTGTTGAAGCGTTACTAACAATAACCAAAAGGTAGAAACAACCTAATGTTCATCAATGGATGAATGAATAAAGAAAATGTGGTACATACACACAATGCGATATTAGCTTCAAGAAAAAAAAAAAAAAGAATCTGCAGTATGAGACAACATGGATGAAACTCAAGGATACTGTGCTAAGTGAAATAAACCAGGCACAGAAGGACAAATACAGTACTGCATGACTCCACTTATATGAGATATCAAAAGTAGTCAAACTCATGGAAGCAAAAAGTAGACTGATGGTTGTCAGAGGGGAGGGGAAAATGGGGGGTTGTTGTTCAATGGGTATAGAATTTCAGTCATGCAAGTTGAAAGAGTTATACAGATGTGCTGTACGATTTTGCACATATAATTAATAACACTGTGCTGTATAATTAAAAATGTATTAAGAGGGTAGATTTCCTGTTACATGTTTTTTACTGCAATAAAAAATAATAACCATCAATGATCTATTGCTAATCTTGATTGCTTATAAATCTTCTTACCTTGGGTACTTTCTTTATAAAAATCTTAAAGGAATGGAAGTATTTGTAGTGCCTTGATATTTTAGTATCCTGGAACTAAAGAAAGTGAAAATGTAGTCTTCTCTGATCAGTATTTGCCTCTAGAACAGTGATTCTTGACCTGAGTATCACAACAATCCTACTCAAAATGTGCCTGAAGTAAAACCATATAGCTGAGTGGGTAAGATCCTAAACTAAGGAGGCAAATCCCAATTTTATCTCTTACTAGATTTTTTCCTTTGAGCAAATTACCTAGGTTTGGGCTACCTTGATTTACTCAGATGCAAAATGAAAATGATATTAATAATAATACTTCTCTCATAGAATTATTATAACAATTAAATGAGATAATACATCCAAAGCATCTAGCTTAGTCAATATAATTATTACTGTTAATTTGTACTCAAAATAAGTAAAGAACCCAGGTTGCAAATGAGTGTGTGTGTATGTGCACATAAGTGATTTACTTTACACAAGTTATCTCCTCAGCAGCACGACTCTTACATTTCTTCTATGGCCCAAATAACTATCTCATGATTTATTTGTCTTGTCAAGTTCCAATTTTTTTTCAGAGTGGACCACTTTTCTCTAATCCTGTCATCCACAAATTATAGGCTCCTTTAAGACAAATTACGTATGCTTTTTTCTATTCTTATTGCCTCTCCTCATCCCCACCTCAATATTTAGTACAGTAGATAGTCTATTGTAGTCTCTTTGTAAATGTTTTTTTGAATGAATAAATATTTATAAATTTAAATTTTGGGAAAAAAGTACTGCAAGTATTTTATCAAAAGATAACAGAATTTGTTCATTTCTCTCCAAGCATTTCAAATTCAGAACTGGAATATCTATGTAACATTTGCCTTCTGAGGGAGCAATTGATGGGAGAGTTTCTATTTTATAAAACTACAGCAGTCAGGAGGATTATAAGGGAACTGACAGTTCATTTATTATGATTTCTTATTTTATAAAATAGGAAACTAAAGCCCAAATTGACCTAGAGAATTGACTCATCAAAGACTCCGGCCATGGTCTTCTGGTTTCTGTACCAGGCAGCATTTAATCAAAATCTTTGGCTCGCTGTAGCTGAGACCATAGCTAATCTAACATCTTTAAATGAACCTGAGTATTTCTATTGGGAAAGAAATACATTAGCATTCACTCCATCATACCCCCTCAAAGCCTCTCCCCTCCTCTCCTTTCAAAATTACACACACACATACACGCACACACCTTTTTACACACTCAGCCAAAGACTGCTTGCAATGCCCACATGACCACCAGGGGGCAACCATGAGAATAGAAAAGCCCAGAACAAACTTCTGCCTAAGATTTTGTCCTCATTTTGTCAAGGAAACAATTGTCCCGATTACTAGAATATGAAAATTATTGCCTTCCAGAAACTGCAATCTCTGTTTAAATGACAGTACTATTGCTGCTTAAAGTTATCCTGTTGGTAAAATACACTGTAGCCCAAGAATTTAGATTCAATACATTTTCATTCACTAACTGAATACCAATTGTCATTTGCCATCAGCAGTAACTGAATATTCTGTAATTTTAAGGAATCATTATTCATTTTTGATGAAAGAAGTGATATTATGCATATTTTAAAAAAAAAAAAAACCTTAGCTTTTAGAAATACATTGTGACGATTTGCTTATTTACAAGTTTGTAGCCTAAGAGCAATAGGCTACACCATATAGCCTAGGTTTGTAGCAGGCCATACCATCTAGGTCTGTGTAAGTACACTCTATGATCTGTGCACAATAATGAAATCACCTAATGACACATTTCTCAGAACTTATCCCTGTTGTTAAGCAACACCTGACTGTATGACTGTATTAAAAGAATTTGGGGACATTCAAAATTGAGTAAAGATGAATATATGCACACATGGCTACAGTTACACCCATTTCCCTGATATATTATAAAATGTCATCATGTCAAACCACTGCTGATATTTACCAATGGGTTAGGTGTTTTGCATGCAAACTACAGGCAGATTCCTTCTTTCCTTTAAGCATATCTATGCTGTAAGGACTTCTTTGTGATCATGGTATCCCCCCTGTTAGGTAAGTATGTAAGGACTTCTTGAACAGTGATTGTCAACCAAGGGAGATCCTTCCTCCCAAGGGATATTTGGCAATGTCTGGCAACATATTTAGATGCTATAACTTGGGAGGAGGGTGTTACTGGCACTAGTGGGTAGAGGCCAGGGATGCTGCAAAACATTCCTCAATGTATTATACAAGACAATCTGCAAGCACAGAATTATCTAGTCTGGATTATCAGTGGTGTCAATGTTGAGGAACCCTATTGTGGATTCATGTTATTTCAGAGCTGGAAGGATCTTTAGTTCCATATGGTACATACATATTTGAAATCAGAGGGTGATAAAAAATTCATTATTTTCTCAATAAGTATAAAGTCAAGTACTATCTGATAATTATACTTGAGTCCATAAAAATCCTGTTGAAAATAGCTCAAGGTAAACATTTTTTCTGAGATTTATATTTTGTCGTATGTAGTGTCTTCAACTGAGAAGATTCTCAACTCAAAGATACCAGTGTGGTTAATTTGGGCTTCTTCCTTGCACAAAGTGCGTGCTCAGCAAATTTGTTGAATTAATTCAGATAGTACTAATTACAATAAAAGACCTTGATTTTTTTCTTCCAAAACATGGCTCAAAATTCATTGTCCTAGTTTGACATGTTGAAGGAGATTTGTTATGAATGTCCATGGCCATCTTTAAACATGGGAAATCAATTTATAGATCAATTTTTCAGCAGTTTTACATTGACCTCTGCCAATATGAACCAGATAATGCAGAGTCTCCACAGAATTGTAGAGTGGAATGGAAATAGCAAAGCTAACTTGCATTAGCTAATGTTAAAGGAATAAGATAAGCATATCTAAACCTCAATAAGGCCAACATAATAACATCACAAGGACACACAGTTTCAATATATTAGTGATTTATACATGCATTTTAAATAGTGTCTCACCTAGAAAATCAAGCCCCAAACACCCCCAGTAGATTTATAAATTTGTACATGAAGCTTCAACAACTACCAACATCATAAAAATAGATAACCAGGCACTTCATGCTACCTGTTGGAGGAACACATCACCACCCTGTATCTCCCCACCCACCACCTCCAGAAGAAAAACGAGAGTCCAATCAAACTATCCAACACGAATTTATAGGACTATGGGGCATACTATGGATCAAATAAACCATGTTTTCCCACAGATAAATTGCCAAAAAAAGTTTTCAAAAGGAATGGTGAGGAAGAAAGTTTACATAAAAGAGAATTAAATTACACATTAATAAAAAGCAGGCAAAACTAAACTTTAGTGCTTACAGATGCACACTTGGGTCATAAAGCTGTGAAGACATGAAGTAAAATAATCAAAGTACAGGATGGCAGTTTATTTCAGGAAGGAGAAAGTGTGCTGTGATTGAGATAGGATACCTGAAGAATCTCTTGGTCCACTATCAAAATTCTGTGTCTTATTTGAGTGATAGGCACATTGTAATAATCCATTTAAGCTCACATTTATTTCATGCAGTTTCCTGTATATTTTATAATAGTTTATTAAAATTTTATTTTATTACAAGTAATTATTTTATGAAAGCAAACCACTTAATGATCTAACATTTACTCAAATATCCCAGGTGATCTCACACACAGATGTGAGGAATCACATACAAAAGTCACATGCAGTACACACAGCGTCACAGGGTGGGCATTGCCCACCCAGATGGCACCATACAAGTAGAGTTTGAGTTGAACGCTCTTAAACCATACTTTTATGATAACACCCAGCCTCTGCCTCCCATTTGCAATCTCTTACCACTTTTACTGATACAAGCTGAAAAAAAAATGACCTTCTAATATAAAAGATAGGTGTTCCTATAATTGTGGTGCTTAATTACTATTTCTATGACAGTTTACTACCCCTGAAAACTCGTATCTCTAATCCATCACGTGTAATGATAAGTACTGCATGTTTAGCAAAATTACATTAGCATTTCATTAAAGATACACAGTAAAAATGGGTGACATTTCAAAGGCCCTAAGGACTTGTCATTTCCTGAAATTGGTTAGGCCAGTAACTCTGGTAACATTGCTCATTTGTAGCCAAGTCACAATTATCCATGGGAAGATTATCCATAGGAGACGTTGCATTAAAATTCACATCCACAGTCATCTCTTTTTGTCTACAGATGTGAGTCCAGAAGGACACCCTAGAGAACATTTATTCCAGTGCCTAATTTCACAAATGAGAACAACAAAACTCCGAGAGGCTAAATGACTTGCCCAAGGTCAACTATCTCATAAATGGTAAAAAAGTGAGACTAGAACCCAGGTTTATTTGATGCCAGGACAGCATTCCTTCCACTGGCACCTTTTGAATAATGTATACACTTGTTCTTTTTCAAGTTTTACAGGATTTAATCTGTTTTTAGGAAGTTCATATCACATATGTTACTTGAGACACAGAAATACTACTACCACCACTACTACGTAGAGGAAAATTGTACTTCAGTGGAAAAATACACTATGTCTCTAGCACACCACTCTCCCATTTTTAAATTTTGATTCTATGGAAGTGATTTTGCAAGTCTGTAAGCTGTAGATAACTGATAGCAATGCAAAATAAATCTTGTCTCTAGATATTTAAGTTTTGCCCAGTGGGCATTCAAGTGTTTTCCCCCCTCCACTATGAAAGGCCAGTTTTACTTCCATTTTTACATTCATGTTAATATGCCAAATCTATAAATGTGTCTGTTGTTAGGATTCTCTTTCGAACAAGTTATAACATCTGTTTGGTTCTTTTATTGATTAATAAGTAAAATAAAATCCTTATCATGTGTTCATTTTTATCTATATGAAAGTCACAATTTACCTGTTCTTTGAAAAGTACCCTTTAACAACTACTATTACTATTACTATTACTACTGCCACAGATCCTAATACTACTGAATTAACAAAAGGTTTTGTGTCATCAGAAGTTCACTACATTCTTCAAATTGGGCTAATATTTTACTAACACTAGCTCCTCTAAAATCTTTGCATAAATCCTGTGAGGTAGGTAAATCCCATTATTATCTGTCTTTTACAAATAAGTGCCTGAGGCCCAGAGAAGTTAATACACTTACACATGGTAACACAGCTGTTGTTAGGCCTAGACGTTGATACCCACTTGCATCTGACTCCAGAACTCATACTCTTAGTCATAACACTATAGTGACTGCTGTCAGCACAACATCATTTAAGCCAAATTATTCCCTCTGCTGGGGAATGGAAGCAGAGATACTATTTAGAAAAATGTTGGTCCATTCAAGTTAAGCTGATCTTTTATACCATTTATTATATGACTGTCTTTATATTTATGCTAAAATACAAATCTGAATCTGGACAGGGAAGGGGAATCAGCACAAGGTGATGATATGAGGTTGAATCTATTTAGCTTCTCTGAGTTTATTTACTACGTTTCAATCGTTATATTAAAAATATTTTGAATTCTTAAGGTATTACAATTCTAAATACTATAGTGCAAACATACAAGAAAAATATTCTAATGGCAATAGAAGAAAATGTTAGAATATTTGCTATCAAGGGTTATCTATTTCCTAATTTCCTTCATTATCATTAAAAATTATAATTGGACAATATCACCAAGTCCAATAAAATATAACTAAGGTATACATAGATTGTGCCTTTATGGATCCAACAGAGACACTTTCAAAAGGGTATTTATAAATATTTTCATACAAACAATAATATGTAGCCTTTCTGACATTTTCATTTGTCTTTATTAATCTTTACATATTGCCTGATTGAAAGCCCATCTTTTGGCCTTTCATCTTTGTATTTCTGAATCTTACCAAATTTTTCCATCCTCTGGATTTCCATGGCATTCTTTTACATTTTTCTCTTTTGGAACTAATCGCTTTCCGTCTTTACTTATTGTCAGGCTCATTTTACCCTGAATATATGTCTTTGGGGCCACTAACATGAGAACTGTAAAGTGATGTGGTAATAAGTCATAGCTTCAAGTTCAGCGAAACCCTTAAATGTACACTGATGGAAATATTCCTCCATTGAGAATTAGGACCTCTAATTTGGCAGAACCTAAGGCTGAGGTGATGGAAAACATAAAACCGCAAGTGTGTTGGTCAGACAGAATTACAGTGAGAGAGGCTAATGCTACTTCCATCCCTTGATTCCCAGGCCCCGTGTTCTAGCTCTTATGTTTTCACCCGTCAGCCACGAGTTCAATGTGCATTGCACACTCTGCAAGATGTTGTCCCCAAGCACCACTGGAGCATTTTCTGTGTCTGTTTTCTCAACCTCATATTCATCGTTCATCAAGTATGGTGCATTTTGCTTCCCAGACTTTTCTCAAACTTGATCCCTGTAATGCTGTCTTGTTTCAAGTCCATATCATCTCCTACTTGGATTTTACAATTGCTTCCTAACTGAGCCTTGTCTTTCATCCATCTTTAATGGTCCCAATAAACATGATTCAAATGAAGTAAACTTCCTGACCTGTTTCTAGACCTGCATTTGGACCTGCTTCCAATCCCATTTGGCTTTTTATTGCATTACTCATTATCCCACCTACTGCTTCAGCTGATCCTACAAACTTGACCATTGGCATCGTCTTCTGCTTACTTTGGCTGCATTTTTTTTTACTGTATTTCAAATCCTCCCTCTGGCTACACTACCTCATACTATACCGGTCTGGTCTAGACCTGGACTCAGACCACTAGGTCTGGACTGGACTACTGTGGACCATTCTCTTGCCAAATGTGCCCTGGCCTGCCAAGAAAATCTGGACTTCTTACCACTGAACTGGCTATTGTATTATGCCATGGATGCTTAGTACATGCCATTCCCTCTGTCTAAATGTTCTTTCCTGCTTCCGACTAGCAGGAATACCCTTCAAGAATCAGCTCAAGCATTGCTTTCTTTAATACACCTCCCCTAGGCAAATATCAATAAACCTATTCAGGCATTCCTATGATACTTGACACATAGCAATAAAATGGTACTAGCTATATTAATGAAAATAACATAACAATAATAACACAACACAATAATAACAACACAAAATTTAATAAAATGTCTATTACATGCTGGTCTGTGTTAATTGGTCAACCCCCAAACTGTGCACTTCTTAAGGGGAGAAATCTATTCTCTTTTTCTTCAATTTCAAACATGTAGCCCAATTCAAGGCTTTATGATTGGTGTTCTTAAGTAATTACTGAACTAAATTAAACTGGATTGTTTGGGATACATTCAGTTTACCATCCTTCCTTAGACATAGTTAACAAAACAGTAATTCTTTCATATCATGCCACTTAACACAATAAAATTTCAAACTTAATTCTTGCCTGAGTCATTCTTCCAAATGACTAGCTTCAGTCTTGCATAGCAATTCAATTTACCCTGATTTTAGGCTTTTGTTGCAACAATAACAGCTTCCAGGGCAACAGAAAGAACTTGAAAACTTGTTATTCCGGTAGGGATTGGTGAAGGTGAGGGCGGAGGAGAGCAGGCAGAAGCCCCATCATGTTTGGCATGTGGCGTGTTTGCTGTACTTTCTGTTATGTGTGCTGGGGCCTCTGTTTAACTGAGTTGAGGACTTAAGTATTGAACTAGCAAAGAATTGCTCAACTCCCTGGGTAAGTGGTTCTCATTCAGTATTTGACACGTAACCCCGTCATTTGAGTGTGATCTGTACTTGTTGAGAAATCTCTATATGGCCTATGCACAAAGTCTTTAGTGGTCTGCCCATGGGAAACTGAGAGTCTGCCTTGCCTCCAGGCATTGAAGCTTGAAACAAATTAAATTTCCATCTCTCCCTTGGCTATTTGGGTTTGAACAATCTTGAAAGCAGCCTAGTAAACAGGCAGACAAGACTCCACTTGAGTTGCAACCCTGTTTATAACCTAAAGCTAAGGAGTTTATGGAATCACGGACCAGGCTGGGGCATGCTAGCTCTATAGTGAAAAATCAAAGAATTGCAATTTAGAGGTGGAGGTAGGGTAGGGCAGTGCTGTTGAATGAAAATGGATGCAATGTGTTTTGCTTTTGCAACGTGTCTGGATGTGAGAAGGAGGTCAAAAAAGCTATGGGAGTGTTCAGAAAGTGATCTGTGTCACCACAGTGTGGCAACGGGCCTATGTAAATTAAAGATCGAAGCCAATGTGGAAAACACATTTTCAGCAGTAAATAATGCCATTTAAGGAAACTGATTGCTAAAGCAGCCTCATTGCCTAATGGGAGCCTCGTCATTCATTTAACAAATATTTACTGCCTGGCCCCGGAGCTGGCCCTACAATAGCATGGTGAGCAATAGCCACTGCCCTATAGTTTCAATGCTTTTATATAGAAGATTAACAAAAGACAAATATATAAAACCCTACAATTTGTAATAAGGGCCTGAAAAGGGGGTGAAGGGGGTGCTGTCCTGTTTGTATTGACAGTTACTTGGGCAAAAGGTGTAAGGGTAAGGATATTCTGACCTACATCTGCGCAGTCTCTCCCCTGCCCACCAAAAACCTACTTCTTATACACACACACACATACACACACACACACACACACACACACATCCCAGACCCTAATCTGTGATGCCTCAACTGAGGTCTGTTCCAACCTAAGTTTTGACGGATTAGGGCTTTCCCATCAGTCAACGTGGGAGACCAGAAGGACTGCATTATTTATGAAGGACGCAACTGCCTATTGAAATATGGCTCCAAGCTTAGAGTTTAGAAGTTTAAATTTTCCAGACCAACATGATATAAATAACATAAAGTAAATGACTGACTCGTTTTTCTATTTCATTTAGCCCAGGTAGCTACGGATCCTGATTGCTTAATATTGTAATAACGGTAATGTCACCTTCACACAGAATGCAGCAATTCTGTTAACAGTCTGAAAGAAAAAAGAACTTATAGGAGAATAAGAATAGTGATAGAGCTGGCAGGAAGTTATAAGAAACAAAATCAACGTTAAAAGATACAAACTTAACAGTATCACAGAATTGATATTGCAGAATCAGTCTCTTCTGAAAGAATCATCCATATATTATGTTACTGGATTGGTATCTGTCAGAAGGAGCATTTCTGACCATCCTCTCATCCCAAACAAAATCCTAATAAAATCCGAATTTAGAAAAGTTGAGTGCCTCTCTGTCTGGCACACCTTCTGTGATTGCCCATGAGTATTTATCAATGACATTGAATTGTAAATCCTCCAAACACAAATATCCATTCAAATGCCTGTTTTCATCTATCCGAAGAGTATACAGTCAGATTTATTGTGCCTTTCATTTCTTCAGCTCTTTTATTTAGTTATTCATTCATTCATTTCAATAAATAATAAACATCAATGAAGCTGACACCCAGGCTGAGAGCTGGAACACTGAAAACTGGTTACATGTATCTACATTCTTCCCTGTCCTGTCCTTAGACTGACATCTCCAACCCAAGTGATCCATCATGCTGTCTTTTGTGTTTGCATTCCTTTGGGTTATAGACTGAATGTGTTTCTCCAAGATTCATATGTTGAAACCCTACCCATTGATGTGATATTTATTAAGGGGGGGATCTTTAAGAAGTAATTGGGATTAGATGAAGTCATAAGGGTAGAGCCCTCATGAGTGGGATTAGTGCCCTTATTAGAGTCATGAGAGAGCTTGCTTCCCCTCTTTGCTTTCCCCCATGTGAGGATACAATGAAAAGTCGGCTGTCTGCAACCTGAAAGAGGGCCTTTACCAAAACCGAACGATACTGACATTTTGATCTTGGACTTCCAGCCTCCAGAACATTGAGAAATAAATTTCTGTTGTTTATAAGCCACTCAGTCCATGGTATTTGTGTTACAGTAGCCCATGCTGAGTAAGACAGCTTGTTTTTTAATAACAGTTTTATTATACATGGCATATGCTTATGCAGTTTTTTAGACTGAGTTGTTTTTGTATTTTTTAAAAAGGCTATTAAGTTAAATAAAACTTATGAGATTTTTGTCACTCAAAAATAGCTATGTTATATATAATTGTGATTTATCCATTTTCACTACTGTGTAATATCATATTTATGAATTATTTTTAATCTATTCTTCTCTTGGTGGTTATCTGCATTTTATACAGATTTTTACCTTCTTTAATTTTTGCAATTTTAAACGCTGCTGCGATAAACATTCTTATACATGTCTCCCTGTGCACGTAAGCAAGCACGTCACTTGAGTTTATTTCTAGGAGAGAAACTTATAGGTCATATGATATATGAATGTTCATTTTCACAGGATAATGCTAAATTGTTTTCCAAAGTGATTGTAGAATTTTATCTTCTCATCAACATTGTATAAGAGAACTTACTGATCCATATCACTCCAACAATTAGTATTAACAAAATTTTAATTATTTTGAAATGGATTTAAAATGGCATTTTCTTGAAGTCATGATTTATACTGACCTGATTACTAATTAACTATCTCTTCATATGCTTGTTGTCTGATGGCTGCCTGATAGGTTTGTTAGACAATTGTACTAAGCAGCCTAATAGTAAGTGCTTCTGGGTAGAAAAATGTTTCTAGCCAAAATTCCCTAATTTGGTTTCTCTTGGATGTGTTAGCTTTTTCATAAACAATTCATATGTAGGCATTCTATTCATATTGTTTGGCCTATATGACTTTTCTATTTTTGCCTCTGGTGTGTACTTAGTTTACCACCTAATAACTCCAGAATTCTAGAGTAAAAGTCAGTGAATCTCAAAGACAAGGAATGTTTTTTGAATGTTGCTGATCCTTTAATTTATACATAGAAATTAGTTTCAACTTGTTGGAGGTTTATCTTTATGGGGAAATAGAACTCTTCATTGGGAATTGAACTATATTGGACATAGGATCTGTTTTTTGTGTGGATATAGGTTGCTCTTCTATGCTTTAAAATATCTCTGTGCTTCTTTGGGGACTGAAATACACAAATCTACATTAAAGACCATGAAAAAAGATAACTTTATTTTCTTTCCTGTTGTATAGGGAATTCATTTAATTACTGTAAGACATAATTTATAAATGAACTCAAGTAGTCTAAAAACTTCTTGGGAAGCTATAAATCACTATTCTACTGACATTACCATATTGTAGGAGTAGGAGGGAACATCTACAATCCATCTCGTGCACTCCATTATGGAAATACCAATGTTTTCCACCCTGTCCCAAAGGGTTGTGAGGGATGGTCTGACATGTTACATCTTTTCTTCCCTTGGGTATTCAGATATCAACAAACTCTTTGATCTTTAGGAGGTATTATTAGAAAAGGAAGAACAGAAAGTCAAGAGTTTAAAAAACAGAATCATAAGAATCAAGAATTTAAAAGCCAGCATCATGAAATCATGAGAGACAAGTTGTCTCCAGCCTAAATTCTAGAGATGCTACTTAGCTTGTGAGCTCATGGCATCTCTCCAGGTAAAATGATGATATATTTATATCCTGCATGATGATATAGCCCTACTGGGGAGAAATGTAGAAATTATGTAGTCAGAACTCAATTACTAGCCTCTCAAAACAAAGAGTCATTCCGTTTCATAATTGGAATTTGCTCTTACTTTTGGCAAAAATTAGACATAGATTTGCTTTTGGAACTTGTTTCAAATGTGTTTTGCTATGTACTAATCAGCACAGAGTTGTTTGGTTGCTTTTCAGGAAAAAAAAAATGATATTCTACTTGCAAATAACATCTCCCAGATGATCTGTAAGTGAGTTTGAACAGTAAATAATCCTTAGATTTATTATACCTTTTATTTTATGGTTTATAGCAGGCAAACAAAAATAAGTCAGTATGTATCATTCAGTTGAATATCTCGATTCTTCATTTTTCCCAATGTGGAATTTTGTGATTATTTCTAGCATAAGTATATTGTCACCCACAGATAGAAATTAACCCTTTTGTAAATTGAATAATTTTCACAAATTGGTTATTGTTTATGCTTTCATTTAAAGTGTCCACTATTAATGTGCAACTTGCTTTAAGGCATCTTTAATGTATGTTACAAGTCATCTTCTGTAGATGCAAAGGATACCTACAATAGTGCCAGACTGATGACTTGAGTAAGAAAGAAGAGAAACAGATTGGAACATAAGTCGTCAATCACAGCTACCAAGTGGAACTTTGGCAATGGGGCAGTATCCCGCAATTGCTCTCCCAACCGCTTACAGTAAAATCACATCCAAAGAATCAAACGACATACCTGACACATAATCTGTAGGAAAGTATGCAGCAAATACTCAATGATTTCTGAATTTGAGTTCTGTCATATATCCTTTAGCCTTCCCATCTCTATGGTGAAATAGTGCTCTGGCAGGTTTTAACCAATAAACTGGCAAATATTATTGAGTATTTAACATGTGCCTAGCACTTTGAGGAAAACAAACAAAAAACTCGTATCCTCAAAGAACTCACAATTCACATGAAAAAAACATGACTTGTAAGTGTATGATTTCTAACTTTTTTTAAAAAATGTGTGCATGTTTTTCTTTTCTCGTATTCATTTTGTCATTCAACAAACATGTTTATCACATATTCAATTCAGAAAGTACAAGAAGTCCCATAGGGGATAAAGATATAATAATATAATTTCTCTGTCCTAAAGAGTATAATATCTCTTAAAGAAGGTAAGTATAATCCTACATATAACAATCATAGCACTGAGTTTCGGGTTGGATATAATGTGCTCATACATTTAAAATGCTTATAACAGTGTTTGGTGCATAGAAAAACTAATTTATTATTTATTAGTATTATTACAGCTGGGTCTACACAGATGTTCAGGGATTTGTCAAACAGAGAAGAGAAAGAAGAGCATGACTTCTTCTTCTACATATACATTAGCATCTCTAATTCTCTGTGTGTGTAACATCCTCGCCCCTAAATTTCAGATCTATATTCCCAATTTTTTATGGCCCCCTCCCTGGATGACAGCATACAGGCAATAGTTTAGGGGGAGGCAAGAAAGGATAAGGCCATTAATCGTGTACAGAAAGAGGAGACCCAGGATATAAGCTTAGAGATCCCCTAAATTTCAAGGATAGTAGAAGAAAGAAAAACCAAAGAAAAAAAACAGAGCAAAAGCATTCGGGAATAGTAAAAATATCACAGATGCCAAATGAAGGCAGAGATTTAGGGCAGAGTGGAGGCACTTATACAATCAGATGGTTCCCGCATGTTACAGGGGGAGCTGTTCCCCTGCCCTAGTTTGAAGCCCATGCAAACACAAGTTTATTTTCCAAAAGTCTCTGCAGCTCAAACATGTACAGTAATAAAGTATCTTTTTACCCCAATCTCTCCTAAACCTAATACATTTAATCATGCACGGAACTTCTGGGATTATTTTAGATCCACTTCTCATCAGCACCATCAGCCATTGTGCAGTGATTTAAATTTTGCAAACAAAATCAACAGCTGGTGAGGGCATTGCTGCTTATATTGCAGAGCTGTGCCATCTGTTTAGGTAGTACAATTTGCAAGATTTCTTAGATGACATATTTCATGATCATTTCATATGTAGAGTTCATGATAAATCCTTCTAGAGGTATCCTTGGAGGAATCAAAATAGGCATTTATTATGGCCTGGAAAAAGACCCTATCCAATGAGGTGATATGGCTATCTATCACTGAAATTAAAAGAATAATGCCTCACATAAATATCCATAACATACAGGCAGGATTCTTGATGTCGAGAGCTCCTAGTGTAAAATCACATAATCAAGGACATTGGATTCCTGGACTTCAACCTCAGCTGTTGCCAGGCTACATTTCTTTGTGTTCACCAGTTCCCTTTCACTTTTCCTGCAGAAGCTGCATTATGAAATTGTACTCCTCCCCCAAACCCTGACTTGATGCCTCCTCCTCCCTCAGCCTTACTTATGGATATTATATTCTACTCGATTAAGAAGGTGAGACTATAAAACAACAGTTCCTTCCACCTTTGTCTCCTAATACCTAGAGTGTATTATATCCACCTGCATTCTTCCAGAATTCCCTCCTTTCTTAGGGAAAGAGGATTTCCTCCTTCTGATTAGAGTTCTCTTTCCTGTGGATTTTAGTTTCTCCTCGGGGACCATGTTTCATCAGTTCCTCCTCGTCCTCCTCCTCCTCCTCCTTTTCCTCTACTTCTTCTCCTTCCTCTCTCTCCCTCTCTCTCTCCCCCCTCACTCTCTTCGTTTCTTTCTTTTTCCCTCTCTTCTTGATCTCTCTCTAAAATGTATACGCATGTTCAAGTATAGATGGAGAGTTAGGTCTTTCCAATCTTGAATAAAGACATCCCTCACTGTGACTCCATAGACTCACATAGACTCCAAGACATACCTCACTGTGACTCCCTCTACTTCTACTTTTATTACTGTCAAGCTTCTTTAAGAATTTCCTGCTACTTGCTATCTTTACTTCCTAATAAGCAATTTACTCTTCACCCTGCTGTGATCTGCCTTTTGTTCCCTGGCTGCACTGAAACTGCTCTTGCAAAGGTCATGGAGGACTTTTGTTTTTCCAAAGACAATGGATAATTCTCAGGTCTTATCTGACATGATTGTGTGCAGCATTGGACCCATCCAATTACACTCTCCCCATACTGAAAACTCCTGTCCTCTCTGTATCTGAGAAACAACATGCCTCTTGGTGCCATGTAACTTCATAGATATCAGGCTCTCTTGGCTTTCATTTGGCTTAATTTTCTTCTCCCACCTTGGTTAAAACTGGTACCCTGATTCTAGACTACATGGAACAAATTCATTAATTCTGTTGTGTGCTTCCACCAGAGCTGCCCAGTATATTCAGTGTTTTTCAATCCCAACTATTATATTCTGAATTGCCTTTAACAAAGGCATCTAAAACAGTGCAGGCTGGACCCCTAGCCAGGGAGAGATAAAGAAAAGAATGTAGGAATTGCTCTATGTTCTACAACTGGTGATGTGAAATTAAGCCTTCTCTGTGAGTAATTAAGGTGTGCCACTTGTTTTGTTCTTCATTCAAGGTCAGTAGTCACAAAACGATGATACAGTATGGTGCATTGGGTGGCGTGGAAGGGAGCTTATAACATGTAGTTTGTTATTATTGGCATATGGGGTTCTGAGAAAGGACTAGTGAGAGGTGAAGATGGATGTGTATAAATCAGCCTAACCATGAAGCCGTGTATGTTACGACAAGGCAGTGGTTATGTGCATTAAAAACAAAGAAAAAAAATATATGGAGGCTGTAAAAAGACATATGGTATACCTCATACCCAGAGATTTTAAATCATTAGGTCTGAGTTGAGGGACAGGGAAAATCTGTCATGTAATTCTACAGAAAATCACCATTTGAGAACCAGTATGCTAAGAAGTTGGATTTTAGGGGAAATTATATAACTAGAATAATTGACATAATTAAAAATTTAGGATTAACAACTTCAACAGGGCCCTTGGCTCCACTTAGCAATCTGTATACTTCTC
The DNA here is from genome assembly GCA_028533085.1 of Varecia variegata. Classification (NCBI taxonomy): domain Eukaryota; kingdom Metazoa; phylum Chordata; class Mammalia; order Primates; family Lemuridae; genus Varecia; species Varecia variegata. The sequence continues at coordinate 22,587,638 of CM052440.1, read as the reverse complement.
TCCAAATAGTTTCTACCCTCACTCTCTACCAGTTGCTGCTACCAAATACAGACTCTCATTTTCCTCCAACCAAAATGCACAAACTTTCCTGTCTGGATCCATCCTTTCCTGCTTTCTCTCATGTAATCATAGGATCAGTGTCCCTTCCCTCTCTAAGATGCATGCCTCCACCTGTGCTGTGGATGTCATTCCCTCTCACTCCTTCAGGGACCTCTTTTCTTTGGTAATAGCTTCTTGTACTTGATTCTTCAGATTATTTCTTTTTTCCTAGTAGATCTTTCTTATCAGCATTCAAAGGTGTTAGCAACTCTAGTAACCTTTAAAAGCAAACAAACAAAAGTTTCATGACCTGATAGGTCTCCTCAGTTACCACCCCTTCTCTGGCTTCTCCGTCACAGTCAAATGATTTTAAAAGTTCCCTACTTGCTATCTCCTATTAACTCTAATTCCATTTTGACTTCTCTCATTTCGCTGTTAAAATGTCTCTTGCTGAGATCACAATGATCAATATGTGGCTAAATATAATAAATACTTCTCAGACAGTTTAGACCTCCCAACAGTATTCAACATAACTGACCATGCCTCTCCCTTTGAAAGAATCTCTTTTCTTGGCATTTATGATTCCACTTTATCTTAGGTTTCCTTCTATTTTTTTAGTTCCTCTTTCTCAAGATACTTTTTTAGTTCATCCTTCCTTACTTAACCTGTAATTGTTAGAATTCCCTACAGCTGCACCCTGGACATTCTTTTCTCTCATTCCACATTTGCTAACTTCTTGATTTCTTCTATTATCATGATTTTAAATACTATCTCAATTCCAGTGGGTCCCAAGTAGATGCGTTTTCTGGACCTCTAATCTAAGTTCAGACATATATGTATATACATATATACATATATATATATATATATATATATGCAATCTCGAACCTAACTGTATTCTTGCTCATCTTTTTGATATGCTTCTCTGCTCACTTTGCTTCAAGATCCAAAAACCAGGATGTCTTAAAAGCCATAAAATCACTTTATTAGTTTGTGTGCCTTTTATACCTAAATATATCTTAAATATATCAATTTCTCTGTGATACCAGTGTCACCTTAGAGTTTAAGCCAACATCTTGTCTTGGCTAGAATACTGAGCCATGACATTCTCCCACTTCCAATTTTGACTATCCAAATCCATTATTTTTAAGTTTAGCCTGAGTGATTCTTATGAACTACAACTGGATTCTGTCACTTCCCTATTTAAAATTTGATGACTGCTTCCTATTGCGCTAGAGACACGACCCCGTCTTCCTCTCTAGTCTCATTGTATTTCATTTTTCCCCTCATTTGCTACACAACAGCCACACAGCCCTTTTCTATGTTCCTAAAACACACCAAGTTCTTTACCACCTTTAGGATCTTGACACAGAGCCCATCCATTCTCTCTGGAAAGCTCTGCCTGTCTCTCCTGTCTTCTCATTACCCCTCCAATTTTCTGCCCGCGTTTCACATTATTAACCTCTATTCCTCCTCCATAACACGGTTTAAATGTTACCACCTCTTTGAGGTTTTCTCTTAACTCTCGTTGATAGGGAAGGGCTTCATTACAATCTCAAACCCCACTCTTTGCTTTTCCTTTAGGCTCCTTATTACAGCTTATTGCTAAACATTGATTTCTGTGGTCATTTGTTGAATAGGTCTTTCTCCCATTAGATCGCAAGCTCCATGAGAACAGAGAACCAAATATCTTGTTTGTTTACATCATATCCCCAGAATATAGCACGGCATTTGGCAAACAGTAATTAACAATACATATCAGAGAGACATTCAGAGGTTTTAAGCAAATTTCCATGGTAAGGTTTAAATTTCAAGAGATCCAAGTGGTGGCATCAAGGAACATGGAATAGAAAGATACAACCCTTCATGAAGGGAAGCATTTTTGGGACCTACTGCAGCAATATGAGCAAGACATGAAGAGATGCTGAGCCAGGGCAATGTCCATTGAAATGGGGAGGAAGTGACAGATTTTAGAGATGTTAAGAGATATTGCGGATGGGGCTTGGTGAACAATATAATGTCATCATATAAGGAAAGGAAGGAGCCAGAATGACTCCCAGATTTATGGCTTGGGCAACGGACAATAGTGATGCTAGTAACAAGGTCATTAAAATACAAAAAGGAGAGAATTGTGAGAGAAATTGATGAGATTAGTTTTGGACATGTTGAGTTGTAGTCCCCATGATCCATCCCAGCAATGATGGCTAGTTGGTGTTTATATACACATCAGGATATATTGGAAGTCATCATAATATGAGTGATAATAGAAGGGATGGGAGAGAATGAAATGCTTCAGAAGAGAAAGAGAACAGTGTTTAAGAATAGTAGTAAAAATTATAATCTCCTCTCCCTTCTAAAGACCCACTACTATATCAGCAAAGATTAAAAAATATATACTGAAACAAGAAGAGTAAGAGGAAAGAAAACAGAGAGATAAGAGATGCTAACAAATTTAGAGAAGATGTACTTAGGCATAGAGATAATTTTAAACAGTGAAAGTTAAATTTTCCAACGAGATATAAGCCAATGAAATCTCCAAAAGTTTTAAAAATTTCATGCAGAAGGCAAAGATGAAGGGTAGAACTGAAAACCAAAAGATTAGCTAAAATTTTAAGGTTCTTAGCCTCATAGCCAGATAAATACCTTCCTCCTCAGCCTGGAAAAGAGGCAAGCTTTCATTTTCTAGAAAAACTGAACCAGAGATATTATGGGTCATGGGACAAAAAATATGGTAGAAAGTAAGTTTAAACATGCAAGCTGAATCAAATGAAAATTAATAAGTCTACAGGTTGAACTAGAGGCCATCAGCTGCTTTCACCAGCTCAACATATGAATACTCACAACCAGATACATATCTGAAAAGACTCATAGGTACTGAGATTTGAGGATTATATAATACAATGAAATAGTCTCATCCTCACAAGATCAACCTAGAGGGAAGCCCAATGGTCAACAAGCCATGACCCAATATAGAAAGAGTCTATTATTTCCAATATTTTCAAACACCAAGGAGCAGCAAGGACTTGAAGAGAATATATGGCATGAAAGACAGAATCAACAACATAAAAGAGAAGAAAATATTATTAAAATACTGTCACTCCATACTTAAAGAGATAAAAGGAGATACTTCATCCTTGAAACAAAAAATGATATTATAAAAAAATTTGAGAAGAAAAAGTTATTACAAATTAAATAAGAAAATAAGATGGCTAAAATTAAAATGGTCACAGAAGAATTAGAGATAAAGTTAAGGAGCAAATGAAAATACAAAATATAAAAATAAGAGGGAAAAGATAATCATAGGATTAATGCAGGTAGCCTAACAATTGATAAATAGAAGTTTTATAAAGAGACAACAGAGAAAACTGGAGGGAAAGAAAGATCAAGAAAAACATTAGAAAACTTTCCAGATTAGAAGTATGTAGTATCTAAGCTAAAAGTGCCTACCCATCAGAAAAATAAATAAATATATTTAAAAAGATCCCCACCAAGGCAGGTCATCATGAAAATTTAGAACACTGAGGACAAAGATGAGATTATGAAAGTGTCCAGAAAGACAAAGAGACTAAAACATACCACAAACTAAGAAATAAAATCAGAATGGCATTGGGCTTCTCAATAGCAACACTGAAAGCTAGGAAAGAATGCAGCAATGTCTTCAAATTTTCCAGGAAAAGTTATTTTCAACATAGAAGTTTATATCCAGCCAAACTATGTAAAGTATAAAAATAGGATAAGGATATTTTCAGATAACGATGAATTCAAAATGTTTATGTTCCTTGAACTTACTTTCAGGAGGCTACAGGAAGATATACAATACCAAATATGAAGGAATAAACCAAAAAGTATAAAGAAATAATCGAAGATAAAAAGATATCCAACACAGGGGAGGCGTGAGAATTTCCCAGGATGGTAAATAAAAGAAAGACCTAGATTTTTAATTAAAAAATTATAAATTATTAACCATAAAAAAACAAATTCAAAGCCTTTATTTCTCTAATACTTATTTTAACTCTCACCAGAATTAAAGATAGATACCCATTAAGGAAAAAAATCACCTTATCTCTAGAAGTTTTGGACTGTATTTGCAAGGTAATTTGGGGGTTCTCATGTGTGGTGGGGACAATTCTAAATTGATCCCCAACGATCTCCCCCTGCTGTACACACCCTCTATAATCCTCTCCCCTTGAGTGTAGATAAGACTTGTAAATGTGATAAGATTTCACTCTTGTGATTACTTTGTTTTGTGTAGCAAAAAGGAAGGAATTTTATAGGTGTAACTGAAGTACCTAACTTTGAGTTAATCAGAAGAGAGATTTGCCTGGGTGGGTCTGATCTAATCAGGTAAGCCAATTAAAACACTATCTAGGCATCCCTAAAAAAGGGATTCAAAGCTACATAAATTCTCCTTCAGTCCATAAAGAACCAACCATATTATGAACTTGTCTATCAAGAGAACCATGTAGCAAGAACCATGTGGTCTCTAGCAAACTGAGAACAGTTCCCCACCCACAGCTGGAAATAAAACAGGGACTTCAGTCCTACAACTATAAGGAATTGAAGTCTACCAACAACCAGTGAGCTAATAGGATGATCCCAAGCTTCCGATGAGAATGCAATCCCAATTCATAATCTGCTGAGGCTCTGAGCAGAGGATTCAATTAAGCCATACCCAGACACCTGACTCACAGAAAAGCTGAGATAATAAATATATATTGTTTTAAGCCCCTAAGTTTAGGGTGATTCATTAACTCAGCAATAGAAAACTAATTTATCATCTCAGCTGACTGAATTGGCTTAGCAACCAGAGATTTCACTGCCTTAAAATCTACGAGTGAAGACATCCAAGGCAAATCCTCTTTCTACTGTAATCACCATCTTGAGCCTCTTATAGTTCCCATGTTGCAGAGAATAAAATTTAAAGAATTCATGTCCCCTATCAGTTTGAGTCATCCCACACAGATTTTCACACCACTTGTTTCATTCAATTCATCGAGTGCTTTGCTTTATTCTGAATTCCTTTCATATCTTTCCTATGTTAAAGTGGCCTGTATGCATATTTTCATGCAACAAAATAATGTCTGACTGACTATTGGATAGTGTTCATGGTTTATACTGCCTTGTGGTCATTCCACTAAGAAGATTAGAATAATTTAAAGTTATAAGAGAGGAGGATACAACCAATGGTGTCAAAGTCAGAGAAGATCAGAGATGATAGAACCCAGAGAAGAGGTGGGAGGATTAGCATTAAACCGAGCAGTGGGTATGATTTTCACTAAGATGGAAGGGAAGCAGGCAGATAAATGAATGTTGTGAAGGACCTACTGCAAAGTTGAGAGGGCTCTTGCTGAAAGATCTCTAATTTCTCTTTGAAGTTGGAGACTACTCTTTTTGCTCAGAATGATTGGAATCTCAAAGAAAATTAGAAATGGCTTTTTGGGAAAACTATAGAAAATAGTAACTGGAGACATAAAGGATGAGAGACAGCAGTGAGGGTAGAGTAAAATACTGGGATGTTATATATCATTGTGGAGCTTCTATGTGTATGTCCTTGCTTCATAGTGCTTGGCTTAGCCTGGTCGCTTGCTTTAAACAATGGAATATGGGCAGAAAGGACAGTGTCAGTTTTTATCCTAAGTCTCAGAGGCACTACATATTCAGTGTCTCTGGGAGTTTTGGGCCTCTACCATAAAAAGAACATGCCTCAGGCAGTTCCTGCTCCTTCAGCCTGAGCCCCAGAAGAAGAAATAGGAGCTGAACCAAAGCCTGGATCCAAGCAAGCCAACCTACAGACCTGTCCAAACTGCCTAATGCAAGTATCAACAGTGAACTCGCAGGAACACCCTGGAAACCTGTGTGAATTTTATCTGGCAGTGATCAACAATTCAGTAGAGTAGAAGCAGAGAGGTGCATAGTTAAGTTGATCCAGGGGCAGAGTTTTGCCAGGATGAAGCTGAAAGAAAAAACAGGGATTGAGGATCATGGCAAAGAGCCATTGAAATGATAAATGTTTTGGTCTTGGCTGAATAGAAAAGGAAGTGAAAGCAGAAGGCAATAGGAGGTTAAGAAAAGATAGAGCCCCACACCAAGCTGTTTTTACTTCAGAAGAAATCTTCACTCATTATAAAGCCTGCAGGATTAGTTAATTTCCAGTTTCTTTATTAATGCTCACTTTCCTTATTTTCTCCTTTTCAACCTTTATTTTCTCAACTCAATCATTTATTGAGTGTTTGACATGAATATATAAAGGGAAGAAACTTCCTTGAACTTGAGTTTTAGATGAGGTGACAGACAAGGCAAGAAGCAACTATATTCTAGTGAGTGTGGACTATTGCATTTTCAGCAAACAACCAGACAATATCTGACTCTCCACATGTTCTTCTGGGATAGGACCCTGCTATATCTCATAAAGAAGTTGAGTCTATGGACCCTGTCCTTGATTCTCGGTGGACTTTTGATTGCTTTGACAGATAGATTATGATGGCAATGTTATGTGACTTGGAATGTTCTCCCTCCCGACTTTCCCTCTCAGAATGCCCCCCTAGGAACTTAGCCACCAAGTTGTGAAAAGTTAAGAGGTTACACTTAGGGGCTATGGAAAACCATACAAGGAAAGCCCAACTTTTGAGTCATTACAGTCCAAGAGCCAGTCACATAACTGAAGAAGTCTCTATGGGATTCCAGCCCCTCAGACTGTTTAGTCTTCTCAGGTAGGCCCAAGGCATCGGGGAACAATTTATCTGTACTCTGATCAAATTCCTGTTCCACAGAATTCGTGAACATAATAAAATGGTGATTGCTTTATGCCAGTCCATTTGGGGTGGTTGTTTGCAGACTGGAGTAATGTGATATTTGCTAGCATAAAAGTGTGTGCAGAGTGCTCTGACAGAAACTGAGAAGACAATGATCACTCCAGCTGAAGAAATACGTATGATGATCCAGGGAGGCTTAGAGAGTGAAAGAGACAACTGAAGATCTCAGAAAACACCAAAACCATATACATCACTTAATAATTATATTTTATCACCACTCTATTAGTTTCCTGAGGCTGCTATAAAAAATTACTATAAACTTGGTGGGTTAAAACAGCAGAAATGTATTATAATTCTGGAGACGAGAAATCTGGTATCAGTATCGCTGGTTTAAAATCAAGGTGTTGCAGATCCGCTCCCCCTCTGGAGGCTGCTCCACGGGAGAATCCAGTCCTTGCTTCTTTCAGCCTCTGGTGGCTGCTGGCAATCCTTGGAGGTGGCTAATTGTCAGGGCCAGCATCTTCACTTTGCTCTCTCCTCTGTTGTTGTTACCAAATCTTCCTCTGTTGCCCTCTTATAAGAATATATGATTTCATTTAGAGCCCACCATTTCAGGATAATCTCTCCATCTCAAAATCCTTAATCACATCTACAAACACCCTGGTTTCATACAAGGTAACATTTACAAATTCCAGGGATTAGAACCTGGTATCTTGAGGAACTGTTATTCAATCTACTATGACCACTTTTAGGGTGAACTTTCTTCATTCTGAGAACTTCTACCTAAAGCGTATTAATGTGATCCTATTTCAATATCAACCATCTAATGCAAGAGTCAAAACTTCTTTCTAATTATCCAAAGACTAAAAGGCATTTTTCTTAGTGGATGTGAGTTTCCTTTAGCTAAAGTTTTATGCACCAATAACTCAAACATTACCCAATATGTTCTTCACCCTCCAGCAAATGATAAGGCTATAAAGAGAGTGCAGACTATTAAGGTTACCCTTATTGCAATTATTGGAAGAAATACACCAAGATATATATTTTTCTCATTATTCAACACATCATTCTGCATTTGAAAACAGGAATAAGGCTTTCTAAATTTTTATAATGGAATAATGCGTCAAACAACCAATGTCTAAAACCAGCCTGAACTAAAACCTAGCAAGATGATATTTTATTTGGGTGGCTGTTATGCCCATATCTACACTTGCTTTATTATTAGTGTTGTTATTATTATTAGTAGTAATACTATTATTATATTTAGAATAACTATGCTACACTAGGATTTAGGAAGTTGCAGTAAAAAGTGGATTCCTATTTTGTGATTAAAGTCATGCAGTGTGTTATCAAATGAGGCTCAGAATGCTGATCGATCTTTGGAAGCCATCTCAACATAAGCATTCTCTCCACACGTGACATTGCTTCTACAGCTATACCCACTTCATGAAGTAAAAAGTAAGCAATGGTTTTCTCACCCTTAAATTTTGAAAAATCACCTAATACTTTAACTTCAATAAGTATAAGACAGAGATAGTCTCCAAAATGGAACTGCCTTGGTGATTACAACAAGTTGGTGCTAGGGAAAATATAAATACCAAATGTGTAGGAGTGCTATTATGCTTTTTTGAATTTCTGGAGTTTCTTACTACTTCATCTATGGTGGGGTTCAATTTTGGCCAAATAAAGAAAAAACTTTAAAGACCTTTTTTTTTTTTTTCACTGTTTTCTGTTTCCCAACAACATAAGATTTATTTATTTATTTCTGAGAGTCTTCTTACCAGTTTTGTAGGGAATAATTTGTGCTTCAATGAAAAATCATGCATTTCTATAACTCACTCTTCTGCCTTGTCAGATTCTGATTCAATGGGAGCAATTTTACAACTTTCGAGTTGTAGATACCTGATAGCAATGCAAAATCATTTTTGTCTATACACATGCAAATGAATTTCATCTAGTATAGGGATAGCCATCTTCCCTCCTCAGAAAAACCAGTTTTGACTCAATTTGTACATTCAACCCAATATCTCGGACCTATAAATTTATCTCTTCATTGAATTCTCCTTAGAACCAATAATAATATCTCCCTGTTTCCTCCATTATGAATAAAAAAAAAATCTTCAATGTGTTCATTTTTATAGGTAGCACCTGGTTTTCATTTCTTTAAAGTTTGCTCAGGGAGATGGACTTCTGGAATGGCAAAGTGAAGACCTCAGTGAACTTGCTCTCTCTCTGAAACAATGAAAATACAGGCAAAACAACTAAAATCAATCACTTTATAACCCTGACAATTAAAGAAAGTGAATTGAAAAACACCATTATAAGAGAAATTACTGAACCTGGGTGAGACAACGCACTATCTGATATTTTAACTTAGGGCTATTCTTACTCCCTTTCATTCCCCAGCTCAGTAGCATGGTAACCAAAAGTTGACAACATTGCTGAAAATGGAGAAATATGGCCCCTTTTTCTGAGTTTTATTAAAACCTTCGTCCCCAGAAAACAGTCAATATTCTGCCTGAAATTGTAGTTCCCTGGAAAAACTCTATTCTCAGAACGTGTTAGCTATTTGATTTGACTCAGAAATTAATATAGCAGGGGCAAAAAAAAAGGCCTACCCCTAGAGTATAATCAAAACAATAAAAAACTTCTGGCAGCAGCTGTGTAAGGTTGTAATTTCAATTATGGCAAATAAGAACATGGCCAGGAATTTAAAAGAAAATGACCCATAGAAGACTTTGAAAAGCTCCAACATATTCCTGAGGATATATAAAGCTATTGCACGCACAAGGCTGCATGCATGACCAAGAATTACGTGGGAAAGAAGAAAGTGCCAGTCACCTGCAGCTGATGTTGAGGTCCCATCCTACACAAACAGGAATTGAAAGCTACATCTGTCTTATAAACTGCATAAAATTTGAAGGGGTCTCTTCTCACACAGATCTCTGTACAAAGGTAAAAGACATACATGCAAAGTATTTAAGGAAAACGTCTGACTGCTTAAAAGATTCACTAAGCACTAAATTATCCTCATTCAGGTGTGACTTTTAGGAAGTAAGACTTAAAAATAAAAACAAGAACTTTTTTTTTTAACTAGCAGAGAACTCAGTTTTCATATACTGTAGGGAATATATAACTATAGAATTAGTCCAGAAATCTCACTGAACAACAAGAAAAATCTGATACTAGATTACATAAAATGTTCAATTTTCAACAAGATAAATTAGGAGGCATGTAAAAAATAAAATAAAATAAATAGGAAAGTATGGCATATACAAAGGGGAAAGAATACTTTGTTCTGTTCCATTGGTTTCTGCCTTCATTTTTGTGCCAATGCCATGCTGTTTTGGTTACGATAGCCTTGTAGTATAGTTTGAAATCTGGTAATGCGATGCCTCCAGATTTGCTCTTTTAAATGCTTAAGATTGCTTTTGCTATTTGGCTCTTTTCTGGTTCCAAATGAAACATAGAATTATTTTTTCTAGATCTGTGAAATATGACATTGGTATTTTGATAGAGATTGCATTGAATCAGTATATCACTTTGGGTAGGATGGACATTTTAACAGTGTTGATTCTATCGATTCATGAGCATGATATGTGTTTCCATTTGCTTGTATTATCTGTGATTTCTTTCCTCAGTGTTTTGTAGTTCTTTTTGTAGAGATCTTTCACCTCCTTGCTTAAGTATATTCCTAGATATTTTATTTTCTTTGTAGCTATTATGAATGATATCGAGTCTTTGATTTTATTCTCAGTAAAATTTGTTATTGACCAAAAAGTGACAGAAGCAAAACTGTTTAACAAAGTTTCTATCTGCAACATTTGATTTAGAATAAATGGACTTGGTAGATATAATGTCCACACAACAAAATTTCCAACTGCATACATATTAATATGAATTTAAAAACTTGATTAGCAAGGTTTATTTTCCTTGAAAATTTTACATGGGAAATGATTCTGAGAAAATTTTATACAGAAAATAATTCTGATGAGAATAATTTCAGAAAAATAAAAATAAACATTAAAATATTGGGTATGATTTAAGTGTGCTAGGTAGGAAGTTGATTAAGGAATTAAATTGGTTCAGTGGGAGAAAAACTTCCCAGTGCTGATTTCTTTTCTCCATGTACGTTTCTCTCCACGTGCTCTGGAGACGTTTCTGGAGCTGCGTATGCTGACACACACTGAGCCCCACTGTGTCTATTTCTGAGGAAGCTTTATTTAGTTGCCCTTCTGATAAACGGTGTAAGTTCAAGAGAATAAGCAGCCCATATTCCCTGGGCTTGGCATGAGAAGGGAGCAGATGATCGAATAGGTTTTTTTGCCTCTAATTTTTGTGACTAATATAGAGGTTCTGTTTTGAAAGTACAAGGATCCGGCTTCATTCTGGTTTAGACACTGAGAACAAAGTGTACTCTTTCCCAAGAGCAAGGTTTTCAGAACTATCTCAAGGATCATTTTTTAAAGACATAAGGAAATCAGGAATAGTTCAAAGTGACCATGAAGCTTGCCAAAGGCCTAAAGAAAATCAAAGTGACGTAATTAAATTCAGAGAGTGGGGCTAAGAGGAGTCTTTAAATGTTAACATGAGGGACTCTTCTTTTTTCCTGTCTTAAGATTTCCCTGTGGAGGGACCACTACCAGAGAAAGACTCATATCTCTTGCTCATTTCTCTCCCTCAGTCTTCTTTATGTGTTTGGTAAGTTGAAAGAAGAGACTAAGAACTCTCTTTGGAAGCCCATCTACCTTCAAGGAAGATGCCATTTGTGCTATGAAATGAACAGGGGCACACACCCCTCCCCCACCACTGTTTTCATGTCAGAAACCCTGTGATTTTCTTCTACCTTTACCTGGTGAACAGTTGGATAAATATCTGTCTCATCTTGGGAGTATAGAATTAGTACGTCCATTTTTTTACATATGCAAGTTATGTTCTCCCACAAACCTTTGTCTAAAATAAAGCTCATATTTTTATGATCACCCTGACCTCCCATAATTGCAACTCAGGCAGGGAAGAGAGGGGTATTATTATTTATTTACTGCTAAAGTTCCAACATAAACCTCAATCCACCCTCTTCTCCCTTTTTATTTATTTCCTTTCATGGAAAACAAAACCTATGAAATTTTTGTCTGTAGTGTATGTGTGTGTGAGTTTTATTTGTTTTTCTCTTTCTTTTTTGGCAAAGGATATAAAAGTAGAAATTTGAGATGCAGTTAGCACTTTGGAGATCTTGTAGAATTTAAAAAGCCAGAAGGCTTCTTTATATTTAGAAGACATACAATTCTAAAGGGAAAAAGGGGGGATGCAGACAATAAAAAGAAGTAGGTAGGGCAGGGAGACATGCATTTGCCAGGAACAGGCTTATTTCATGTGAAAAAGACATTTGAAACAAATATGACATATTTTAACATGTGATCTGTGGGTAATGTAAAATAAAAACATTCTCTTGAATAAATTTTCTCTTGTAATCTCAGAGCACACTATTTTTTATGAAATTGATCTTAGATTTGGCAAATTGACTCTGAATCTCATGAGGCTTACTTTTTAGATAAAATTGGCGTTATTAGTAGAACTATTACTTTGCAAACAGATTGGTAGATTTTCCTGTATTCCCAGACCACATTGGATGTATTCAATAATGTAATGGAAAATACTCTACAAGGGACGTATATGTTCCCTGGGGATTATATTTCTGTATATGTTTATATTTTCCATTAACATCAATAAGCATCAAAAATTGTTGCTGCAATTAAATGCAGACAACAATAAAAAACCTTTGAGAAACAAAAGAAAAAAACCTCTGAAATATGAAAATGAAAAGTGCTTTTCTGGCTACACTGAGTGGCCCCCAAGGAGATTGCAAAGTGGGTGAAGTTTGCCTTTCAGCTTTTTCTTCCTCTGTGTTTCCCTCCTTAGGTACTGTATAATCTTACTATGTCCTTTCAGGGCTTTGAACTTGGACTATTTTGGCTGAGGCAAGAGGAAGAAAGCATCTCTGTCTGCTTTTCCCCAAACACTCTAGTTCATTTGACTTATTTTTACATGTCCCTCAAGAACTAGCTGAAGTGCTCACTTCTCCGAGTTAGAACATTTTCTTTCTCTGAAATGTTCTTCCCACATTTCTACAATTTACTGTGTATACCCAAACAGGGAAGAATAGAATGGATATCGTAGCCCAAAAAACTAACTGCAGGTGCAGGAAAAGTTAGAGACAGTAGTGCTTCCTCATAAGCCCACAGCTACCACAGACACATTGTCTGCCCTGCCTCCAGCTGGGTCTAGCCTTGCTCTATTACACCACCCAAGCTGGTAGAAACTTAGCGTGGATGTTCCACTGACAGAAGCTTCTCCATGAGTGTTCCTACGCATAAGGGGAGCATCCCTATTCACAGAAAATCCTCCAGTTGTTTGACCCTATATCTGATGCAAAGTTTCAGTGGCATTACTAACAGGTGCAGAGCCCATTAAACTGATTTGGATTTTATAATCATCATTGTCATTGTCAACAGACACTTAATGGATATCCCTAGAGCACTGCGCATTGCACTAGATGCTGAGAGCTCATCTTCTTTCCCCCAGAGGACATTTTAATGAAAAGTGAAATAGCTAAAATCTAGACATGAAAGAGTAAACCAAGAGAAATTAAAGGAATTAGTAATTGGTCCTTAAGTAAAAATCTGTCTGGACTTTTCTCATTCCTTCCTAATATCAGTAATCATAATTCATTTAAATATATAAATAGATCTATTTCTATAGATACACTGAAGATAGAGGATAATGATGAGAATAAATGAGAGACAGATAGATATAAACATGTAAATGTACATAAAAATCTATAGATCTAAACCAACATATATGTATCTTGAACATATATAATAGCACATATATGTTTATATATCTTTATCCAGACTTCTTTATATACACACAAATGGTAAAAAAAAAAAAAAAAAAAAAAAAAACAATTCTTACTAGAAACTCTTACTGTATTTACTATAAGAAGTAGATAATAGCTTTACTTTCACTGATTGAAATCTATTGAGTGATATTAAGGATTTTCCTAAACATCATTTGAAATTCCTCATTCAAATGTGGGCTTTTTGGTGAGAGTTGCAGCAACCTTGGACCAAATCCAGACAAGAGCAATAACCCTCACTGAGGAACTAGGTAAAGAAATTTCAAGGCTAAATACAAATAACTAAGGAAAGATGTAAGCCTCAGTCTAATTTAATTTGTAAGCTCCAAAGAAGTTTAGGACTAGATAACCTAGTACAAATGAGTTCTCCAAAAGGTCTTTATCTGTAGCCTGAATAATGGGAAGTGAGTAAGCCTGGAATGTGTAGACATCTGAATCACTGGTAAATAAAAGAGTTTTTCCAAGCAGTATGTTAACATTGAAAATATTTTAAACAAAATTAAACTTTGACACAGACAACATTCCTGGTATGTAACCCAGTGGTACCTGGGTAGAGTACCGGATAACTTAAAAAACTTTTATACCTAATGCATGATATATTTGTCTATCCATTTAAGTGGCATACTGTTTCGTCTAAAGTGAGGTCGACTTAAGGACTGTCCAAAGGAAGAAAGGAAATTTGTTGATGAAAGAGAATGAATGTCACTCCATTTTGTGTAGACATTCTCAGGAGATTGCATTTAACACATATGATGTTCAAGTGTACTGGGAGGCTGAGCCTTTCACATCTACTGAGCAATAAATAGGCATTTGAAAACTTAATCTCTCTGCTGCCAGAACATACCTACCAGCCATTATCTGCTAATGCTGAAAAAAGGCAGGGCTAAGCATATGAGAATAGAACAGAGGGAAAATAGCTGTCACCTTAGTATAAGTATCAGTGGGCACTTTTCTTTAAATCATTGCTTCTTGCCTACTTACCCTTCAGCTTAGTCCAGATTCTTGGGTCCCTGGTAACCAGCCCCCTTCCTAGATCAAAATATTTCCAATCTTCTATTTCTGTCTTTTCACCTCCATGTTTCCCAGACTTCCAGCTAAGACTCCTGGTTCTTACTGCCTAAATTGTAATAAGGATTCAATATTATGAATGCAGGAAGTCCTTTAGAAAATAATGCTGGATTCTAGTGGTGTTGCCTCTTTCCCAAAACTTAAGTTAAGCTACTTTTCTAAACCATAGGAGCAGGTGGCCTTGGAGGAAGACCAAGATAGGCCAGACTAGAAGAACTAACTGGTGTGTGACACAGACCTTAAGAGCCTGATTAATGAAGAAAAGTGTTGATTCATAGGCCAGTGGAGGTAGAGTCACTGCCAGCAACACCGTGCGGGAGTAACTAAAAGGCTGTGGGAGCCATCTTTAGGAAAGGCAATATCAGAGGCAGCCGGTACTGGAAACCAACGTTACATTGTCTCTGCAAGTCCCTACCTATTTCATATGCTCTCCTTATGTGTATTTATTCTTCTCTAACTTCTAGTACAGGATTTTGCTAGAATTATCAGGCTTTTGTGCCCTATTATTGTACCAGTTAGCTTTTTCTGTATAACCAACTACCCCCAAATTTAGTGACTTAAATTATTTATTAAGCTCGTGAATCTCTTGATTGGCAATCCAGTCTGGTCTGGGCTTGGCTGATCTGGACTGGTTTTGCTCATTCATCTGTAATCAGCTGGCTAGTTTGCTAAGGCTGGCTGGTTTACGATGGCCATTTCTGAAGCAGCTCAGATGACTTGACTTCTCTCCACATTACTTTTCATCCTCTACTGGGCTAGCTTCAGCTTTATCCCAGGGTGGTTGCAGAGCCCCAAGGGCAGCAAGGGCAGAAGATCGTAGCTCAGAGTATGTCTTCCAGCTTATTTTCTTGGACAACTCAAATTCAAGGAGTAAAGAAATAGATTTTACTTCTTTATTAGAGAAGCTTCCACATCACATTGCAAAGGGACATAGATTCAGGGAAGGGACATATTTGGAGACAATTTTTGCAGTCTATCGCAGACAGTAAATGGATCCACATCAGAAGAAGTCAAAGGCAGATTTTTCTAAAGCTAAATTATAGTGATGAGCACTGAAAAAAGGGGACAATAAACACACTTAGCATCTTTACTGATAGACATCAGATGGCCAAAAATTGTGACTATATCCTCAAATTTCATTCTACTTAAATAACACAGCATATAAAAGCAAAGGTTTATATCAAAATACCTTAAAAACTCATTAGAGTCAAAAGTACTTAAATATTTCACAGCAGTTCATCTTTCTGTAACTTGGGATAGGATTGGGAATAGTAGGAAATGAATAGTTTTCCTATTGTTTGCTTCTTAGGGTGGAGGTGTGTTAAAGGAGAAAAGGGAGAGCACCCAGTAAAGCCTGGCTATGAATCTGAGTGACAAAACCACAGTTGTCCTTTTCCAGTGGAGAATCCAGGGTTGGCCAAGAAGAGCTGAGTAGAAAGGTAAGAGAAGAAAAAGAAGAAATTAGAAAAAGGGAGGGAAACATTAGCTGTCACTTAGCTTTGTATATTAAGTTACAGGAATAGGAAAATATTTTTCATGAACATCTACTCTTAAATACCACTATATACATGTCCCCTCAATTTTACTCATTGCCTACGCATATATTGAGCAAAGTGCATTCACTCTATGAGAGTCAGAGGTGTGTTGGGCCTTTTCTTATAATCAAGACACTTTCTTTCTACTAAAGGAGACAGATCCCAAAGCAAATAACTGTAAAACAGTAAGTGCCTGTACAAGATTCCATGGAAGCTCAGCAGAAGGATCTAGAAAAGGGGTGTATGATGACAGGGACATTGGCCAGGGTGGTACCTAGAGATGGGAGTAGGTCATAGAAGATATCACAAGATACAAATGTTTTAGCTGGTTCTTGAAGACAAATGGGTTAAGAGGAGAACCTGGATGGGTGCTCAGAATTGGTGAAGAGAAAAATATTTCAGACAATGGGAACAGAATTAACAAATGCCTGAAACATGAGACAGCACTGTTTATGTGGGGAACAAAGACAAATTGACAGTGGCTAAATTATAAAGCACATGAAGGAGCACAAGATTGATGTCTGAAAAACCATTCATTCCACCCAAAAGAACTAGAATATCCACAGGCTTAAGATTGCCATCTTTGGTAAAATAGAAATCATGTGACACTCTCCACCTCCACAATTACATAACATTTAATGTCTGATATTTTCATCTCTGTTAACAACGGAACATCCATCAAAACCTGAGGGCCAGTTGGTAGACCAAACACTACCTTAGTTGTAATAGTACCTAAACAATTCAACAATTTAAGTTAGAAAACTTTAAATAAATCACATATATGTGTGTGTAAATTCTCCCAAGAAAGCTGCCCTCCATTCTTACCAAATTATTTTTTCTACTTCTAAGGGACTAACCTTATTATAAACCTCAGGAGTATGCTATCTTTCCTACAAAAGAGAAAGGGGAAAAAGATAAATTTCTGAGGATGGTTTTGCACACCAATGAAAGGCATAGGTTTCTAAAGGATGGTTTCCAACCTGTTAATAGTTTTCAATACACAACAGCTGCAATCCATGAAAGAGATAAATATTCATGGCACAAAGCATTTATATGTATCAAATGTATATTCATGAACAAATGGCTTCCCCTGCCTTTAATAGCGTTTGCTGTGCAGTCAGTGAAGAATGGACCAAGTTTCCCCTGGCTGCCACTGCCGGGTCTCTACTGTTACATCTCCTGATTGTGAGTTCTGCAGTGATTATAGACAGGACAATAGCCATGGGGAAAAAAAACCCAAAAATGTGCCCAGAATCACTCCCTACCCACTCCAGATATTGAATAGCAGCACCTCCCTGCATCAAATATTAATGGCAGATTTTACATGGTTGCCAACTTATTTTTCAGGAAAAGCATTTATATTCAAGCCCTGTGTAGCCATATGTGCACTATAATATCCATGGTTGACCCTCCTCTTTCAAATATGCTTTGTCACAGCACCACCCTCCCAAAGGGCTTTACTAAGAATACTGGAAAGGGAATTTGCATGCGTTGAATAGCACTTTCAGGTGATCGTCAGCATCCAGTTGTCATGGCCTCGATCAGAGTGTGCTGTGCAGCATGGAGGCAAAAGAATGACAGTGCAAACGATGCAACAGAAGTCTTTGTCTTTCAGTAAGGTTTGGAGGATGGTATGTACTTCTGAAAATTGGCATATTGTTTAATAAAAGTGTTGTTTGCTCCATTAATTTCTCCAAGGAGGCAAGAACAGAAACAGGTAATGTAATGTGCCTTCTGTTGAACAAGGAAAGAATCATTTTAAGGTTTTAGGGTACTGAGCAAAGCCTGCTAAAAGTGCAAAACAAAAGCATAATAATAAAATAAAATAATTTAAATTTTAACATGCAGGCAAAGAAGCCCTTGAGCTTTGCGGTCAGGGTCTCCTACCCCTCTCTTTCAATTTTTCTTAGTAATTTCCCAGCCACCCTTTAGGGTCACAGGAAAATTATTCCGACTCTATTAGAAATGTCAAACTTCCTCTTTCTCTCTTTTGTCACTTGCTATTGATCCGGTCTAAACAATATGCTTTTGAGACCATGAGACCATTCTCCCTCTACATTTTCATAGGGTACATAGTTGCATCTGAATTTTAGTTTGCAAAGTTAAATTGCATCTGATCCCTCTCAGTAGATTGCAGAGTATATTGCATCAAATTCTAAGTTGTAACCTAGTATAAAATATATAAAGCTTTTAGCTCTTTGTGTTCTGAGACCAAGATTGCGTGTGATAACCAGTAAGGAGAAAGCCCCTTGTTGGGTATGTCAAAGTTCCAGAAATGTCATGGATTTTAGCTGTAGTTGCCTAGGATGAAGTCATAACTCTCTGTAAATAAACTTGTTTCAATATTTAAAATATAATTTCAGTATTTAAAATAATTACTAATTTTGTCTTTGATTACATTTTGAAGATTAAACCTTTCATAGAAAAATGTTCCTGAAATTTTCATAAATAAATATAAGAGGTTTTCCAAGGGCTAGGGGATCCCTGGAGACCTAAAATTAACGCCCTGACTCCCTCCCACTTCTGATTATAGAATTAGGAGCATGTTACTATCACTTTTTCCCTGTCTCAATGAAATGCTTAGTATATGTGTCAGATTCTTCTGTGTCAACTCTTTTATATTATCCTTATTAATAAAGAGCAGTCCACATTGCAGTTCAATAGCATGCCTCAATTGTCAGTCACCTCATCAGAAGTATAAATAATGTAAAAGGCATAGGAATTGATTTCGTTTAATTCATTCATATATTTGAATTATTTTTCCACACCTATCATGTTCTGGTACTGTGCTACTTATTATAGACATAACTCCTTCTTGAAAGATATTTTTAGTCTAGCAGAGAAAGCGAATGAAGTAGCCACACAATTGGAATGCAGTATACATTCAGTAATGCTCCAGGAGAGAAAGTAGAAGGTGTTATGAGACTTAGCAAGTTTAAGACATTTGCCCAGGGTCCCACAATGAGAAAGCAATAAAGCCTGGATTTGGACCCAAGTTTGTCAAGCTTTTCATACTCTCCATACTGCTTATATGCAATACTGATGTGGCTGCACCCAACATCCTATACCCAGGAGCAGCCATTGGACAATAGCCACGGGAAATTCTCTCACCCTGCTCTTAGGTAGAATTAGCCAGAATTATGTCACATGTCTGATCTTAGCCACAAAGGAAGCTAAAGCTGAGAAGTAGAAAACAAGCTTCTCATGACTTACTTGCATGAGGGTCCAATCAGGAAGAAGCTGGGGCGGAAGGCTCTGGGTGCAAGTGTGGCTTCCTGCTCCCATTGGCTCCTGAATTTCATTTGGTCCTGTAGCCAGTCTCACAGCTCACTGCTTGGACCCAAGGGCTGGAATGGGGTTCACTCCACCACGATGACTCACCAACCCAGTGGAAAACTGGGGCCCACTGGTCGCTAGGGCTACACTTGATGGGAGCTGTTGTCTTGGCTAGGAAGGGGTTGTGCCACAGACGAAGCCTCACTCTAGCTTCATTGCTTTGTATCCGGTACCATAATATCTGCTGGAGTCCTTACTGGAATCCTTGTCATTCCCTCTGCCACCTTCCCCACTTCCCACAAGTTAGTGGTTAGATTCTCAATCAACTTTTAGTTCAGTATCAACCATCATGGCCTAGGGAAGGTAATAAACTAATCATGATACAAAACTAATCACGCCAGCTCACAATGTTTCACAATTGTAACCAGTCTCAGAACCACCTACTGAAAGCTTGGATGTGGGGAATGACTTCTTCCCATTGCCCAATACTTCAGGATTAAGAGCAGGGCCAACAAAGAAACTAAAACCAGGGTGGAAACTAAGGTGGGGAGAGACATGGGTCTAGCTCTGAGCCAAATACTATGCTGAGCACTTTCTAATACTTTAGCTCATCAACAACTCAGAATAACCCTAGCAGGCAAGTATTATTGATTGAGGAAAAAAAAAAAAAAACAGCAAGGCTAAATATCATTCCTGAGGTCTCACACCTAATAAGTGCCAAATCTAAGATTTAAGCTTGGTCATATGCCCTTCCCACCACTGGTGCTTCCCCCGAAGACAGATGTGTCCTGGCACTCAAATTGAAAGAGGAGACGAATACACCTTTCCACAGAAACTGAAAAACAGCTTGTTGCATTTTTTGGCTCCAAATGCAGAACAATGATAGACCAAATGTTTAAAAAGAAAAGCATGAAAAAGCAAAACTACTCTAAAAACTACTCATGTAACAGGAGTTCAGTAGTCCCTGGGGGACCACTTTTGGGGGAAGCTGTTGTCTTGGGGTGAGAAGGGTGGTGGCCCACATCCAGCCTCCCATTGGCTCTGTAGGTGGATTTGCAACATCCTAAATGTCACCCCAGCACAAGGTCCCTTTGTAAGTGCTAGTTCTGGACTAAAAGCCCAGAGGACCAGGAGAAAGGCATAGCTAAAGCCTAGATGGGGAGAGGTAAGCACAAAGAAAAGGAAAAGAAAAACACTATGAAATGTGTAGTTTCTGTGATTAGTTCAGTACCTCACCCTAGGACACTATGGGTTGGTCCTGAACTAAAATGAGTGCAATGTGCACTGTCTGGGGAATGGACACTCTTGAAGCACAGACTTGGGGGGATGGGGGGGCATGGGCAATATATATAACCTGAACTTTTGTACCCCCATAATAAGCTGAAATAAAAAAAAAACTAAAAGTTGTTAGAGAACCTAAACACTTTAAGTCTTATCTGTAAATAAACCAATAAATAAATAAATTGATTTTATAAATATGTATATAATGAGCTAGCCTTGGAGAAATTCTAGATAGAGCTTGCAATTGACAAAGTGTGAAACTACTTGTGCTCATTCCTATTAGGATATGTGCCGGTGATAGTTCTTAGCAATCATCTACAGGTATAGATGAATATCATAGTTTTTCAGTGTTGGCCCAGGAGAAGGTGGCTATTTACTTTAGGAGCATTTCAAAACTATTAAGACCATTGCAGCTTCTCTACTGATATCCTGAGCCAACATTCATTGTTCGCATTCCACTGACCGTCATCCAAACGCCAGGCCCTCTGTGTGAGGAGGGTCTTGATGCCTCTGTGCAGCAGGAACAAAGCTTCCATCGCAGGGAAACTTAAAAATTTTAAATGCAAATCATCACACGGCTCTAAGATACCTGCTTGTAGTATATTTATACACCTATTTCAGATAACCAATGGAACTGTTTCAGAGTTGCCAGCTTGAGCTAAGAGCTCCTTCATGCTAAAAATCCATCCCTACAGGAGCTATCTGCTGTAGGTAACCTCAGCTCAAGCCTAATCAAGTTCTCACTAAAACACACCTCTACCTTATAAGGACTTTGGTTTTACTGTGAACAGAATGACTTCCAAAATGATTTTTGCTTCACTGAAAGAAGTGACTTAGGAGATACGGGAAAACCGCCCTGAGTGGATTCAAGCTGACGTTTGTTGTTCCCACACCGCAGAGCCTGAAAACAAAAAATGTCTGTCTATGTGCTTTTCCCATGTTTCAAAACCCCATGGAAGTATACAGCAACAAGCAAGCACAGCCAAGCACAACAACAAAAATATGTCTTACAGGTATTCATTAAACACAGCACCACTGTCGTTCCCCGGTTTTGAGCAGGAAGTCATTTCAAGCTTGGGACAGGCATGGACGGGCCTTTGGAACAAAAGCTTTTCTGACAAAGGCTGGCACAGGTGTTTGCCCACAATGGATGTGTCCATGACCTTTTACAATTAGTGGCTACAAAGGCCTGAAGGAGCTGATGTCAACCTCCGTGTCCTATCCTGCCACTCCCCATTTTGAGGATTCCGTTCTGAGAAAGGCACAGTACGCACACAGTTCCTCACGTAGACCCATGCTGGAGAACCAACCGGAGCAGATGTGTAAGGTAAATCCTGTTGGCTCGGTTAAGGAACCTTCTCCTCCTCTTGTCTGTTCTCTAGTGGGGGTGGATGCCCAGCCTCGAGGCTGGCAGGCAGCGGGTGTTGGAGAAGCAGTGTTGATGCCACAATATTGGTGCATCAACAGTGCTGTTTGCAGTACACATGAAAGCTCTTGTACACTCAAGGTAAAGCAAAAGAAAATCAGTTAACTATTCCACATTGTGGCCCTCTGAGAAACACATAAAAATTCCCATTCTATCCATATGTTATATAGAATTCACAAAATACATGAACGCAAGGGAACTCAAGGGAATTTAGGACTCAACACCCCTCCCCTAGCCGTCCAGTCTTAGGTGAGTGTGTGCTTCCTTTATGTCTCCTTTAGGCTTCAACATCAGCAAACTCTGTTTTCATTTATATAAATGTGTGCTTTACAACAGGATGTTATAGCAATCTCAAAGTTTCCATTCGCCATGATTTGAAATAGATTTATTCTCCTTCAATGACTCCTGTCAGGAATAGAGCTCGTGTGATTTGTGTGTGTGTGTGGAGGGTGTGTGTGTGTGTGTGTGTGTGTTTTCCCCCTTCCTGAGACAGGAGCCACTTTTAGGTGGATATAACCCAACTATCCCACAATATATAAATTACATGCATTTAATCCTTGTTGAACGCCCATGAAGGGAAAGCGGCTGATGTGTGTGTACCAGGGCTTCTACTTCTGGGGCTCTTTCATATTATTTCATTTATTCTTCACTAAACTCCATGAGATTGGTCACATTGTTACTCTAGTCTAATAGTATTTAATAATCAAGCACAGAGAAACAAAGTAATGTTACCAGCTAGTAAGGGTTGGATGTGGGGTTTAAAAGCTCTTGATTTGAGAAACAATGTTCCCTCCATGATAGCACACTGTTTTCTGGCATTATAGCAGCTGTATTCATTGATTCTTCTCTCACTCCCTTGGCCTCCCACATCAAATATACAGTTAACTAGTCAACAGAGACAGTATTTCAAAAGAGCAGGGAGAGAAAGGGGTGCTGAATAAGAAGCAAGGCTCTGAGATTAAAAAAGAAAAAAATTATGCTGAGCAGGGGAACCTTGTAAACAGGAAGGAGAATGACAGTTGGGGAGAGGAGGAATGAAGAGGAGGGAGGAGGGTTGTGCTCTGAGCGCTGAGGGTTGGTTTCAATTTACTTCGAAATGAAGGTCAATGAGAACTAATACCATTTCTTTTCAGATTTCATGTAACCTCCCCACTGGTTGGGTTTTTTTTTTTTTGTTATCCCAGTCTTCTAGCTACTAATAAAAGTCTCTTTTCGAAGAGTAAAGAATTGTGCTGCAGCACTGCAGAGCTGAGGAGCAATTGGGAATTGAATTAGGGGTACAGTGAATGTGGGTCCTACAGGAGGCATCTAACTAGAATAGCAGGTAGTAGCAATGCAAAGGGGGGCAGATGGAATGGTCCCTGAGACTTTTGGATAAGAAGACAGTTACTCAATTTTTCCTTCAATAATACTTGGTACTTTTTTTTATTACTGTCCATGTTCCCAAAACTGTTTTAAGCATGTGGTATCTGTTAGTTAAATTAATCCTCTCAAAATCCTGTAATATCTGTACTATTATCACCCCATTTTATAGAGGGGGGAAATTGAGGCCCAGAGAAGTAACTTGCTCATAGTTATATAAGCCATCTTTTTGTCCCTTTTTATCTCTTCCCTGCTCTACTTCTTAAGCCATTTCTTAAAAGGAGAGATCTAAATTTAATTATCTTCCAATTAACTCTTTAGCCCAATATAATTTGGCTTCCGGGGATGAAGAGAAGTTGGATAAGGGGTAGAAAAATACTATTAGATAGTAAGAATAAGGTCTAGTATTCAACAATACAGTAGGAAAATTATAGTTAATGATAATTTATTGCATATTTCAAAATATCCAGAAGAGAAGAATTGTAATGTTCCCAACATAAAGAAAAGATACATGTTTGAGGCATTGGATATCCCAATTAACCCAATTTGATCACTCCACATTGTATACAGGTATCAAAATATCACGTGTACCCCAAAAATATGTACAACCGTTATATATCAATAAATATATGTGGGAGATACCCTGCTATTTTTTTAATCAACTTCCTTCCCTCCGCCCCTCAATAATGTACACAGATGTAGCCTTGAGAAGCATCATCCATGACCTCTTAACTTCCAGTTCCAGTGACCTGCCGTATCCCTCATTCTGCTTCCCTTCTCTGAAGCATTTCACGATGCTGGCACTCCCCGTCCTTTCGAATGCACAGCCATCTCCTACCCTAACTTGGCTCCTGTTTTGCTAGCCACTTGCCCCCAAGCCTCTTAGTTGTTTCAGCCACTTCTTACCTTTCCGGACAGCTCCAGGCTGTATCCTTCTCTCTCTTCCCTTCTGGTTCTGGTTCTGAAGAATGAGTCTCAGTGAGGTATGGGAGGCACGGGCAGGAGGAAGCAGTCACCTGGGAAGGTTTAAAACCATTCATGCTCTCTTGCAAGATTCTGGTTGTTCTGATACACCCCACCCTTTTTGAGGGGCAGAGACAGGGAGATGTATATTACTCCTTACCTTAATGCTTAGTGAATTTAACCAAGAACTATTTGAGAAGGTAGAGCTCATTCCCCCTCACCCCCACAGACAGGCTGTGCTTCCTTCACTCCCACCTCCAAAATGGATGCTACTCCCATTGCCTGCCTTTGCTTGACTTTAAAAAAAAAAAATCTTTTAAGTGGCATATATTGAAAATAGTAAAAAGAGGGAACTGGGGGTT
This sequence comes from Varecia variegata, assembly GCA_028533085.1. Lineage (NCBI taxonomy): Eukaryota > Metazoa > Chordata > Mammalia > Primates > Lemuridae > Varecia > Varecia variegata. Next base: position 22,562,658 of record CM052440.1, on the reverse strand, counting down.
GGGGAAGAGAAAAGAGAGAAGTAGGTGCAATAGGCAGTGGGTGTTTCTGGGAAGCAACATTGGGAAAAAGATGTAAAGGAAGACGTAGCTGCGAAACCCGTGTCTGTCCATTACGGGGGAAACAGGCTGAGCCGTGTAGCCAAGTTCAAGCTGCTCAGGATGGTCTGGTGTGCTGTGGCAAGAAGTCACCAAAGGTAGAGTCACCGATTCACACTTGGGATTGTGAACTCTGTGTGTACAAGAGATTCTCTCCTTTAATTGCCTCCATTTAAAAATAATGATAAATAACCTACTTGACAATTTAAGTGTCAATAAGTATAGTTCATTAAATAGTCTTAATAAATAGCAAAACTACTATTTATTTGGGCCATATACTTTGCTAAGAATTCTGTATGTACTGTCTCACTCAATCTTTACACCAGTCCCATGTGGGCAGATACTAGAATTGTATTTTTTTTTTTTTTTTTTGCAAAGAAGTTAAGAATCTTGCCGGGCAATAAGCAAAGAAGGGATTTGAACCAGGGTTGTTGAGATACTAAAACCAATGCTCTTGTGCAATGTTATTCCACATCTAAATGTGATTGCCTCACATCATTAGTCATCAGGGAAATATAAATTAAAACTCCAATGAGACACTAATATATACTCATCAGAATGACTGCAACTAAGACTGGCAGCACCGAGTGTTGGTTAGGATGCAAAGCAACTGGAACTCTCATACACTACTGATGGGAGTATAAAATGCTAAGAACCCTCTGAAAGAAAGTTTGGCGGTTCCTAATAAATTTAAATATGCTTGCCCTTTTGACTCAGCAATCTCACTTTTATATATTTACTCACCAAAAAATGAAAATATATGTCTACAGAAAGACATCCGTAAGAATGTAGATAGCAGCTTTATTTGTACCAGCCCGAACCTGGAAACAGCCCAGGTATTAAAAGACTGGAAAAACAACTGTGGTATGTTCCTTTAATGAAATCCTACTCGACAATACCAAGGAACAAACTGGGAATACACTCGGTGACACAAATGCTTCTCCCAGACATTATGCTGTGAAAAAAGCCAGACACAAAAGAGTACATGCTGTATGTTTCCATTTATATGAAGTTCTAAAAGTGGCAAAGCTGATCTATGGGGAAAATAAAAAAGGGAAACTGTGGCTGCCTCTTAGCAGAGTGGGAGGGGTTGACTTGGAAGTGACAACAAGTATTTTATATCTTGACAGGGGTGTAGTTTACATGGGCATATGTATTAGTCAAAACTGTTTAAGATTAGTGCATTTTAATATATGTAAATCTTGCCTCAAAAAGAACTAAAGAAAGAAATAGTAATAAGGAGGGAGGAGGTGGGAAGAAGGGCGAGGTCTGGATGAAACACCCATGGAAGAATGTTGGTAACTATTGAAGCCAGGTGATAAGGACGTGGGCAAACATTATACTATTCTGTTTATTTTGACAAGTTTTAAATTTTCCATAATGAAAAAATTCTAAAAAGTATTATCAAATTCTTAGTCATCTGTTATGATAATTAAAATATAAATGAGGAGTTGGTGCGAGGCCAGATTGTTGATCATCCAGCCGGGCCCAGTGCAAAAAGCAAATCTGATCATGTTCCTTCCCTTCTGAGAGACTGTGATGCGTTTTCCATTCCCTGCCTCAGAGAACAGTGTGACTCCTCAGGGTGGCTCACAAGAGCCAAAGATACACACCCAAAGCAGTGTGCAAAGTTCTTTTAGATATATTATTACATTTACTACTTAGACCCTCTCTATGAAAGTTATCATCCCATTTTATAGTTAAAAATTTATATCAATGAAGGGACCCACACTGGATGAATTATAAGCAACAGGGCCTATATAGTTCAAGTTTTGGATTCCCTCAGTTTTTTTCTACTTCAACTGTGGCAGGAAAAATTCCAAGATGGCCCCCAAGATTCTGAGTCCCCACATCCCTGCCCTGCTATGATGCCATCCCCATGAGTGTGGGCAGGGCCAGTGAATGTGAGGAGATATCACTGGCTACCAGTCATGTGACTTTCAGTTCACCAAAAGAGAGATTTTCCTGGGTGGGCCTGACCTAATCGGGTGACTGCTTTGAGGGAAGGTGAAGTGTCAGAGGGAAGCTCTTCTGTTGCCCTCAGAGAGGAAGCAACTGTCACCTCGTGCCAGAGCCTATGGAGGGGCCATGCAGCCAGGGCCTGAGGGTGACCTCCAGGAGCTTTGAGGGGTTGACAGCTAGCAAGAAAAATCTTCTTCAGTCACACAGCCTCAGAGAATTGAATTCTGCCAACAACCACAGGAGCTTGGAAGAGGCCCCAGAGCCTCAGACAAGATGAAAACCCCAGACAACTCTGATTTCAGCCCGGTGAGACCCCGAGCAGAGGACCCAGTTAACGTCTACTCAGAACCACAAAAATCCGGAGATAGTAACTAGGTGTTTTCTTTAGATGATTAAGAATTTGATAATTATTTTTTGGAAGTTTTTTATTATTTTTTATAAAATTTTTATTTTTATTATTTGTTTAAAACATATCAATAAATTTGTGGTCATTTGTTACCAAGCAATAGAAAATGAACACGTCCTCCTTTCTGCCTTCTGTCCCTACGCCTCTCCATGTTCCAGCCACTCTGAACTTTTCCTAGTTTCCTAATTACAACATTACGCCCGTGACTGTGATCCTACAAGGGCTACACACTTTGCCTGGAATGCCCTTATTCTCTTTTCTGCCTGTTGCATACTACCCATCCTTCCCAACCCACATCAACTCTTCCTCTCTGGGAAGACTTGACCAATTGCCCCAGGCAGAGTTTATTCCTCCCTGCTCTGTATTTCTCCCTCCTTCCCCTCTCTCTCTTTCTCCCTGTCTCTCTGTCTCTGTCTCTGTCTCTCTCTCTCTAGCATGTGACTGAGTTGAGAGCAGGACCTTATATTATTCATGTTCATGTCACTTAGAACTAGGATATGCTTAGAACATAGTAGCCACTCAGTAAACAGTTAAGGGATTAATACAACTGTCATTTTTCATTAGAATGTTTCTGAAGTTTATTCAAGTTAACAAATATTTATTTCCAGGGCCTCTTATAGCTGTCAGGAACAATAAAAAGATTAGTAGGGCATGTTTCCTATCTCAAATAGGGAGAATAAGATTTGCACAGAAACAATAATTATAAGGCAGACCATGGCCTGAATCACATAAGAAACTGAATCTGGTCTGTGTGGTGGGGGGTGGGTCTCAGAGACAGGGAGATCATGGTCCTCAGGAGGGAGCATCCCTCTGACACTTTCAGCCTCGACTGTATGTTTTAGGGATCAACACCTTTCCATTAGCATCAAGAATGTTGAAACCAGGAAGGAAAAAAAATGGCAGTTCTTATCTTTCTGGTAGCTGGATGGTGAGCACACCTCTCCCAGCCGTCTGTTGTTCTTTGTGAGCAGACTGAAGTGTGGCAGCTGTGAAAACACTTAGAGGAAAAGGAAGGTCACAGAGGGGGAAAGGGCTGTTGACAACGCCAGCTTCTCTCTAAGACCCTGTGGCCGGCATGAGAGACACTGTGACGCGAAGTCTTGCTTGCTGGGTTGTGTGGTGCTACTCACAGGAGTGGGTTTAGCTGCTCTGGGTGTGAAGCCCAAGGAAAGTGTCTCTGCCGCCACTGATGTCAACCCGTGCATCATGTGGCCAGCTTGCACTGTGACTCAGACACCCACATCCTGTTGCCTTACGCTCACACTAGTTCTCCCTTTAAGTGATATATCAAAGAGGATATGTCTTATTTTTTTCAAACAGACATCGGTTATTTTTCACCAGAAAGGAGATGTGTGTGTGAGTGCCACCAAATGTGGGCCAGGCCTGATGCTCTGGAGCTCATGCCACGGAACAAATGATAATTTAACACACTTAATCATTTGGTATCAATGAAATACTGTCTTCTTTAAAGAAATCTCATGCATTTCGTTTGCACCATTCAAATAAACTTGCAGAGAATTAGACAGAGCGTTTGTAATAATGAAGTCCACTTTAACTTTAAACCAATGAGACTTTTGATCTGGCTGTTTCTCTGAGATTACAAAGTCTTGTGGATCTAAGATTGCTTGCTTTTGACTTGCTTCCCTGTTTTTGAACTTTACCCATTTAATTAACCAGGCTAAAATAATAATCGGATCATTGGATCAACGTTATGTGCTCATAGTGAGCTCTTTATTTGGAATTGAACATTTTTAGCTCTGGGGGGGAGAAGAGGAAAGAAAAAGAGGTCAAGGAAACATTGAAAATAAACCAAGACTGTGGACAAACTTACTCTGTTTTTTCCTAGTTTGAAATATGCCTTCAGTTCATACTTCCTTGAATCATTTACGGGCTAAATTTGATAGCACCCTAGTTACCTGGGGTAGGGGTCACAGAGAAACACCTCCCTTGGCAGCCACCTTGCTATGGGACTTTCCAACACTTTGTCCAGCTCCTAATGCACTCGTTGCCATGATGATGACACATATCTTGCCAAAATGTCTCCATGTTCAGAAGTAGAACAGCTTCAATGTTATTGATTCTATTTTAGGCTTTACTAAAGTTGTCTTCCCACCACAGTCTGACTTCTTTAAACCTGGTCTGATTTTTTTTCAGACTTTAGCTTGGTCAGCCATACCAATTTTCCAGGATAAAGGAATAATATTGCCTTCTAATGTTGGAACTAGATATTAAAGACAATGTTGTCTTATGCCATCAATTTCCAAACATGGTGGTCTCCATTTAAGTTGGTAGATGCTTATAAGGCTGCCACTGATTTTCTCATTAAATGTGTTGTAAAACAGAGTGTGTAAAAATATACTCATGACTTGGAAGGTATCAAGTACTCTTTAAAAATGTTCTACCTTTGCCTTCTGTTCATTAATTAATTGGTTTCAACTTGTCTTAGTTGGCTTTTGTAATGAACCATGGGCTGGCCAAACTAAAATCCAAAAGTTGGGGTAATTTATGATGGAAAACAGGCTAAATAAAACAGATACTATGATAACCAGATAGTTCTTAACTTTTACAAATTATTTGCTAAAAAAAATAGGTAAATAAATGCTGGCACATTTTCATCCACTATACATTAACATTCCTTTTGAAACTATTTTTTTGCTAACAGTTCAGGTTTAGATGCAGTGAGCCTTGTAGAAGGGAAGGGCATGCCTCTAATCCTCACTTGGGTGAGGCAAAGACATAAAATGTAACCAAAATGTTTTTACCCTCATAATATCCTGAAATTAAAAAAAAAAAGATTCTTATTTTGGTTTGTAAAGCTGAGTTTGTTTTATTGCTTTTTGTTCCTATTATTTATTAAATGAGTGAAAGTGAATAAGTGAAAGCAATAATATCATAAATTGTAAACTTTGTAAATTCAATATAATTGAGACAGAGATATTATCATTATGACAAAATGTTATTGGATAGTTATTGTACTAAATGAGGTCAACTATTCATTCAACTATTAAAGAAAAGAATTTTTTAAAAGCATAAAAAAATGGAAGTAGATCAACTACTTATTCTAATTATTCTAATAGCAGAGATTTAATTAGGAATGTCATAATATTTATTTAAATATCTGAAAATGGACTATTCTCTACTTCATTTTCATACTTTTTTAGATTGTTGTACTTATTTTCAGGAGTAACAATGTACAAAGGAGAGTATTAACTAGAGATGCTTAAAAGGTAGATTTTGAAGTCAAACAGATCTGGGTTGAAATCCCAGCTCCTCTACTTACCTAATGCAAGTTACTAATTATCTTTGGATGTCACTTTTCTCATCTGAAAATTAGGATCATCAAATTTGTTTTCTTAGAAGGGTAAAAAGATAACACATTTTTTGAATATGGAAAGGACCTATCATGGTACCTGGCATGCAATAGACTTTCATGAAACGTTAATTTTATATAAGAAGCTATATATCATATATGTATTAACCATGGGTGGATTTCTAAATACCTTCTCAAGGTAAACCAGAATGTATTTACTAGATGTGCTTCATCTTATGCTGGTAAACCAGGGAACAGAAGTATAAACATGCATTGGAGAAAAGAAGATTCACCTGCTCTTAGCCACCAAGCCAACGCCCTTGAGAAAGCTCACAGAGGCCCATCATGCCTGCCTGGATCTCACAACACACAGAGCCATACCAGGCAAACATGATCGGGCTCATCTCTCAGCTAACTTACTCCATGAAGAGAATGAATGAAGAGCATCTTATATTAATCAGAGTTCTCCGGCGAAACAGAACCGATAGGATGTGTATATCTAGAAAGAGATTTATTTTAAGGAATTGGCTTGTGTGATTACAAAGGCTGACCAGTCCAAAATCTGCAGAGCGGACCAGCAGGCTGGAGACCCAGGGAAGAGCCGATGTTGCGGTTCAAGCCAGAGGGCCCTCTACCGGCAGAATTTTTTCTTCTTCTGGGGAGGTCAGTCTTTGTCTAGGAAGGCCTTCAACTGATTAGATGGGGTCCACCCACATTATGGAGAATAAACTGCTTTACTCAACTTATTTAAATGTTAATCCCATCTTAAAAGACCTTCACAGAAGCATCTACAATAACGCGTGACCAAATATCTGGGTACTGTGGCTGAGCCAGGTTGACACATAAAATTAACCATCACACATACCGTGAACATTGTCCCCAACAGATGCTGATGAGTACAGTGGCTAAGATATCAAGCTTCAGACAGGACAGAAATCTGTTCAAACCCTGGCCCTTTCACTTAACAGCTCTATGAAAACTATATAAACTTTCCAGACCTTAGCTGTAAAACAAAAACCAAGATATCCATGGAATACCATTGTTAGGATTGCTGTTAAGAAGAAACTTAAATAATGATGCAGTTGAGGTATTTAGATTTGCACGTGGCATGCACAATGTACTTAACAACTAATAGCACCTTTTCCTAGTAAAAAAACAAAATAAGAAATCTGGTTAAATAAGCATGAGGCCAGAAGATTTGTTGACAGCTCTGCCCTGGGAAGCTCCTGGCCCATCTCAAATTATATTTACAAGTAGTGCCTTTTTTATTGCTGTTAAAACAAAATAAACAAAACATTTTCATACTTTGTAAAATGCACCTCCCACCCGGTTTCATACTTTGTAAAATACACCTCCCACCCAGTTCCTCTTCCTGTGCCTTTTTCCCTTTGTCTACCTGCCCACTGCTATTTTCTTCTGTACGTTTCATCACAGAGAATTGGCAGGTGTAGGTTAGCAGGTGTCACAGGGATAACAAAGGAAAGGAAATGCTTTCTGTGCTTCTATCTTCAGAAGCACAAAAATTAATCACACTTTCTTTTTCAGTAAAGAGGCTACATAAGTCAGCCCTGCACTTGAACTTGTTCTCCCCAAATAAATAATTGAGATGGGAATGTTGATTAATGTATTCAAGCAGAAATGTATTAGTGTGGTTTTCAATAGAGGACTATTCTCTCCATACACGTGTCATTAGACCCACAAATACACACACACACACACACACACACACACACTCACAGTGTTGCGGAATATCCTAGGAGTGGCATGTTTCTTTACAAATAAAGCAACAGCTCTCATTTGCAGGCTAATCCTCAAATTTACTTCACAATGATCCATTCCACAACCCCACGTACATCCTCATAAAAACTGCCAAGTGTGAGTAACATACATAGTATAACAAGTTTTTACTTTAGACTTTACCCAAGTTTACTATTTTCTATGAATTACCCAAATTTTCTATGAATATGGACATTATTCCTGGATTAGGCTGTTCAGAAAACAAATTTTGATTATTCCTAGTAACCATGTAGTGCAAAATAACAACAGCTACCATATCGACAATAAAGTCTCCTAGAAAAATCCTATAAAAATCACCAAATCTGAGGTATAAGCCATCAAAGACTAACTGAGCTGTAAATGTACTATTGTTTGTGTAATTGAAAGACCCCTAAATGTGACATGGGTTCCAGTTCTTGATCCACCACTACCAATTTTAAGTGTCAATTAACCTTTCTGGGCCTCATTATTCATCCTAGTATCAGGATCCTTGCAATGTTTAATTGAACTGTTGTAAATGAAATTACTTTATAAACCCAATGTATAGACTCGTCGAAATGGCTAAAAAGTAGGACCGTAGTTCCCCCTTACCTGCAGTTTCACTTTCCATGCAGTTTCAGTGACCTTCAGTCAATCATGGTCCAAAAAGATTACAGTATTTTGAGAGAGAAAGAGACTAGATTTACATAAATTTTACTATAATATATTGTTATAATTGTTCTATTTTATTACTAGTTATCGTTAATTCTTACTGTGCCTAATTTATAAATTAAACTTTACTTTAGGCACATATGTAAGGATAAAACATAGTATATATAGGGCTCGGTTCTATTCAACTTTTTAGGTATCCACTGGAGGTCTTGGACGTATCCCCCATGGATAAGGGAGGACTACTGTAGCTAATGTGTATTGAGCACTTAGTATGTGCCAGTTACTCTTTTAGTAATGTGTGTGTGTTTCTCACTTAATTTTCATAACAACACTCTGGAAGAGGAATTATGCCCATGCCATAGATAAGGAAATTGAGGCTTTTAGAAATAGGTAAAATGAACAAGGTCACAGTGAGGGTAGGTGCTAGAAACAGGCTTCAAATCCAGGCATTCTGGCTGCAGGACTTCATCCTCTATTTTCTACCACCCTGAAGGCTAGAACGTAACCCTGACTCATTGTGCAAGAAGATGACACTGAAAGCAAGTGAATGTAAAGTTCACATTGTAAAATCCTATTATAGACACAAGACATTTTTCCTACCAATGGTTTCTTCTCTCAAGAAAGGCGGTGGCCAAGAGAACAATACTTGGGTAAGTGTTACCCTGAGTGCGATGTGAGTCTCAGACAGGAAGACTAAAAGCCTCAAGATGCATATGTTAGAAAGTCAGATTATGGGGGCTGATGAAGAAAAGAACGTGCAGGATAAGAAAAGGATTTAGAACTTTACAGAGGTGAAGACTTTATTTCTTGGTTTGCTTCCCCCGCCACCCCCCCCACCCCCCGCCGGGTTATTCTGGAAGGGAAAGCAGGAAGCTGGGAAGATCAATGTGAGCTTTGGAGTCAGGCCTGAGCTGGAATCCTGGTTTAAAAGGATCATTGAAGCAAGGCATATCAACTTGGAAAATTTCCATTCCATACTTAGATTAATAAATGGGCCTTTTTTTCTGTCTGGATATACTGTTTTGAGTCCTTTTAATAATTATCTGCCACCAGAGATACAATGAGAAATAATGAGAAACCTAATGAGACAATGCTTTTAAGATTTTCCTGACAAGTTTCAAAAGAACATCTAACTATAGATGCATGTCTATGATGAACTATTGAACCCCGGAGAGTCTGAACTGGTTAAATCGTGTATATTGTGAACAACAGCTATAGTAACCCAACAGCTGACAGCTTCTAAGGATATCACATACTGGCAATGAATATTAGCTTTTCCCAAAAATAACATATCTTGTACTTTAGCTGATTTATTTTGAAAATTTCTATATTCTACACCTAGGCCAATAAAATATAACTCTCAAAAATTAGAGATGTAAATGTTGGTTTCATTTAAAAATTTTGGAGGATGAGGAATTTGATTAATATAATGTGTTATATACAAAGAAAAAATAACATAAGAAATAATATAATCACATAATATTAAAACCTCACCTTTTTAATTTTTTCCAGTTATCACATGCCAGGGAAAAAAATGAATCATTTTTATTCGGGTTATTTATTCATTCAGTTTTTTGAAATAATGCCTCTCTTTGTACTATCCCCAGGAACAAGTACAAAAAGAAAAGAGTATATATTAATTAAAATGTATAATAGTAATATTATTACAATTTTACAGCTTTATATAAAATAGCTTATTAAAATACTACCGTATTAAAGGTCCCCTTCTTTTGGAGAATTCTAATTTTTAAAAGGTATTTAGCACTAGACCCTGATGAGCAGAAACTGGGCTTAAGTCAAACTGACCCAGGGCTATAATCTTACATCTCCTTACAGGAAAATAAGAGTGTGATAGTCGTCAGGACTATTTCACCAAGGACAGCAGAGCTGTATTTATTACCATCCTAATGGAGAATCATTCAGTGAGTGATGTTGTTTATTTCTTTCAAGCTTGACTCCCTGGGGACAGAGTTCCACTTGATCACATCTGTAGCTCTCTCAAAGTGACACAAGTCTTAGATGATGTAAACACATAATATGAATGAGAATATTTATTATTTATCAAATATCAACTATGGGCTGGTAATTACATACATTTTCTCAATCCTCAAAACAACATTTTGGGAGGATGTTATTATCCTTATTGTACAGATGGGTAAACTGAGTCTCAAAAACTTCCGTAACTTGCTTAATGGTGGTGTCCTTCCATAACTATTACAGTAATCATTCCTATAGTCATTATTATTAAAAAGTGAAATGGTTTGACCCTGGAAATGTGTTGTAGCATGAAAACTAGAGGCTCATTGTTCCACACAATGAAACATCTCATTCACTGAAATGTCAGCATCTATCTGTGATTTTATAAAAGGTGAAAACAGTTCTGGCAAACCAAGCAGCAATCCCTACATTGAGTCTTTCAAATACAAACATACTTTGCTGTAGTTCCTGGGAATAGTAAACCTCAATACGGTACGTGAAAGAAAAACTTCCATTCGTGATGTAAATAAATGATTACCCTCAACTATGAACTTCTGCAATCATAAATGATCATTCCTCACTGTGTCTAAAAGGGAAATCTCCTAACTGAACATGTTTTTCAATCAGAACCGCATCACTAACCAGGCAACACAAAGGTAGGGACTTACTTTTCACAGAAAGCTAGACAGATACGTTACCGCTAAATAATGGAATCTGTGCCCAAGACATAATTTGGCTGTTTAAAGTCTTCATGCCTCAAACCTCCATGCCTTTCCCTGGAGGTCTGTAAAAAGATGGGATGTTTTCACCCTTTGAGAAAACTAAAGAAAAAATTAACCTAATTTGAACGTAAGAATGGAAGTAAACTGATACCCAATGAACCACATGCCATTCTAAAATAATGTCTTTGACCAGTTTGACATGAAATACGTGACAACTCACAAGTGCTTCTTTGCTAATGACAAGCACAACACCACCCACCACGTACCTGGGTCATTCATTTCTTCGTATTCTTTCATAGCTTGTATTTCTTTTGTGTCAAACTTCTCAGTGCTAGTCTCACTGAAGTCACGGGGTGCATATTGTTTTTACCACTTAAATAAAGCATTATGTAGGGAAAACATGTTTTCCAAAAACTGAGATCATTGATATTCATGTACACACACATATGCAAAAAGCAAATGAAAAATAGTTTAATCAGAGCCATGCTGAGTTTGCTGCTAAGTGTTAGATTGGCTGACAAGAAACTATTTTGTAATGCTTTTTATAAAAAGATTTTTAAAAATCCATTTTTTCTAAATCTTAAGAATGAGCAATTATACTTTTTTTGGAATAGTATAACTTAAACACACAAATTTGTTTGAAAGGAAAATCAATAGAAATATTTAAATCCTGCTTCTAGAATATTTAAAACCCAGTTTGAGAATATTCTATTTAGTACCTTCTACTTAGACGTGTGTTTTAATAGCTCAATTTCTGAAAAGGGAATGTAATATTTAAATCTTATTACATGTCATGAGTTGTCCTTAAAAAAAAAAAAAGAATAAATCTTAGCCAATAGTCGAGAAATTATTCAGAAATACACTAAGTCCTAGAAGTGCCCAATAAATTATACCCATTCCCAACTAATAGTTTCATAGAGTTTAGCAATATATTTGCAGAAAGGTAGTTATAATTGTCCGATAGGCTCTCTTTAAATTCTGAGAGTCCCATACTATATTCATTTTAATCAAAACGAAATTTACGTTGGTACAGCACAGACCTCAGGCGCCACTCTATTGTTCCATGGAACAGATGTTTTGGAATTCACATAATGACAGACAGACTTCCTTTATGAAAGGCTTCTAGAATGAGGGCTTTGGTCAAACTGGTCATGCCTGTATTAAAACATTTCACTCATCAGGAGAATATTTGTATTTTTGTACATATCTCTTTTGGCAATCTCATCTTGATAAAAAGTCAAATTCCTTTTACCTTTTTTTTTATATCCCATTTTTTTTCAAATCACATTCCTAACATTTGGGAAGTTGAGTCATCAAGATTAATGTAAGGTTGAACATTTTGGTTGAGCTACTCTCTCAGATAATAAGCAAATGGGGAAATATGTCTGTCAAAATCCATTGTAAAACAAAGACCTGGGGATAACTGGCACCCCGACTCTAAACAAGCAAGAGATACAAATGGGTAACCTTCCCTAGGTTAAACTCTAGATGTCCCCTGGAGGGGATTCAGTCCATAAAAGTGCTGCATGTCTATTGTGTGTCCTTAAGAAGGTAAATTCACACCTAACGATACAATGCACACTATCCAGGTGATGGACACACTTCCAACTTTGACTCAAACTGTACAAAAGTGATTCATGTAACCAAAATGTCTGTGCCTCCATAATATTCTGAAATAAAAAAAAGCAGGTAAGATTAGTAATTCCCTCAGTTTCCAGGGCTGATGCCAACACACTACCTCCCTAACCATGAATACTATAGCTGTGAGCCAATCCCTCCCAGATGTCTTGGCCTAAATTGTTTGCTGAGATTGCTGACAGTTGGGATTTTTTTTTTGTAGTCATCTGATATTGCTAATATTTACTTGGCCTGACCAATCCAGTCCTTGTAAGATATTTCCAGAGACATACTGACTCATTTAAGCACTAAAATGCCATTTAGGTCATTGAAGCAGTAATCCACTAAATGCCATCTGGGTCTGTGCCTCACCGAGTAAACATCACTAGTTCCCATCTTTGATTTCATTGAACTAGAGGGCAACACATGGCCTTTACAATAAAAAAGTTTGTATTCAGTTTTGTGCAAGAGTTGGAATTCAAAATTTTCCAAACATGTCTATTACTCACCTTTAACTCCCATTACCTAAGTGGGCTCGATTTACTCAGTTCCAAAAATCAAATGTACACAGAATGTGCTCCTGGAACTAAGTACATGTAGAGAATTTGTTGCTTGCCTCTGGTCACAAAATAGCTAATTATTAAAAACTGCTTGCATGGGATTGTTGTCCTTGAAGCTTTGACATTTATTATTTCAGAGAGTAAGAGGCAGATTTGCACACTGGGTTCTAAAATTTTCTCCAAAAAATTTCTACAAATATGTGTATTGTCCTATTTTCATAATATCTGAGATTCAAGAAATTGAGTACAAAAAAGATACAGTCCCTATTTCTTAAAGTGTTGATAATTTAATGGAGACAATTCAACTCCATGTGACAGCTCTTATTGGGGTGCTTCTAGAGCCCGAAGTTTGCATCTTATTTAATCTTAGGGCATTTCAGGTAAAAGAGATTTTCAAAGAAATACTTTCTAATTAGTAAAATGATGCTTAAGATAACTTTTACTGTATATAGTATGACCATATGAAAAAGAGTGTTTATATCATTCAGGTTAATTACACAGATACTTGCTTCAGGCTTTACACAGAATTTCTGGTTAGGTAAGCAGTCCTTCGCAACAGATTTTCCTCTCTGAACCAAATTTAACCTTCATAAGAAAAGGAAAATCTTTAAACAATAAAAATTAATCTTGACTCTCTAATGTCTATTCACAAAGCATATGTTAATAGATAATATGGTAATAACTAAAAGATGGGAATTCTGGATTCTAATCTGCCATGAATTATGACCTTGGGCAAATCACTAGAATTCCTTGTTATGAATTTTCAAGAGGATATTACAAGGATTTTGAAATCAGAAAAACTGAAATTTGAATCTCTTCCCTGAATTAGCTAGGCAGATTTTAACAAGGTCAAAATGTATCTGTTTGCTTCCTAATTTTTACCATGAAATGAGATAATATATAAGGTTCTTCTCACAAGTAGCACTCTAAATAAATGTTAATTTCTCCTTGAGAACATCTAGATGAAAATATTTTGAAGAATTTGTAAGTTCTATTCAAATGTAAGAGATTGTTATTATTTACAACCTATGCTTAATAACTAAAAATTAATGACAAAATAAAAGAAGGTTCTTAGCTAAGAGGTATTAAATAATTTTATGGCTAGAAATATAATTTCAATATCTATCACCAAGATTTGTTTCCTATTTCTTTTTAAATGAGTTATTCTACTTTAATTAGAACAGCCATGAATAATTTTACATTAGTGTACATTTCAGAAAATATCAAAATTTCACATGTTGCAATTCTCAACAAGAAATCAGCCTGAGACAACATAAATTCCAGCATTATGTGCCTACATTTGCAACACTTTTTAAAAAATTTTACTTTAATAAATGATTACCTTAAACATAAACCTCTAATAATTAATTGCTACGTGTCTTGCTATGGACCATGGTTGGTGTTTGATCTTCAGAGCTGAATTTAATAGGATCCTCATTATATTTTTTGGTTGGACTTTATAGAGAGAGACCTTCTTCATAGTTCTGATAAGTGAGTCACTTCATATTTTAATGTATAAAATACATAGAATGATGCTGAATTATAGCCAACTGTGCCAACAAGTTTGCAGCATCCAAGAAAACCTCTAGATTCCGTATTATTTTTATATGATTTTGATTTATCTTAGGCCTAATTGCTCCTAGGTGTTTCAGCTCCATTCTTATCTCCAGCTGTTTTGTCCCACAAAATCTCTGAAAAGCTTTCCCTCACTAGAAACAAATAGAAACTGAAAGGTGTTAAAGACTGAGGAGTATTTAATAAATATTCTTCGTCCTAAATGAATTGAAAGAAAACTCTGAAGAAGGGAAAACCTACACAATAAATTTTGACAGCATTGTAAAGCAGTTTGTGGCAGCAACTTAAGTATACTTCTCTAATTGTGGGGATCCCTGATTATCAACCCTTCAATATATGAGACAGTACCCTAAATGTGACACTTGTTTGCAGTTTTATTAAAAAAAGAAATTGTTGGTGAGCTTGTTCGATGTGATTCATAAGTGGCCAGAATGCAATTCTACTCAAATGTCTATTGAGTACCTATGAGCAAGTTTCTCTGCTAGATGCTATAAATGACACAAAAATGAATAAAGCAAGGACCCTGTGCTCAAGGAGAGATACAACTTATCACAATTAACTGTTGTGCCAGGTACAAAGTGGCACTCAGTAAGTGTTCTTTTAATGAATGCACTGTTGCCAGTGTTCTGATAGAAATATAAACAACATGCCAAGGGAACACAGGAAGAGTAGGAAATTCATCCTGGAAGATCAGAGAGGATGTGGCATTTAAACTTAGCCTTGAAGAACTGGTAAAATTTTAACGGAGAAAGATGGAATGGAGGGAAGATGTGCAAAGGCGGAGATGTGAGAGAGGCTGTGTCTGCACATGCCCTTTAAATGGTAGCCTCGTACTGCTGCTTTACTTCACAAGCTCCATGTTTCTTTCATTCAGTAAACAAAAATTTAACCACATCTCTGGTTGTTAAAACTAAAGATTTTTCTGCTAATTTTACCAAGCCTCTTTGAGCTCCAGTTTCCTTGTGTATAAACTAAGAATCATGCCCACATCATGAAGGAGTGATGTCTGAGCATTAAATGAGATGATATGCTTATGACAGAGTCTGGCACCTACAAGGCTTCCAATATGCCTTAATAGTAGCAATTCCAGCAACAGCAGCTGTAGATTGCCTAAAACATGAGATTTGCTTCCGAAGAATAATTGTGGCAATGCCTAAATGTAATCAAAGCAGCCATTTCTTTTCCTGGAATATTTTTTTTAGTCCTTCTAGATTTTCTCACAAGCTAAAGGGAAGCATAATGTTTTGGGCTCTCAGAGTTTTAGATGTATGCTCTAACACAAGCCAACTGACACACATCTTAAAGATTAAAACATATCTTCATGATTCATGTAACATGAAGATGTTTCATCTGATATTAACCCATATTGGAATATTCATCCATGGTGCTACATTCCAGAAAACTTTATAACGTGTAAAAGGCTTTCAGTTGCAAATATTTATAGTACATGCTATAGAATGGCAAATATTTTTAAATGTATTTTTATATAAACTCATAAAATATCTAGACTCTAGGCTTGGCTAGAATGTTAAAGTATGAAGTATAAAGTATAAAGTATGGAAGTTCCAAATGGCAGAAATTGGATTGTCAAGGCAGTCTCTGAGATATTGTTCAGGGTAAAATAGTATTTTCATTATTAAATGCTTTCAAACATAAGCCATATATCAATTATTTCAGATGCATTAAAGTAAATAAGCCAAAATGGATTGTCTTGAAAACTTCTGCATTTGTCAATCAAAAGAATATTTAGATTTCAGCCTAGAAATTGGAAAATATAAATAAAATAGTAGCTAAGATAGGGACATTTAAATTTTAAAAATCTTTAATAGGTGACTGTAAGAAAAAAATTTCCTTTCTTACTAAAAATACTCTGGGTTGACTAAAAGAAATTGAAAATTCACTTGGACATTCTCAGAGTACGGAGAATAAGGGGGTTCATAGCTCCCTACCCGTTGGAATAATTTTCTGCCATTTGGGGATAACTTCACAGACACATTTGCACAGCAGCAGGAAGAAAAAAGAAGCAATAGTGAAAGGTCTAAAATTATTATTGTCACCATAAGTGAGAACAATAATGCTTACCATAGGTAAGGCATTTTAACTAAATGTGGTGATTTTCTCCATTTTACTCAATCCTTCACTTTCCCAGATTGGACATACTGCTTGCCCTAGAGGTTTTGGCCAAAGGAAAGGAGATTACAAAACAAGATACTGGGTGAGTCATGAGAAATGAAGGAAAAAGCTATTATGTTTTTCTGAAATATCCTTTTATTATAAAAACAGAAGAGGGAAATCTTAAAATTGAGACTTCCTTCATCAGAAAAGAAATTCATATCAGTTAAAATTTGGTTCTTAAAACAAGATTAGTTTGTATGCCTGTTAAGTCCATTAACACACACAAATGTTTCTGTGTATTATTATGAAAGCAATCTTCTTTCCTTACCATTTTTTACTAGTAGAATTTCTTCCTTTTTAAGAATTACTTAACCATAAAAAGTAAGGAAAAGGTGGCTTATCCCCACTGTTGCTGCCATCCACATTGAGTTACTCTGGAAGGGTTACAGAATGATAATATCAATTAAAATTTCAATAGTATTAATAACCACCATATTTATAGTATTTTATGAAGTGATTGCCTCTATCTATATTATCTCATTTAGTTCCAGAAACCCTGTGGAATAGTTTGGTAGGGTGTTGTTATCATTTCTAATTTAGAGATAAGGAAACCAACTTGGAGAATAAGTGATTCTCCCAAGGTTACACGTGCTACAGCTGGAACCTGAACTCAGGACTCTATACCAGATCTGTCCTTGCTAAGCCTCCAGTGAGCTTCAACATAAAGTATAAATTCCTTCCCCTCATACTTACAACTTTTGAAGTTTTGTAGAAAATACTTGGAATATATGGATTATACTTGAGGATTCCCTTTCATTTTCAGCAAATAAGTCATTTTCCCCCTTTACGAAGGTACACTGAGAATTGTTGTCAAGGTTGTTCTCCAGTGGAAAATTTAGGAAGAGACCTTCTAATCAAACAAAATTAATTTTGTGTCTTCAGTCTTTTATCATTGAAACATCAAATAGTGAGACTGATATAAACCTCCATATTGAAATCAGGAGAGCAGATGCTCTAAGTCTGCTTGGTAAGATATAATAGCCACTAACCATGTGTGGCTATTTAAGTTTAAAGTAAGTGACATAAAAATGGCAGCTCCTTGGTTACACTCCTCGCATTTCAAGGGTTCTATAACTACAAGGGGCTAGTGACCATTGCATTGGACACCACTGATAACATAGAAAGTCCTATTGGATGGTGCCGGTCTGACACAAGCTGTTGTAATCGGTGTCAGCCTACTTTCTTTTTAGAGCAACTCTAACTCCATGAAGCTGTCCTCTGGGGTGAGTTGCATCAGATGTGTGTGTGTGTGTGTGTGTGTGTGTGTAAAATGAACCATGATTTTGTTCTCCCAAACAATACTAGGAAAACCAGAAAGTCACAAATAAACATGGGCTAATTATGTGCCTTCTCTTGATGTGGGAAGAAACACCAAGCCCCATGTGATTACCAGCCAACTCTAAGACCATTTCAGTGATACACTGTTACAGCTCTGAAGTGATAGAGAGACGGCTGAACAGAGCATCTCTAGTTTCCGGGGTTTTGTGGACAGGAAGATCTAACGGGAGGCTTAGCATATGGAGACAGGGTAGTTGGGGGAGGGATAAGGAGAAGAGACCCTTCCCATGAGAGATCCCCACACGAAAAGCCAGCAGGGTCTAAGAAGCACCCAGGGAATATGTTCCATCAGCTCTACCAGAGAATTTTCTTTAAGGAACCAGAGGGTTGCCTTGGCTGGGAGAGTGAAAATAGAGGAAAACATGATATGATAAACTCAGGAGAAAGGACTGAATATTATTCTTTTTTTTTTGTCATCTAATTGTCCTTTACTTATTCATTTATTCATTTTTTTCTTTTCTAATGCCCAGCCTGTCTACAGAATATTTATTCATTTAGTTAAATTGAGGTAAAATAAATATAACATAAAATTTATCATCATAACCATTTTTTTTTTTTGAGACAGAGTTTCACTCCATTGCCCTGAGTAGAGTGCCATGGCGTCAGCCTAGCTCACAGCAACCTCAAACTCCTGGGCTCAAGCAATCCTCCTGCCTCAGCCTCCCAAGTAGCTGGGACTACAGGCATGAGCCATCATGCCCGGCAAATTTTTTCTATATATATTTTTAGCTGTCCATATAATTTCTTTCTATTTTTAGTAGAGACGGGGTCTCGCTCTTGCTCAGGCTGATCTCGAACTCCTGAGCTCAATCCTCCTGCCTCGGCCTCCCAGAGTGCTAGGATTACAGGCGTGAGCCACCATGCCCGGCCCATCATAACCATTTTTAAGTGTACAGTTCAGTAATGTTAGATACATTTACATGGTTGTACGACTAATCTCCAGAATGCTTTTCCTCTTGCAAAACTGAAACTGTCTACATCGAACAATAACTCCCATTCTCCCCTCTCCCCTGCCCCAGGCAACCACCATTCTACTTTCTGTCTCTATGAATTTGACTACTCTATGTACCTCATATAGGTGGAATCATACAGTATTTTTCCTTTTGTGACTAGTTTATTTCAGTTAGCATAACGTCCTCAAGGTCCATCCATGTTGTAGCATGTGTCAGAATTTCCTTCATTTTACAGGCTGAATAATAATCAATGGTGTGTATATACTATATTTTTTGTTTATCCATTCATCCACAATGGATACTTGGGTTGCTTTCACCTTTTGGCCAGAACAAATAATGCTGCTATGAACATGGGTGTAGGAATAACTCTTTGAGACCCTGCTTTCAATTCTTTGGGCAATACCCAGAAATGGAATTGCCAGGTCATATGGTGTTTCTATTTTTAATTTTTTTTGCAGGTGGGGGGAGGGCTAATTATCTTTATTTATCTTTTATTGTATTTTAAAAAGAAATTAAAATTAAATTTCTTCTGATCTTTATGATAGTTTAGTTGGTGACTATTCCAGGATTAGTAAAATAGAAATCTTGCCATTCTGGTGATCATAATTTGATGGGGTCTAGTCTGAACTGCCGTCCTCATTAGGCTGGGTTACTACAATGGCCTTGAAGCCTGACTCCTGGTTTCCTCCTTTGCTCCCCCAGAGCCCACTGTCCATAAAGAAGATAGAAACATTCTTTAAGAACCAAATTGTGTCTGATTTGATTCCTTTGTGTCCAATTTGAATATTATTCTTACTAAACTATCTGCCACAGATGGCCAGGCAGTCCTACACTGTGAAAGTAGGTTCATCTGAAGAGGCAGTGGTTTGGGGGCCCAGGACACACTCAGGCCCGAATCCTCCATCTGCCACTTCCTACCAAAGCTCTGGCTTTGGTCACATTTAACCTCTATGAACTGTAGTGCCAAAGCATATTCATTCTACTGAAGGCTAACCACGTAAAAGGCATAGTGCTTAAGACGGGCAACAAAGATGATTAAATACAAAGAACTCACACAAATAGATAATCGTCACATAAATTTAATGAATGCAATGATAGCCACAGGCACAGGAAAAGTATGCACCTGAGGGGAGAGGGAGGCTTCTAAGTCAGGAAAGACTTTCTGGCAGAGGAGGTGATGCCTGGGCTAAATCATTAAGGACAAAGAGCAGTTGAGAAAGGAATAAGTAGTTCATGGAGAAAACAGCACACAGAAAAGAATGGAGAAAAACACCCACACACATACACACATATATATATATACACATTTATATAAAAACATACATATATAAACATATTTTGAAAAGATCCTCTCTCAGCATGAAAGGAGAAAGACGTTTATAAAACAGCGAAACATTCTATGCATAAACAGGTAAAGAGTTAAAAGAGGTAGAGAACAATTATTGATTGAAAAGGAAAGAAGAATAAGAGGAGTGGCTGGACACACCAAATAAATTCTTTTCCACTGAGAATAAGCTCTCTTTCTTTATGTGCTGTCGCTGCCTCTGCTATTTATTTGCATCTGCACAAAACAATTTAGCAGCTGTGTTCATAGAGACTTCCTCCTCTTTCTGGTCGGACAAGTTGCAGCAGTGAGGCCCTGATAACAGACACACTTGGCAAGAACACACTGTCGGGGACCCAGAGCCTCAGGAGTCTCAGCAGCGACCAACACTCCCCCACATTGGGGGTGCTTCTCACTGGCTTGCCTATTGGGTGGCCTTCTGCCAGAACTGCAAATCCCTCTCCCATCGCTCTTACATTTATGACTGGACAGGGGTTGGCTCCTGTCTGGTGTGGTTAGTCCATATTATTGAAAGAGAAGTTGTCCCTAGATGTAAATACTCATCAGACCATGCACAACCTACAGACCCATCGGTCACCTCTTTCTGATTCCAGATGTCTCCTGAGCCCTCAGTTATTGGTGTCTAGACAACTCTCATTTGGAACCCCAGTGTCCCTAGGGTGATGTTTAGAGAACAGCAACTCATTATCTGACCCCTAGGGAGGCCAACTTGTGAGTCAAGAACTCATTCCCCTGAGGGACTGTCTTTCCGGAGGCACGAAACCAGATAAGGTGCTCTCAAGGAGAACTGCCCCACGTGGTGATCTCTGTTTAATTTTTTATTAACAACAAAAAAACTGAAAAACCTTCATTCATTTCTGACACCATCTGCTATGGGCAATTGTTGACACTTCAACAACACTTAAGGCTCCCTGAGATTGTTAACAAGTTTGTGGATCAAAAGAAAGATAGGCATATTCTCCATCGGATTGTTGATAGTTAAAGAGTTGTGCAGAGACACGTAGGTATTTGTCATCACAATTCCCTTTACTCTCTCTTTCACCACCCCTGCCACCCAGAAGAAGTTAGGACAGATCAACGTCACAGTCACATTTGGGGGTGGGGGGATGAGTCTGTGGCAGATGTGAGCAAATTTTACCAGAAAGACAAATTCAGCCTGTCACCTACTTTCATAAAGTTTTCTAACCACACAGACACATTCATTGGTTTACATGTTGTCCATGCCTGCCATCACACTGGCAGTGTGGAATGGTTGCAACAGAAGCCACGTGGCCCACAAAGCCTAAAATACCATCTGGCCATTTACAGAAAAAGTTGGACTTGATCAAAGGTAAAGCAGAGACAGACTTAGGAACCAATTTGCTCAATATGTATCATCTCTTAGTTTATTTGATAAATCCCTCTGGAGCACGTATGGGCTGCTGGGCTCTGAGTATATACCAGGGAATAAATTCAATTGAGTCTTTTGCCTCAAAAATACTTAATTTTTTTTCTGGTTTCACTGTCCTGGTTCCTGATCAACTATCTTCTTCCATAGACATTAAAGGACACAGAAAAGTATCATAATACAGTAATAGACATAGGATAGGATATCATCCAGGATTACCAGATAGAATATAGGACACTCCATTAAATTCAGAAAATGCATACCAAATTGAAATAGCAATTGTGAATGGAGCCAAAGGTGGTAAAATTATTCTTTCCCTGAATGGTGTATCAAGAGAGGGACAAAGAGAAACGTTCAATGGATCTTACAGTGTTTTTTATCCCATTGCCAAGGAACCTAGGGTAGGGATGAGGGAGGCAATGGACGTTAAGTGTTAGGACAAGACCATCCTTACTATGAGATACATGTGTCAAGCTATTTAAAAATGATCCTAATAAACATTCAATTATTTTAATAATAATAATTTTAAAAGAGAGGTATAAAAGAGGAGAGAAAGCTCTTCCTTTTTGATAAAAGAAAGAAAAGGAGACTCTGTACTTAGTACACAGAGGAAAAAACCAAGCTGAATAATTCATGAGCATTGAGAAATGTGGGGTGTGCTCATGTGTACAAGTACATGTGTCATGCTAAAAATGCCTGGCTTAACAAATCCAGTCTTGAGTTAGCCAGAAAAGAGAATGGGAGAAAGAAAATGTGGTAGCTGCTGAATTGTCACTTGTGCATTAAACCTGCATCCAAAGTGTTCACATGGGCAGAACCGAAACCTTTCTAGCAGCCTAACAGTGAGTCCTGCACAGCCAGTCCCCAGAGACAGAGATACTTGCAGAAGGAGACATGGTGTTTGCCATCTAACATAGATGAAAGCATTAATCCTAGCCATTACACTAATGTTTGTGTTTACAGCAGCATTAGGTATTTAACTCCTACAGAGAGATACTATGTAAAACAAAACACAGAAAAGGGGTTTGTTGCTGGAGTTTTAAAAATCAAACCTGGACTCTATTAGCTGAGTCGTAAGCAGTCTCTAAATTTAAAACATAAATGAGAAGTGGCTTTTTTCCAGGTCACCCCTGACCAGCCTTCTTTAGATCTTCAGCTTGTCACAGTAGTCAACTGCAGATCTCTCCTCCCAAGCATTTCCCAAGAAGAATTTTCTGATTTGTCGCACACGTTCCCATTCATTGGTCCACTGCGCTGGCAGCACCAGAGATTCTAAACTTGTCCAGAAAAGGGTTTCATAATTCATCATGCATACTACTTTGCTTGGCACCAAGAGCAGTAGCCTGATCCAAACGCATGTTCTTGGACACTCACCGTTGACTAAAGGGACCAGGTTTTTGATAAATTAATGTAGGACAAAAGGGAAGATCCTGATAACAAGGGCCCTGTGGCTGGGATGGAGAAGGGAAGAGAGAGAGAAAGGGAGCCAAGGAATGAGGCCTCAGTGAGTGCAGGACTCTGCCTTTGATGTGTGTCCCATGAGAGAAACTGTGACTGCACTGGATGGGGAAGGTTGCTCCCTGCAGCAAGGGAAGATTGTGCCAGAAGAGTGGTGAGAGGCTTGGAACAGGAAGAGAGGGGGAGGACAGGAAAAGGGGAAAAGGAGAGCCTGGTGAGAGAGCAAATGTGCTAGGACAGATCATTCTGGAAAACATGGTGCTGGCCAGCCAGCACAGGAAGTTCACGTTGAGGGCCGTCCTCGATTTAGGACCTGCATTGGCCTTAGACAAGGCTGTCAGAGGGAGGTGAAAAGTGATGGATGGTGATGCGTGGCATCCACGTCATGCGAGTGCTCTTTGAAAGTGCCAATTTGTCTACAGAGGTAAAATATTCTGAAAAGTTTCCTGTTTCCATTGTGTTCTTAATTATTTCAGCAGTGAGCCATCTGAATTCAAAATTAAGATTTACTTTGCTTGAAATGTTTCACCTTAGAAAGATGGAGCTGAATCATAAGAAAGGAATATGTTTAACTATTGTTGTTAAATCTGAGTATTCAGTCAGCCTTCTTCTCCTGCTGAATATTCAAACTGGAGAACTGCAGAGGACAAAGAGAAAAATAAATGTGTTTCTGATTAGAAAATGCAAATCGGTGCCTGCATTCTGCCTAAGTCCCTCCAATATACCCTTTCAGTTGCTTTTTTTTTATTACTATCTAAATAGAAACCTTATGTAATTTTTTTGTTGTTGGTAGGTGAGTAGGAGTCTCTTTGTAAATTTACTTATTCAAAAAAATTGTACTGATAATTAAAGCAATACAAATTAAAGCTACAAAATAACAATTCCCCTATCAAAATGGTGAAGATTCAAAACACTGATTATTCCTCAGGCTGGAACAGTTGTGACAAAATAGAAACTTCCTATAATCTTGATGGTCTTATAAATTGATAACACAGTTTGGAAAGACAATTTGGAAATTTATCTGTATTTTAAATCTTTCTGTCCCAAGTATTTGACATCATTGGATCAACTCTACAGAAGTACATGTACAATTTATTAAACATACATGAAGAAGGATGTTCACTACTGAATACTTTATAGGTGCAATGAAATAGAAATGATTAAAATATCCACCATTAAAGAACTGTCTTACTAAGTTATGGTGCATCTTTTCAAGAAAAATACTAAACAGCCCTTAAAGGAATGAGCCACATTTACATGGTTTGGTACATACCATGTATCTCTTCCATATATTAGATGGAAGAAAAAAAGAAATCCACATTATAATATAACATGGATTTATAATATTATAATATTAATAATATATTATAATATTATGATAATAATGTGATTATATGATGATTCTATCTGATTTTAAATAACATATCAATGGACAGATTCCATGAATATGTGACAGGATTGTTTATGCAAAGGACACATCTAGAAGGACTCACAGTAAAGTGTAAGCAGTGGCTACTTCTAGAAAGCAGCAGGTTGAGTTTGGCAGAGTCGGGAGACTTTTTCTTTTTCCTTCATACAACACTGTATTTTTTTCCTTTGGTTTTTACAGATCTGTGTTCTTCCCTAAAAAAAAAAAAATCAATGTGTTTACTCAGATATTTTAGGTCACTTCTTTTCAGGAGAAATCCTAGGTTTCGTGGATTTCCCCAGATTGGTGTCATCACATCTGAAAAGCTTACCATTCAGTCCTGATCCTGCCCTCTGGTTTCAGTGATTGTTACTCCAGGCTCCTAAAAGTCCCTGGAATCTGTGGCATCTTCTCAATTCAGCATCCTCTCAGTTCCCCATTCCTGCTCTTTTCCTCCACTGTAGGCTCCTCTACTTACCTCCACACACAAGGTCTTAGGGATTCTCCCACGGAAAGCAGGGTGAAATTCCAATCCTCAGCTCCAAACTCTCGCCAGGGTGAAATTTCATCAAATTTCATCTCAAATAATAAAAGTTGATGACCTACCATTATAAAAGGAACATCGTTGAGTCTTAAAATAGTAGAGCTAGAAGGCTAACATTATCCAGTTGGGTAGTTCTCAACCTTCACTACACAGTGGAATCACTTGACGAAATTTGCAAACATGGAGAAGCTCAGGCTGTCCCCATACCAACTGAAGCCAAGTCTATTTTGGATGCCCAGCAATGACAGAGAACCTTGTGTAAGCCCTTATTAGAAAGATAAGAATGCTAAATATGAGAAAGGATGAATGACTTGCCAAAGGTCATTCATGTACATGTTGGAATATGTGTTATTCACAAGATTTTAATGTCTTATGTAGGCTGAATGGTAATGAATAACCCAGAGATTGGGATGAAGCACAAATTTAGTTTAAACTTGTTCTTAAAACAGAAATTTGTTATTAAAATCAGAAAATCAGAAGTATTTTTTTCTATTCCAAGACATTTACCTTACCTGAAAAGTAGTGCTATTAAAGACACTTTTCTATGTTAGTCTAATATTTTTCTAATATTAGAAAAATAGATCTCCTGCTACCTCAATGCTAAGTAAATAATTTCTCAGAACACTGTGTCTAGAAGACTTTAATTGCCTTAATTGCTTGCATCATAACTCATCGGCCCATCAAACACATCAATAGGAAGACTCAACAGCAGATGTCAATGTCTTAAAAGAATATAACAACCTGTGTTATCTCTGGATAGAGCTCAGCATAAATTAGAGCAGAAAAGTAATTTTTTTAATTATCCCCTTATGTTTAAATCTAGGCAACCATTTAACATGTATGAAATTCCCACAGGGATTAATACACAAATCTTAAGTTTTAAATTGTTCTGCAAATAAATCCCAGGGCATGTCTAATTATTATGAATGTTTTTAAAAAAGCCATTTTATTCCCAGAAATTATATTTGCATTTCAACCCTTTCATCAACGAAGAATTTGAATTCAGGTGTTCATGCTAGAGCTAAAGCACCTCCCCTTCCCCCGCCAGCCACATATGCTGACACACCAT
Source organism: Varecia variegata (assembly GCA_028533085.1). Lineage (NCBI taxonomy): Eukaryota > Metazoa > Chordata > Mammalia > Primates > Lemuridae > Varecia > Varecia variegata. The sequence continues at coordinate 22,536,329 of CM052440.1, read as the reverse complement.
TGTTTCGCAGCGTAGAAACCATAGCTGCTCAGCTTTCCCTTTGAAGGAGTTTGGGAGCCAGAAGCCACTATTGACTGTTTTCAGACAAAATTCTAAAATTCCCCTTATAATAAAACCAGCTTCAAAAATCTCGAATAACTGATCCATAAAGGCTGTATCATAAGCACACTCCCAGTTGACTAATGAGAGAATTGTAGAATACAGAGGAAGAACTCTAACCTTTTATAACTTTTTGAGACATTGTCCATCAAATATGTCCTAATCTAAACATGACTCAGGTAATTATACATGAAAGTTTGAAAACTTCATGGTGGAACCATAACACACTTAGATGTAGAGATCTGAAAACCAGTTTCTCTTATTTGCTTACTGTGTATGAATCAACCATTCTAAAAACACAGGAAATGTCTTTGATCTGCTGCTGGCTTTTGTTTTTTTTTCAGAGAAAACATTAATCCTAACAAACTTTTTAAAATTCTCTGTGAATAATGTAAATAAAGCTGGATTCCAGTTTAAGCAATAAATAAGTGCGTATAGTTTCCCCCTCTTTGAATGGGAAGACATTACTCACCATCTAAAGCTGTTTTGTTTTGTTTTAAATTCATTGTTTCTGTTTCTATTTGTTTGTTTTAGTTTATTGTTTTCCCACATGAGGAAAGAGTTAATTTAAACCTGAGCTTTTATTTGTGTATTTGGAACAGGCTCATTAAGTTTTTCAGAACATTAAATGTTCCATCTTTTATTTTCCTGTCAATAATATGATAAATCCTGTGGCTCTTTGCCTGAGCTAGACAAAGTGGCATTTATTTATTTATTCAAAAACATTTTTAGGAACTACCTAAAAATGTTTGTTTCTAAATTCCTTAATAATATTAACTTAATCCGTCATGTTGTTTGCTATTTGCATAGTCATTTCATTGGATAGTTTATGATAAATGGAAATGAAAGGATTTTCTTACATTGTTATTTTTCATGAGACTCACTTTCTTATGAGAACAGTAGAGGCAGTTTCTTCCTGAGGCCCCCTTCAGTAGGTACCAACTTTCTGAAGAGACCTGGGGGTGCCCTGGTAGCCTGCTGATCTCATACAGTGACCATTGTCCTCCTCTGCTCTACTCCTCTCTTATGTCTACTCCCTGAAGATGGTCTTTTTGAAAAGAATGGTCATGAGATCTCCTATTCCAGGCTATGCAGCCATGAGTACAAGTTGCCCAAGACTCTGTCACACCCAAAGCTTCTATGAGTCATTGAATTTGCACATCTTTTGTCACCTCTTCCCAGTCCCTTATGACTTTAACAGGGCATGTCCAAGCTTGCCAGAGCATATTCATCAATGTCTAAAGAATGCTACTGTTAAGGGATGAATAGTGTCCCCCACCTTCCCCACTCCAATTCATATGTTTAAGTCCTGATCCCCAGTACCTCAGAATGTGACTTGATTTGGAGATAGGGCTTTTATAGGGGTAATTAAGATGAAAGGAACCCTAATCCAATAGGACTGGTATCCTTACAAGAAGAGAAGATTAAGACAGAAATATGCACAGAAGGAGGACCATGTGAAGACACTGGGAGAAGACAGTGTCTTAGTCCACTTTCTGTTTCTTTAACAGAGTACCACAGACTGGGTAATTGATAAAGAAAAGAGGTTCATTTGGCTAACAGTTCTGGAGGCTGGGAAGTCCAAGAGCATGGTGACAGCATCTGCTTGGCGTCTGGTAAGAGCCTTCTTTCTGTGTTATCTCATGATAGAAAAGCAGAAGGCATCACATGGTGAGATAGGAAAAGACAGAGCGAGAGAGGACAGAGCACAAGACAGAGTGAAAATGAGGGCCAAACTCCTGTGGTAATGACATTGATGCATTCCCAAGGGGAGAGGCCTCATGACCTAATCACCTCTTGAAGCTTCCACTTCCAATGCTATTACAATGGCAAGTAAATTTCAGCATGAGTTTTGTAGAAGACATTCAAACCAAAGCAGATGGCCATATACAAACCAAAAATAGAGACTTCAGAAGAAACCAACTCTGCCAACACCTTGACCTTAGACTTCTAGGTTCCAGACTGGAGAGAGAGTCTGGTTCAAGATCATAAATGGCCTTCAAGGTATTGGAAGAAATTAGTATTTTATTCTAAATGAGATGGAGGCAGCTATGGAATTCAACAGTAAGGACAAAACCCTTTGAGAAGGTAATATTTGAGCATTTTAAATAGAGAGGTAATGAAGTAATCCAGACACACAGTGGATTAAAAACTAAGTGAGTGGTAAGGACATAGACTCAGACTATCTATGCCTTCCCCCTAGTCATAACCATGTAACTATGGCCTATATTTAATATGCTGAATTGAATACAAGTTTAACGACTTAATCTAATACAAATATTTTTGCATCCTCAGTGGAAAAAGTACCAGTAGGTTCCAAATGAATGACTTATACCTCCTATCTAAATGTGCACATCCTTTTGTCTTGTGAAATTGACTACTTATAGGGCAAACTATAATTTCTCCACATCTTGCATTTAGGATATTCTAAAAATATGTTTTCCCTGGAGATTGATATTTGTGGATTTGCACCATTGTGCTATATAGACATAGAAGGTTAGGAAATAGTAGGTCAGGAGATTTTTTTTCTTTTGCCATAGGCATTAGGTACCATTAGCCTTACACCTGTGGTCATTGATATTTCACAAGTGAAAGTTAAAAATTCTATTTGTGCTACCCCGTGAATTTTCCTTCTCACATCAAAATTCTCCAGTGATTATATAAAAACCTTAAGTAGGTCATAATCATGGCCAGAGATTATCATTTGCTTGCCAGTGCAATCTGTAAAGATAGCACTACACTTCATAAATAGGAACTTTTGTTTCAGCTCACCTAGGTGAGAGTAGTTATAATACAACTGGGACTTCATTTGAAAATTTACAGTGATAGCCAGAATCAAATCTCCAAGTTTTCCTGGGAGGTCAGAATATATTAAATGTTTACTGCTGTTTTGCTATTTGGTTGGCTGGTTATGGTTTAGACTTCTAATTAAAATGCTGGGAGATAAAGTACGCAAAATACTTAGCACAATGCCTGGTACTTGGTGGGCACTCAAAAATGTATGTTATTAAATGTGTAAATGAATGTATCATAGTTAGGGCAGGGATGCAGTTGGTTATCAAAAAAAGACTGAAACCATGTCCTAGAAAGTTTTCAGAAACTCAAGCCTATACCTTTGCTCTGCCTTTATTTCTGCTTCATTTTTCTTCTTATCCTCCAACTGGCTTTCTCTGTTGCTTTTTTCTCATGGATGTCCCATTTGTCTTGAGTTGAAATCTTTATAACATGTTTATATGTTATTATCCATCCATCTCTCAGAAATTGTCTCTTGTTCCCAGATTCAAATTTCTGGGATGATCTGATTGGTTTAGCTTAAATTAGCATCCACCCATTGTCCAATCAGCTGTCACCAAGAGCACAGGTTTACACATGACAAGTCTGGCTCATGAGCAAATTCTCTAGGTGTTACCCATAAATGGAAGACCAGTTCCCAGAGAAAAAGAATTGTCAGAAGCTCGGCAGAAACCCAAATGGTGTCTTATGATGATGGTGGGGGGAGGGGTGGAAGCAGTAAAATTTTACTGAAAAATGAATAAATAAAAGGACATCAGGACAAGATGCCAAGGAAAGATGAAAAGAGGATGACTTTGAGTCGAAATGGAAGAGAAATTTGGAGGCAATAATAACAGAAGCATCATTCATAATTCAGTGGATAATCTCTCTGCTTATAATCTCAAATGGACTTTGAATAAGTATTGCCAAATATGTATGTTTCAGCTTAATTGTATCATGAAAATTCTATTTATCTCATTAAGATACATAAATAATTTGTAGGTTTATGTTATATAGTTAACAAGAAGATTAGACAATGTAAGAATCAGCGTATAAATAGTTTTATGTTTCTGTAACTTCTTATACATTTATAAATCTAGAGTAGCACAAGAATCCACTTCAGAATACATTATTTTGACACTATTTCATCATTGAATGAAAAATAGCTTATATTTAAAAAAAAACAGCTAAACTTGGGTTTCTGCTGAAGTAGCTGAGGATTCAAGATGCTCTAGGCTACAAGCTGAAGTTTGGAAAAAATTCAACCTGCTGACTTTTATCCTCTCTTTTGGACAAGATGGCTATGGATAATTTGAGCCTCTGGCTATGAAACATGAGCCTGTCTATCTGCATTATTAATGGATGCTTGATGGAATGAGCTAACAGTGACTTTGGTTTCTTTGCAAAAAAGACAAAAGGGAAATTTCTTGAGATAGAAAAAGTCAAATGGACATAAATGTGGCAATAACAACTAATATTTATAGACTTCTTATGATATGCTAGGCATTATATCAAGTACTTTAATGGTTTATTTGATTGAATACTTACAACCTGTGGCATGGATACTATCACTATTTCAAAGATGAGAAAATCAAGGCTTGAAAAAGTTAAGTAAATACTCAAGCTCACAGCAACTAGGAATAGAGTGAAACTGAAATTTCACTTCCACCTAAAATGACTTTAAGGCCATCATTTTCCTATAGACTTTAATTTATTACACTTTACTATATACTTCATATTGAGTGTTAAATTCCAGACAGAGTTAACAAGTTATAGAAGCAAGCCCTCCTTTGTCTGGGCTGAACTATACCTGGATTCATTTAAGCATGAGATGAAAATTTTGGGGAAGTTGAAATAGGTGAAAATGTTTTGTATGCATTTATTCCCTAGTTAATGTAATGCACAAACAGATTTTAGATATTATTCACACTTCAGCTGTTTTCAGTTGTTCTGAGCCCAAAACTTGGAATTTCTTATTTATGGGTAGGGAAAGAATTGGTAGAGAAAAGTGAATAGAGGGGCTGTGCCAAGAACATAATTAATTCTCTGCAGGAAACACCGAGGAGCTATTCCATAAGAGGAGGAGAGTGTTCTAATCTTTCAAATTACTTTCTCTCAAAGTAGTTTGTAAACCCAGGTGAAAATTTAGTTACAACCTCCAACCATTTATGGCAATATCCAACTACGGGCATGAGCTCCACCCATGGCAAAATAATATTATTACATTCTTTTATTTAATTTTGGCTAGAAATCGGCATATTCTGCCTTAATATGTGTATATAAATATGGATATAGATATTAATATATAAAGATATAGATATATCAAAAAGATGCTAAACAGTAAAGGAATTTGCATATTTTATTCATCATTCCTAAGTTAGATAGGCAGACATCTTACAGGTGAGATCTCAGTAAATTTGATTGTCATTTTTTGCTTAAAATAATGGTTATAATTTATTATTTTCACCTATTTAGTATTATTATGAAAAAAAAAATCAACACACAAATGTTCTAAAATTTCAGGTTCATTTGTTTATTTTCCCTGTGATATCCCTAACACTTCCCGATCACAAGCGTCTAGATTTATTTGTGCTTAGTATGTGAATGGAAACACAGGGGAGTCAGAAAACTTCTCCCAGGAGCACACTAAATATGGAACAAGGAAAACAAGGTCAAAAGGATTTTCATAGGAAAGAGCAAATGGTGTCCTTACTTCACTCAATATTAGCCATTAAGTCCAAACTCTGGAACCACAAATTCTTTTAATCCCATCACAGAAGTCTTCATGAAGAATACTCTGTTTTGTCTTAAATCCAATAAACGGCATCATAACCTTCTTCAAATGCATATTTTTCCTTGATTAATGTATAGATTCAGAACTGAAAAATATAATTCAATTATACTCTATCAAGTATTTTCAAGTCCAAATTTGAAGAGAATTTGAATGTATATATTAGCTTTTTGGCTCTGCTTCTTTGCATTATTTTTAAGGGATTGCTTTTGAATGGCAATATACATCTTTAACTTTTCACAGTCATCTTGCAGCTAACATTGTGCCACTCCAAATAAAATGAAGAAATCTTCAATCATATAGGTCCATTCTCTTCTGTCTCCTTTTATACTGTAATTATCATATGCACTCCATCTTCGCACAATAAAACTTCACAGACAATATTGTAACTTTTTCTTTAACAGTCATATATATCTTAAAGAAATAAAAAATTAAAAAATACTTTTTATGATTTTCCAGATTTTTTCTAACGCTCTTTATTCCTTCCTGAGGATATGAGTTTCTATCACCATCATTTCCCTCATAGTGAAGAATTTCCTTTAGCATTTTTTTGTAGCACAGGTGTGATGGCAATTAATTCTCTTCATCTGCTTTTATCTAAAAATGTTTTTATTTTGCTTATTTCTGGAACGATATTTGGATTTTTTTCTTGATATAGAATTCTGGTTTGAAGTTTTGTTCTTTCATCACTTTAAGCATTTTCTTACACTGTCTTCTGGACTTCATTGTTTTTGTTGAGAAATTAGTGGAATTTGATCATTGTTCCATTATATGTGTCATTTTTCTTTAGCTCCTTTCAAGATTTTCTTTTCAACGTTGGTGTTCTAACAGATTGACTATGATGAGCTTGAGTGTGGTTTACTTTGCGTTTGTCCTTTTTGGATGCACTGAGCTTCTTATATCTGAAAACCTATGACTTTCCCCAAATTGGTTAAAATTTTGGCCATCATTTCTTCAAATATATTTACTGCCTCATTTTTTATCCCTTCTCCTTGTGGAATGCCAACTACACACATGTTATACCTTTTTATATTATTCCACAGGTACTCGGGACTCTCTTTTTTTCAGTTGATCCTCAGATTGGATAACATACTAATTCTCATTAAAGTTCACTAATTCATTATCTGTCATCTCTATTGTTTTGTTAGCTCATTCAATACATTTTAGTTTCAGATTTGAACTTTTCAGTTATAGAATTTACTCTAATATATATTTCAATTTCTCTGCTGAGTTTTCTATGTTTTACCATACCAGATGTCAAACTTTAGGCTATGAAATGTAGACAGATTTCTTTTGTTCCTCCTCTTCTTTTCTTTCTCTCTTTTTTTTTCTTTTTTTAAAAATTGTTTTATTGGATTGTAGAAATAAACTTGAAGAACAATGCATATTTGAATTTTTTTTTTTTTTTTTTGCTTTTTGTTGCTGTTATAAATGGGTAACTTGTTTTCAAACATATGAGGTTAATTTAAGAGAATTGAGGTATCTGGAGATATTTTAATCAAAGAAAAGGAAACTTCATGTCAGAGTAGAGTAGGAGATAATTCCAGATACACTGATGACACATCAGATGATCAAAGAAGCGATGAACATGGGGAAAGGAACCAATTCGACCAGAACTGAAACCAGGTTTGCATTACTCCAAGGTCTATGCTGTTGATCACCCATGCTATACTGGGGAAGAGTATTAAAACTAAAGATGGGAAAACACCATTGAACATGAAAAAGAAGGGAAGTTAGCACAGAATTTTTTCCATAAAAAAGATAAAATCAGCAAAAAGATTATTTGACAAAATGGTGATATTTGTGCTGTCTAATAACAGAAACTAATTTTAAGAAGGGTTTCTGACTTCTAAAATTGAAATGGCAGGCACTTTATGTAGAATTGGGCAAGTATCGTGAATATCGTCGAGAAGGAACAGTGAGATTTAAAGAAGTATTCTTTCTTTGGGATGTCATTTTTATTCCCTACCCCCAATTCCCAGTCATGATTAGCTATTATGGTACGAAACAAGGTAAAGTCTTTTTACCATTTACAAGAGCTTCAGGGATGGCTGAGTCCCAGAAGAAGTTGCTGCAACTTCTTTCAGCATACTTATTAGTTTATCAATAGGAAAGCACTTTCTGACCACCTGTTTACACACAATCCCTGCTGCTGAGTCATTTACACATTAAAGATTGCATTGATGTAGGTTGACAAAAACAACCTATTGATCAACCTGAACAAGTGTTGCATTCAATAATAATTTATACTATGCATAAGCAAAGGTAGGTGCACTCACTGTTGGGTGGCAGACAGAGGGAATAGCAATTTCTTGTTTAGACAGAAAGACCTGACAAGGAAGAGCTCATTAGGGTCTCTGGAGAGTGGCTGACAGCTGAGGAACTGTCGGCTCTGTCAAAAGTCCTTTGAAAATAGTTCTTGTTTTTGAATCAGAATTTTCTGAATCACTAGCAGGATGCCTGAATCACATGGTTTGCTTCCTTGCCTAGGTCTTCATCCTTCACTGCTATCAAAATTTGCCCAAAGCCTTAGCTGCCTTCGAAACTTTTTTGCTTTGGTGTACATGACCACAAACAAACTGGAATCTGTTTTCTCAGAAATTCCTTTATTTGTCCTTGCTTCCATTCCAGCTAATTACTGTCAGCCCTTGCTTTGAAATATGCAGTTATGAGAATATGTGATTGTGTGTGTAAGATACACACACACACACACACACACACAAACACAGACTGACCTCAACTTTGTGCCTCTAAGATGAACAATAAGAAGAGGGTAGGAATAGAGAGCTGGACTTAAGAAAGTCCAAAATCAAATAACTGCTGTTCCAAAAAAAAAAAGAAAAACTCAAAAAACAAAAAAAAAATCCCTGCAGACAGATCCAGTCTAGATTATACGCTCTGATGAACTGCCTCTCAGGTTGCTTCTGCTCATGCAGAGCAGATAATAATTTTCTATTTTGGAATCAGGATCTAATTCAAGATGCACACATGTCAGCTCTCGGCACCACCATCCCAGATCCCCCACGCATCCCCCGCCCTGCCCTCAACACGCCCACTCGTAGCACCTCCCTCACAGCAATAATACCCAGGCTCCAACCTCTGTTTGCAGTTTTGTATTTCCTGACAATTTATACCAGCACGTATCAGATGTAGGAAGAACCATGCTCATAAATAGGTATCTATGTGTCTTTTAGCGTGTGAAAGAAAAGCATTAACAACAGCTACCATGAAAGGTATAAAAATGATTATTCCCACATTACAGTGGACAGACTGAGAAACATTCATCACTGGTTCAAAGGCATATAGGCAATAACAGACAATTTAGATCCCTACTCAGATCTGACTCCCAAACCTTTGCTTTGTCTTACCCCTAAACTAGACTGCTAGACTGCCACCCTGATCCCAGCCTCTCTATCCTTGGTTGGTGGTTGTATCCTCTCTGTAAATTATAGAATGTATGGAACCTTTACTCCAAGGCTCAGAGCAGTTCAAGAATCCCTCCTGGTAACTCTCCCACTCCTGTATGAATTTCTTTAATAAAACTGCAGAGCCTCTATTTCACCTTTAATATGTGTGGTTACTTTGATTTTCTTCACTAACTGACTGCTTCAGAAGTGTGATAATGGTTTAGCCACTGGTCAACCTGAAACCGGTATTACCATCGTCTCCATTTCATAGATCAGGCAATTGACATTTAGTGGAGTTGCATACAGCCAGGATCAAACTCAGGTTTACTTGTCAACAAAACTCCCTGAGGTCAGGAGCCTTATCCTTGTATCACCTAGATATCCACACCCAAGATATTTTTTGACTTGAATTGCCCTAAATAACTACTTTCAGTACAATTGCTTTCCTGTGCCAATTCTCTCATGCTGAGTAGGACCTTCTAGTGTGCTCCAACACATTTTGAACCTATCTCAAAATCCCCTTTATTTTCCTCTGTATCAGTCATAATCCCTACAAGAAAAGAGAACATACTAAAAGATTTTAGATTTCTAGATTTTTAATAGAATAACCATTTTTTCCAGAGATGAGAGTAGGGTGAAAGCATCATGCTAGACAGAGAAGAAGTGCCCAGGGACCAGCAACAATGGGTATCTACAATCACTGATGGACCCAAGAGGCAAAGGAGAATGATGGTGTTAATGGAGCCAGCAAGAGCGGGAGCCTTGGAAGAGAGACCATCTGACAGGAGCAGTGGCTATAAAAGAATGGAGTCACTTTCAAGAGTGGTAAAGCAGGAAGAGAACAGAGGAAATAAATATTGTGATCATTTTCTTTTTCCATTCTTCAATCAACTGCTGGGGCTTCCATTTGCTGAATCCAAGAAGCAGCCAAAGTACAAGGGAACCAGGGTGATTCATGGTACAAATTATCACAGAGAGAGACAGAAAATGTATCAAAGAGACAAACAGAGAACCACCAATATACTTCCTATAAAAATTAGCCTTCCAGTAAACAATTGGAGCATTTTCTACAAAAGCTAAACATGTGCCTACCCTAAGATCCAGTAATTCCACTCCTTGGTATATATCAAAGAGAAATGAATGCATATAAAGTACCAAGTTATATGTGTAAGAATATTAGTAGCAGCTTTATTTAAAACAGTCAAAAACTAGAAATAACCTAAACGTCTATCAACAGTAGAATGGATATACTATAGTATATTCATAGAATAGAAGAATACACAGCAATGAAAAGAACAAGCCACTTGTAAATGCAACAACATGAATGAATCTCACCAACATAAGTTTAACTTTAAAAAGCCAGACACAAAATAGTCCTACTGGACGATTACATTTATAAGAGGTTCTAACATAGGCAAAACCAACCTGTGATGATAAAAGTCAGAATAGTGTTTACATCTTGGTGTATGTGGGAGGGGAGATAGAGCTGGGTATTGACTGGGAAGGCACAGGAAAGAGCCTCTGCATGGTGGTTACTTGACTATAGACACATGTAAAAACTCATTGAACTGAACACTTAACATGGGCTTACTTCATGCAAGGTATATCTCAATTCAAGCAACAATAACAACCACCACTACTGCTATTACTACTCTCTCCTGTAGCAAAGGCATCCTGAATTAGGTTGTCTACCAGATGATAGTAGCAAGTAGTAGACTGAATCAGAATAAACTCTTCTGTTTTACAAACTGGATATTCCTTATTGCTGACAAAAGAAGAAGAAGAAGAGGAAGAAGAAGAGGAAGAGGAGGAACAAGAGGAAGAAGAGCAGGAGGAGAAGGAGGTTACTAAGAAGCAAATGACAAAGGCAAAAAAGCTTTCATTTTCAGAAGACAACTGAGTAGTGAATTCAAAGCAGCCCTTTCAGAAACACAGGAAGATAATAGGTAGAATTAATATTTGGGGGAGGACGGGCCCTTGAGGCCCCTGAGAACATGCCCAGCTGGCTGGCGCCTGTGTAACTCTAGCTCACAGCACTGTCCTAAAATGTTACTATGTCACACAGGGTTAAAGCTTCAGAGAACTGTGACAGATAATCTATTTTTATGAAAAGTGGCCAGAAATATTGCATGACTGATTTTCAAACATAATTTATTTTTTCTTGGTAAATTGGGTAGAACACAGAATTGAGTGAAATTATACAAACCCACCTGGCTTGCTGTTTTCTCATTTACTACTAGGTCGGTTTTCAATGTAATGGTTATTAATATTTCTAAATAGGAGCTCCAATTACATGGCATTTTAATATCCTGACCCATAGATAAGAATTTAACAGATCTTTTTTGCTATGCTGCTATCTCAATGGGCCTGATCCTGTGGTGAAAAAGCTACACCCTAGGAAAAAAATTTATTTCCCATAAGAACAGAATTAATGTTTGTAAGCACCATGGCTCCACTTTGTAAATTGCTTCTCCATGGTATTCTGCTGGGCCACCAAAGAGCAGTGTGTCGAATGGAAACATGAGAGAAAAGACAACTGGATTTCAAGACAACTGGATCTTGAACAAAGATCCAGGACAACTGGATACAGAAGCAAAAAATTTCAAGGAAAATCTTAAGACCAGAGGAGAATTAGGGCTATTATTTATGTGGAATTTACATAATCCATGTCTCTAGGGCCACAATAGCTTGTAGACTCACAATACACAGTATTTCTTTGTATTCCCACCATATCTGAAAATGCCACCCCAAGTTCCTCTCAAAATCACATGGCAGTTCCCAGGAGTCATCTCATCTATAGTCCATGAACAGACCCACAAGGCTACCATATGTCATATGCTATTTTCCTCTTTTTCTACACAGTTCAGTCTGAGCATGGCTCCTCTTGGACCAGCATTGCTCTTCCAGAGCACTACATCTGTGCTGAGGCCATGTATGCAGTCGGTCCCAGATTTGTCACCCATGTTGCTGCTCATGCCTTAGCGGTCTCTCAACATCACAGAGAAACTGGAGACAAACTGCTGTTAGTTGTTCTTTTTTCAGCCTCTAATAAAGTATATGATACATAAAAAAGTGATAATATCTGTAATAAATAAAATAAATATCTTCCACCCACCATTCAGCTTAGGAAATAAAACTTCACCATGGTTGTGTAGCCTCCTCTACATCCCTAAACTCCTTCCTCTGCTCCCAATGTTCACAACTAAACCTATCTGGAACATACTATTTGAGATTTTGTTGGTTTTCAAAATGGGAGAAAATTTTTATAATTTCCCCCCAAAAAAGGGTTAGCTAGGGCAGAACTAGAGGGGAGCTTAACCTAGAGCAACAGAAAGATGAGTGGGGCAGCTTGCCCTGAGTGTGGATCCCGATAGCACCACTACAACTGGGATACTGAGCCTAGGGCCAGCACACAGGTAGAGAAGCCAAATCTGGTACTCTGGTGCTGAGCCTAAAACCTTAAAGCAGACTGAAAGGGTCCCAAGTCAGTGGTAATCACTGGCTACCAGTAAAAGCAGAAGCAGAAATAGAAGCAAACCTTCTCTACAGAAAAGATACCTTAATTTAGGTACATGGACATCACACTTATTAAAATCAGACAGTAAGTTCCGAATCAAAGAACAGAAAGCACAAAATATAAACATGCTACTATATGTGAGCATCAACAGAAACAATAAACAACAAATGTAGATACCACACCCTTCAAGGGCCATAGATATTAGGTACAGCATATACAACAGGTTTATATGAAATGTTTAAAGAAATTAAAGACACAAAAGCCATAATAAGCAAACAACAAGGCTTATCAATTTTTTGAAAGAGTCTAAACCTAGTTTTTAATCCTTTTTTTTTTGAGTGGGAATATTTTTAACTATTGCTTCAATTTCATTATTCCTTTAGGAGCATTCAAGTTTCTATGTATCTATGTGTGAGCTTTAATAATTATACTGTTTTACAATGTGCATATTTTGCTTATTTCCAAATGTATTGATATAAAGGTGTCCCTATATTTATTGAATTAGTTATCTTTGCTGCATCTCATTTTTTGGCTGTGATATTGCTACTTCTTTCACCCTTTTGCTTACTCAAATTTGACAGAATTGTATTAATATGTTTTCTGAGGGAATCATGATGTTTTTTTGGTCCTCTTCATCGAGTGTTCATGTCTTATTTTATTTCTCCTCTTCCCTTTACCACTTTTTCTATTGTTTTATATGAGCTCTGAGTTTTAGCTTTTAGGTAGTTTTGCCCTGTTGAATGTCTATTATGCTGATCCATGTATAATGCCATTCTGACTGTTTCTTGCAGGGCACATCTGGTCTTGAAAAATTCCCTCAGTGTTTGCTTGTCTGGAAAGGTCTTTATTTCTCCTTCGTATATGGAACTTAGTTTTGCAGGATACAGACTTCTGGGATGGCAGTTGTTCTGTTTAAGAAGACTGAATATGGACCCCCAATCCCTTCTTGCTTGTAAGGTCACAGTTGAAAAGTCTGCAGTTGGCCTGATGGGTTTTTCTTTGTAAGTTACTTGATGTTTTCACCTCATGGCTCACACAAGTTCCTCCTTTGTGTTGATTTTGGCCAATCTGATGACTATGTGTCTTGGTGATTTCCTCTTTGCAATGAATGTGTCCCAGGTATTTGTTGACTTTCTTATACTTGAATGCCTAAATCTCTGGCATAACCAGGGAAGTTTCCTTCAATTATTCCCTCAAATAGATTTTCTAGCACACCCTGTATGATTGAATCAGTAAATATTGTAAGGGTCTGTGCAAATCGACCTCCCTGTCAGTAGGTGGTGCTTGCTAGAAGGAACAAGTTGCAGTGTTGTTTTAGGGACCTGTGACCAGCTTGAGCCCCTCAGGAGAAGCACTTGAATGCCCAGGTGGTGGGTGGGGCACTGGAACTTCCAGGTGAGTCCTTACTTTCCACGTCAGCAAAGGGTGCAGGGAGTGAGGCCAGGAGGGGCTAGGTTGGGTGAGCCTACCCTCGGGCACCACAAAAGCTGGTAAGGTAGCTGTTTTGGCAAGAGTCAAATGTCCAGTCCCTGGCTTCTGGGAAAAGCCACCAGGGAGGGGCTAAAGTGGCCCCACCCAGCCAGAAAGTGTACTTGTGTTGACAGGGCCATCTGTGATTCACAATCTGGCTGTCAGGAGGGGGGTTCACTCTTCTCCCTCTTCCCTTGCTCTGCAGTGTCTTTCTAGAATCATCCAGCAGGCAGGAACTCTAACTATCTGAGCTACTCCACAATGCTGCTGTGGGCTGAAGCTTCCCTGTCCAGGATCCTGCCCTGGGCTGAGAGGGGCAGCCTTCCTGTTGGGGGAGGCATGCTCCAAGAGTGTGCTGTGGCTGGGACTCACACTACATTCTTATTCCAGTTCTGCCCACATGGGCTCCCTTGCCTACCAAGATTTATATATAAATTTCCCCTCTGAGCCCCCAAGCAACACTACTGAGTTCTGGGGGTATGGGATCTGGCCTCTGGGCCTGTCCCTGGGTCCCCAAAGATCAATCTCTCACCATGCCAGGGAGAAACATGCTGATCCCAAGTTGCCTATGGGGTGCTCAAGCAGGTTTGATGTCCCTCCACTTCAGGGTGTGCCCTGCTCTCATGGAGCAGCTAGGCAAGCAGTACTGGGGAGGGACAGTGAGTAGGGAATTTACAACCCAAGCACCCCTTCGTCTGCTGCAGGTCTTTAAGAGGAAAGGTTTGAGCCCCATGAGCCCCACTCTCTATGGAAGACTTGTTGTGTTGGATGCACCAACAGAGGGGAAGCAGCAGCTCCTGACATCATCCCTCAAAATAAGGATCATTTATTTTGTACATGATGTCCCTAACCTTGCTTGTTTTAAAATGCATGATAATGTTAGGCTTCTGAAATCAACATGTTGGACTATGTATTTCTATTTTATAAATTCAGAATAAGACAGGAATGACAAATGGCAATGTCATAATCCTTTTGTTCTCTGCCAACCTATTGCCTTATGGACTGAAATATGTTGTTCGAGAAGCAGATGGCCCTTCTTACACTCTGGGTTATTACATAAGGAGGTGAGGTACAGTAGATTGAGTATACTTGACTTCTGGGAAGACTAGCACAATTCATGAGATAAGGCCCCAGGTGTAGGGAGAGAACTAAGCTGAAAAACCAGGCATGCCAGGATTTAAATCTTAGCTCTGCCTCTTTCTGATAATGAGAACTCCAGCACCTCATCTCATTTGGCCTCCATTCCCTCTTCTGTAAAAATGAACATAATGCTATCATCTTCATATGCTTATTAGAAATTAGAGTAGTATGTATACAAGGCAACTGGCAAATAGAAGATATACAATGAAAGATTTGCTTTTTCAGAATTTCTGTATAGAAAAAACAAAATTCCTCCTAATTTTCCTTCTGAATGGCATTTTCTCTGAATTGAGAAGGCCACCCGATGTGATTTAATGTAAGCACAGACCAGAAATCCTTTTTTAGGAACCTCTAACAGTGGTTATTATAACATGAAGCACACATAGACTAAAAGCCTAGTCTGCAGAAGAGCGATGCTTCTCTAATTTTGTACTCTCAAGGTGCTGGGATCCTGACCAGTAGCCCAGCTGAGTTCAACTAATTTAGGTATCTAAAAAACTGCATAAATGTGTGTATGTTGTGGAGTTGGGGGAGCCTTAGGACTTTATAAGGACCCCAAAATAATATCATGAAAATTGCTAAACCCACTCACCGGAATAAGAACTATATAAGAATATTTAAACAACTAATTTAAATATACTTACATAAAATAAATGACAAATAATAAATAATGGGGAATTCAGAGTCATTTCTATTTTTACCCTAAACAGGAATTAGTAAAACAACAACGATCAAGGAAATAATTCAATTAAAATGCATCATATTTTTAATTTTTTTTTAAATTATTATGGGTACATAATACTTGTATGTCTTTATAGGGTACATGTGACATTTTGATACAGGAATACAACATGAATTAACCAACAGGGTAATTAGGCTATTCATCACTCAGGCATTTAACATTTCTTTGTATTAGGAACATTCCAATTCCATTCTTTTAGTTATTTTAATGTATACCCTAACTTATTGTTGATTATAGTCACTTTGTTGTGCTACCAAATATTATTGTTCATTTTATCTAACTATTAAACTATATTTTTTCACCCATTAACCATTCCCACTTTTTCTTCCACTCCCTGATATCCTTCCCAGCCTCTGGTAACCATCATTCCACTCTGTCTCCATGAGATAAATTGTTTTTAATATTTAGCTCCCACATATGAGTGAGAACATTTGAGATTTGTCTTTCTGTGCTTGGCTGATTTCACTTAATGTTCTCCAGTTCTAGCCATGTTGTTGCAAATGGCAGGATTTCATTCTTTTTTGTGGCTATATAATTTTCCTTTGTGTATATGTACCACAATTAGTTTATCCATTCATCCACTGATGGACACTTACATTGATTCTATATCTTGGCTATTGTGAATAGTGCTGAAATAAACATGGGAGTGCAGATATATTTTCCATATACTGAATTCCCCTCCTTTTTATATATACCCAGCAGTGGGATTGCTGGGCTATATGGTAGTTCTATTTTAGTGTTTTGAGGAATCTCCATGCTGTTCTTCATAGTGGTTGCACTAATTTACATTCCCACCAACAGTGTACAAGCGTTCCCCTTTCTCCACAGCCTCACTAGTATTTGTTATTGCCTGTCTTTTGGATAAAAGCTGTTTTAATTGGCATGAAATGATATCTCATCATCATTTTAATTTGCATTTCTCTGATAACTAGTGATGGTGAGCATTTTTTCATGTACTTGTTGGCCATTTGTATGTCTTCTTTTCAGAAATGTCTACTCAGATCCTTTGCCTATCTTTTAATCAGATTATTTGATTTTTTTCCTATTGAGTTGTTGGAGCACCTTATATATTCTGGTTATTAATCCCTTGTCAGACAGGTAGTTTGCAAATATTTTCTCCCATTCTGTGGGTTTTCTCTTCACTTTGTTGGTTGTTTCCTTTGCTTTTTAGCTTGATGTGATCCTTTGGTTGACTGTGCTTTAGGGGTATTATTCAAGAAGTCCTTGCCAAGGCTAATGTCCTAAAGCATTTCCCCAATGTTTTCTTTTAGTAATTTCATAGTTTCAGGTCTTAGATTTAAGTCTTTAATCCATTTTGATTTCATTTTTGTATATGGTGAGAGACAAAAGTCTAGTTTCATTCTTCTGAATATGGACATCCAGTTTTCTGGCACCATTTCCCTACTGTATGTTCTTGGAAACTTTATTGAAGATAAATTCATTATAGATGTGTGGATTTATTTCTGGGTTCTCTATTCTGTTCCATTGGTCTATGTATCTGTTTTTATGCCAGTACCATGCTGTTTTGTTCACTACAGCTCTGTAGTATAATTTGAAGTCAGGGAATGTGATTCCTCCAGTTTTATTCTTTTTGCTGAGGATTGCTTTGGCTGTTCTGGGTCTTTTGTGGTTCCATATAAATTTTAGAATTATTTTTTTCTATTTCTGTGAAGAACGTAATTGGTATTTTGATTTTTAAATACAGATGCATTTAATCTGTAGATTGCTTTGGGTAGTATAGACATTTTAACAAGATTGGCTCTTCCAATCCATGAGCATGGAATATTATTCCAAAATGCAACATATTTTGTGGGCTGCTGAGTATTTTGTGTGCCTACATCCCTGGCCTACACAGGCAAGTGGTGTTTTCTTGAATTAGAGCCATTGTATTATTTCTGTTTTCAAAATTTTCATCTTTGCCTAAGCAAATTTTTCATATATTTGTATCAAGCACTTCTTGAGCTTCACCTCAAATCTTTTGATCCATCTATAGCAGCCACAATCAACTTTGGGCTGCTAAATTTATCAGGCCCCTGCCTCAACTGCACCTCCTTCTCTTGCTTTCTGCCCTTAGACTTCTCTAACATGAGATGCCTGTGGAAACCTGGTTGGTACCAATACATTCATAAATCTGGAAGATTTCCATTCTCTAGGACAATGCTTGGTTAGTGCTGAGCTGGAGACAGTGGATAAATGCTTGCTCTTCTTCCCCGATACCGACAATTCAGAAGTGCATTCTATGTGGCCCCTCAGACAGCCTCGGTGGGACCAAGCCCCAGTTGCCCATAGCTATGACTGGATGGATAATGTATCCTTTTTTTTTTTTTTTTTTTTTTTTTTTAGCAATTCCTCCTTCCCTATTTCACTCTTCTCAGTCTCCCACTAACAGCCCCTGAGGTCACATCCCCAAGTAAACTACCTTCATGAAAGATGTGTTTCAGATTTTGCTTTCTGATGGGAAGCCAGGCTAAGATAGTATCATAATGCCAAACAATTAGCTAAGCAAAATTGCTGAGTGCCTGATCTTACATACAAGAAGGATGATTTGGCTTTGCTACAGCTGTGTACTGTGTCTCTCTGTGTGTTCTGTATTCTCTCCCTATGATTTCTCTTTCTCGTCAGTAATGGAGAAACTGATAGACTATTTGATTTGGTGGGCCAGGACTGATGTTCTACTTCTATTAGGGTCAGGTCAAAAAACAGATTCTCCTTGAACTAAAATGTGAAGATCATGACTCTTCCTATGTAATACTATTAACACCCCCACCTCTACTCAAGTATAATTACCTGTGGGGCCTTCCTGTAACCACTTTACCTACTAAGTCACATTGCTTAAACAGTTTTCCCCAAAACTTAAGCTCCCCACATTTGTTTCCTATAACATCATTTTTACCACCTCCCATAAAACAAGAATATTTACTTAGTGTGGCTTTTAGTTTAGCTGGACAATATAACCAAACCCTCAGAAATAGAAAATTGTGGCACCAAGTAGCACATTCTTGGCAAAATTCTCCTTGACCTCTTTTCATTTTCTTGCTAGAGGACTTTCCAAAACCTACTCTCCTACCTGTCTACTCTGAGCCAGAGAGTGTTGTCTCTGTTGTGTTCATGTGTTTCTATGTTACTATAGGTGCTGTGTTTTTCTCTAGTATATCCCTTAGGCGTTGATGAGGACAATCAATCTGCAAAAGAGTAGAGTCACCCATATTTTGCATATTTCAATCTGGCCTTGAAGAGATGACTACAGATGGGGCTTTTTTCACTCTAACATCTATTATTGCCCAAATGCCTTCTGTTCTCTAGTAAGGCCAGTTTTGTTTCTTCCTTTTAATCAACTATGTGTTTTTGCTGGTTTTTGTTTTGTTTTCACCACAGGCTGTTTCCAACCTCTTTCCAAAAGGCTGAAGAATTTTCACCCTGACAGTTTTGTTTATCTTACATCATCTCCCAATATAACCTCCTTTGTTCAATGTTCCTTTTCTTCAGCACACAGAAACACAGAAAGAAAGTGAACTTTGGAGTCAGACTGGCTTGAGGTCTAATCCCAGCTCTTACTATCTACTATCTGTGTGACTTCGAGTAGCTATTTCTACTTCTGATACCAAGTGTCTTCCCCTACAAAAATAAAGATAATGCATTTCACAGAACCACAGAATTTTTGCAAAGAACAGATAATACACAGGGTAAACACTCAGCAAACGACTGTTTCTTTATCTGTCTCTATTAGTAGCTATATTTTTCTTGAACATACAGTCAGTTATGTTCTTACTCTAGTTGTCTGTTATAGCCAAATTGACTTTTCCCAGCCAACTTTGCTTCCTTTCTCCAAGGTTCCATGCTCACTCTGTTTAAGACTACTTTTTAATTAGTTTTCAATGAGTGCCCTCAGCCTTTCACAAAATGTCTTGAATGTTATTCTATGAAGCATCCATTTCTGAGTAACAACAAACATGTATATCTCATACAGTGTCTGGGGGTCAGACAGCCAGAAGCATCTTAGCTGGGCCCAGGATCTCTCACAAGCTGGTAGTCAAGCAGTAGGCTGGGGCTGCAGTCGTCTCAGCTCCTCTACTGGAGCTGGAGCACACAAAACATGGTATCTGCCATGGATCCTATTTCTGCAATCAAGCAAACTGACCCAAAATTGTAGGTATCACAGTGCTTATTGATTCACTTACTGTGGGCTTACAACCTGGCTCTTCCCATCTAGATAAGATATCTCTAAGTTACGATCAAATCCATCTTCTAATTTTGGGACTTAATGGTTTAAAGTTCACAAAGCTTGATAGGATTTTTACCCAGTGAAAGTCTTTTGTCTCCACATGGAAATGACCTGCAGTGAAGCCATAATTTTCCTCATGGAGCCATTTTGTATGCATTCCAGGGGCTGAAATGTGCCTAGTGGGTCCATAGTTCTGCACTATCTAGTTGAATAGAGAGGATTGGGGATTTGGGGATTGCAACATATTTGAAGTAGATTTTAACAGTTCCCATATTAGCTATGGGGAAACTGCAATAACAATGATGCTGGATGCTTTCTGCTTACTCCTCCAAACCCATGACCCAGCGCCCTGTGCTCTGGAAGACTAAGCCACATGAATGTCATCAGTAGGCTCCCTTGACCTTATCTTCTGGTAGGGTCCAGCCAGCTGGAAGCTCTGGAGGGGGATTGGAAGGACAGGAAGAGAGTGAGGTTGGGCTATGTATCTCCCAGCTCCTTCATGGCCAGTTGGTAGCATGAGCTGTGTCTCTACCCAAGGTCACAGTCCCTGTCAGGAGGTCCTCTCTGCACAGCTCTCCACGCCAGGTTCCCATAGCCATGCTTTCCCAGCCCATTCAGGCTTAGAAGTGGTAACTGTTCTCCCATAGTTGCTAACTCCAGGGTGCCTCACTGTCACTTTTCCTTCCTAAACCCTGCTGACAACTTTGTAAATAGACCTTAATTAAACTCTTCTCCTTTACCCACTTCGAATGTGTCATGATTCTCTGCCACTACCCTAACTGTGAAGTGGTTGGTTTTAAACAGCATAGCCTCCCAGATGCCTGCAGGTATGCACTGAGGCTAAGATGCAGTCACAAGTAATTAAAATAATTGACTATTGAATTACTCAGTGGTTATTTGAGTGAAACTTCATGACTGGCAGCAGTTTTCATTTCTAGAAAATCTATGTGAACAATCATCATTCATTGCCAAAAGCTACAAGCGCTGAATATTAACTAATCAAGGATCATCAATATTAAGTCCAGCAAAATACTTCATGATGTCAAATAATAGGTAACTTCTGTTGAGTGCTAAGTGGCAAGCATTGCATCAAATGACTTACATTTTTTAAGATTATTTTAATTCTCACAAACATTCTGTGTTGTATAATAATTTTGCTATTTGAAAAATGTGGAAACCAAGGCTTAGGGAGGATATGTACCTTACCAGTGCCATCTAGGCAGCCAATGACAGAGCTGGTATTCAAACCCAGGCAGAATCCAGGACCTATATGCTGCTCAATTTCCCTTGATGAGAAAATAACTAAGAAAAAAATGACAAAAGTATGTCTTTGTTTATACAGAAAATATTTGCTACTGTCTTTATGATATAAATGGGTTGTTTAGAATTATAAATTATACCACCACTTGTAAAACTTCTGTTTATTCTGAGCTTGATAGGTGAATTTGCAAAATAAGGGAAACTGAAGCTACTGAGTTTCAAGTATGGCCCACAAATGCAAATACACACACATACACATGCGTGCATGTGCGCACACGCACACACACAAAGTCTAACTCTAGTGCTTACAATTCCTCAACAGGGAAGTGGTTAATATCAGGTCTTCTTATAAAGCTCCTTATAAATAATGTCTGTGTTTATACAACCTGGAAATACTGGACTTTTCCCTGAATGAGGCGTTGTTTTAGCATAGTATAAACAGAGCCTGTGTTAAAGAAGAAGACATCTTTGTGTAGTGACGCTTTGAGCATTTAAACTGCTGCTTGGTTTCACTCCATAGGTGTTTGCATTTCATTGACAGCTGGAGTAATTTCCAAGTGGTTTTCAATCAATATATACTATACGAGTAGTTAAGAATGATCTCTTAAGATGGAAAAAAAAAAAAAAAACAAGAAAAATGTAATTCAACCATTGTGTCTTATTTATTTATTTTTTTAGCATCTGTTATTAAATAATTACCACAAAAATCACTGCAGGGATGTGAAATTCTATGTAATGGTCCATATTTAAAACCCTTTATTTTCATGGAATTTGGTAATATTTGTTTGTGTATTCTTGTTGATTTCTTTTATGTGTGTTTTTTCTCTTAAAGAGAAGGCACTATATGAGTCTGCAGCTTGGTTTTTGCCCAAATTTATATCCATTTAACTCTTTACTTTGGCTTCTTTGGGAGGTGTCAAATTTTATTTTTAAATGCTATATGTAATTCAGGTATTAGCAGTATTTCTATAGATTTTTAAATAAAGCCTACAAGACCCTATTATTATTTTATATAGCAAATGTTCACTTAAATTTACTCACATTTTACCATATTCTTTGTTCTTCATTTCCTCTTGAATCCATTTCAAACCATTTCCCTTCTTTCTGAAATATATCCTTTAGAATTAATTGCTTTAGGGAGGAGTTTCTGAGGGCAAATTCTCTCATTTTTTTTTTTTGCTTTAAATGTTTTTATTTCATATTCATTCATGAAAAATACTGGGTGCATATCAAATAGGAGTTTGACAATTTTTTTAGCACATTTCTGGTATTATTCCACTGTCTCTGGCTTCCTTCGTTGCTATTGATAAATCAGTTGTCAGCCTAACTGCCACTGCTTTGAAGCCATAGTGGATTCTGTTATGTGCTGCCAGCATCCTTTTTGGGACTGAAGGATTTTATTCTCAAATGCTAGATTGCTACCAGCTGACAACCCTTGGCTGTCCGCCTTTACTAGAAATTGCTCTCAACTGAAGAGAGCCACTTCAACCAAGTTCATGTCCCATTCCTGGAGGTAGCCTGTATCTGAATACTTCTCTGACTCATAAATCAGGTGACATGAAAGGCTGCCAACTTTGAGTGGGGGCCAGGGCAAGAAATAGCTCTCCCAGAAGCAAGACTAGGCTGTGGTACAGATGGTCTTGCCATTTGGGTCACTTGATTCAACAGACCCTAAATTCAACAGAACCTTTAGAGTTCTGAAACAAGCATGGGTTTCAAACAAATCCATCATACACTTTTTCAAAAATTGCTTAAGTATGATACTTGGCCCCAGTAAAGACTAAGTGCCTGACTGTGAGGTAAAAAGTGATCCCAAATCCAAAAGTTCCCAATATAGGAGCCACGTTCTGCCGACACACCAAATTGTGCAGGCCCAGAAACAATCTATCATAAGCTGGAAGTTAAATATCTGGGATCAAAGCCAAGGCAGAGCCAGAGGTACAACGTAAGACACAAGGAAGTGAACCCCTATCACCCATCACAATTCCCTTAATGACACTTCCTAAGACAAGCTGAAGGAGGAGGAAGAAGGGCAAGCTTGATTCATGGATGGGCTATCTCATGACCTTGAATGTGCATCAGTATGTGGGTTATAGGTAAAAAATGGA
>CM052440.1:22481222-22512301 GCA_028533085.1 Varecia variegata | reverse complement strand
CCCACCTGGTCCTTTCTGATCCCTTATACACAGATAGTCATAGCAGTGCCATTCACAATAGCCTAAAGGTGGAAACAACCAAATATTCATCAACAGATAAATGGATAAACAAGATGTGGTATATCCATACAATGGAACATTATTCAGCCATAAAAAGAAATGAAGTTCTGATATGTGCTACAACATGGATGAAACTTGAAAACATGCTAAAAGTGAATAAAAGCAGACACAAAATGCTGCATATCATATGATTCCATTTATTTGAAATATCCAGAATAGGCAAATCCATAGACACAGAAAACAGATTTGTTGTTTCCAGGGGCTTGCGGGGAGGAGGGAATCAGAAATGATTGCTGCATGGATACAGGATTTCTTTCTGAGGTAATAAAACAGTTCTAAATAGTGGTAATGGTTGCACAACATCATGAATGTATTTAATGCCACTGAATCGTATACTTTAAAATGGTAGAAATTATAAATTTCATGTGATGTGTATTTTATTACAATAAAAAATTTCTGCAAAACTCTAATAATAAGTATTTGTCTTGTTCCCCAAAACCATTTTGGGTCTCAGGGAAAGTTTCCAGCCATACTAACTGAAATGGGTCACCAGTTTTTCCTTGTGGGAGGCAACCCAAGACTCTGATTGCATTGAATAAAATTGGTCAGCTGTTTTACGAGGAAAACACCTGGCACCAAATCCTGGGCTCTTTCAAGAACTGCTAGCTAAGCCTCTTCCCCAGGGTATTTTCAAGGAGAAGTGCAATGAGTCTGAGCTTGCCAGATTTGTGTGGGCCACACCCAGCAGTTAATAAGTTGTTCCAAACTCTACATGCCCCATCTTAATAACTAGTTCTTCTCTCAGTTTGTAGGTTCCCATAATCATGTGGCTGCTCAAATGAGAACAGCAAAAACCACTAACAATTTGGAGACGAGACAGAGTCCAGAAAAGGAAGAAAAGTCATGAAAATATAAATTTAGCTCGAGGTGTTCCGTGAACACAAGGTAGAGACCTAGAATTAGGGCTTGTTCTAAATTTCAAAATTGACAATATAGTGGTGTCTCTGAAACAGACCCATTTGAGTAAGGAAAACTCTCAAGTAGGGGCTAGACTCCATCTGTATGAGGACATGGAATTGATTGAATAATTCAAAACTTTTGGAATTTAAAGCAAAAAATTCTCTGGTCTGTCTGGTGACAACTGGTCAGAACAGTTTGCCATAACTTAAAGCTGAGAAAACCAACCTGCAAGTAGCAAAGAGTAAAAACTGCAGCTTCCTGTACCCAAAAATAACAGTTAAAAGTACCAGCTTTTAGGTTAGAAGCAGGCCAACAGTCTAGTAGGAAAACATTAAGTATTGAGACGTAGGCAGGAGCCAGATAATGTAAAACCTTGAAGTCTGAATTTTCTTCTAAACCCAATTCAAAGATATTACAGAATTTTGGGCAGGAAATTTGACCTCATATAATTTCTATCAATAAAAGATCACTCTTTCTGGTTGCAGTGTTGGTGATAGACAGATTGCAGGAATCTGAAAGCAAAAGCAAGAACAGCTGCCAGTATAAAAGCTGGATAATGGTGACCTGGGCCAAGGAAGTAACACTAGAGATCTATGGAAGTGGATGGATTCCAAAGTACTTAGAAGCAGAGTCTACAGAAAGAACATGCTGATGGAATAGAATGTGTGGGAAGGGAGCAAAAGAGAAGAGTCAGGAATGACTTCTAGGTCAAGAGGAAGGCCTTAGCATCTGACACTCTCTTGCAATAGACAAAGCCAGTGTCTACCCTGCAAAAAATCTAGTTGGTTGTGCTATCCAACTGACTGAGTCAATGCTACATATATTTTTTCTAAATCATTGCCAGTATGAAAAATGAAAATGATATATCACATTGGATTTTTCTAATTGATAGTGAGATAAAACACTCATTCATATATTTGTTGGCCATTTGTGTTTCTAATATTGATTGTCTGTTCTTTCTATCCACCTTTTCTTACTGGTTTGTGAGACCTGACCACCAACCCTGGCCCCCCTCCTCCCTTTCCAAGCTTCTGTTCTAAGCCCTCTTCTTTTCTTTCTGTAAGTGTCCATACATGAGCTCTTCGATTCCTACAATTCAGTTATTTTCTCAGCACTAATCATCCTAAAATCTCTACCTCCAACCGTGACCTCTTTACAGATGTTCAAACCTGTGGTTCCAACTGCCTAGTCTACATTTTCATCTCTATGTCTAGCAGACACTTTCATGAAAACATGTCGAGAATAAAACCTCAGCCACTCATTTCCCCCAGCCAATTTCTTCTCTGTATTTCCTATTTCTATCTATAGTACCAAATATATCTGAATTTCTCAGACTATAACTTCCTGTACTCATTCACTCATTTTTTAAAACAAATATTTATAGAGCCTCTGCTCTGTGCCAGAACAAAATGCTGGACTCTAAAATTTTACTCCTTAATCTTCTTCTCTGTGTTAATCCTGTTACTAAATCTTGTGGATTTTCCTTCTTGATAACTTCTCAAATTTATTACCACCTTTTCATTGCTGTTGCCACTGTCTTAATTCCTAGTTTCTCCCCCAGATCTTTTACGTCCCATTCATAACTGCATCACACTCATTCCTCACACCTGAGCAAGGTAAATCAGGACACAGCACTGATCATGCCATTTAAAAACCATCTTTGACAGCATGTTTACAAATAAAGAAAAATCAAACTCTTTAACATCGATGGCCCTCTAACCCTATTTCTTATTATTTCCTGCTCTACAACCAACATGCCATGGACATACTTACATATTTGACTTTCTTCCTTTTTTAATCCTATAACTTTACTTAATATATCTTTTTTATTAAGGTATAATTTTATGCATTAAAATGAAGGGAACTTAAGGGTACAGTTCAATGAGTCTTGACAAATGTATACAATTGTGAAACCCATACCTAAATCAAGATATAGAATATTTCCAGCAACCAGAAAGTTCCCTGTGCTCCTTTTCAATCAAACCCAACCCCCGTCACAGGCAAATGCTGTTCTGATTTCTATCAACATAGATTAGTTTTGCCTTTTCCTGGATCCTGTACAAATACAATCATACATGATGTGCTATTTTAGTCTGGTTTCTTTAGCTAAACATAATGTCCGTGGAATTCGTCCATTTTTTTCTTTTGTCAATAGTTTGTTCCTTTTTTTTTACTGCTGAGTGATATCCCATTATATGAATATACCACAATTTGTGTATTGAGTCCCCTGTTGATGAACACTGGGACTGCATCCAGTTTGAGACTATTATGAATAAAGTTGCTGACTATTTATATACAAGTCTTTTTATAAACACATGTTTTCATTTCTTTTGGATAAATATTTAGGAATATAATTTTGGGGTCCTGTGGCATGAGTATATTTAACTTTATAGAGACTACTATAGTTTTCCAAAGCGGTTTTGTCATTTTACACTTCCAACATCAATGTCTGAGAATTCTAGTGGCTCCACATCCTCACCAATATTTGCTGTTGTAAGTCTTTGAAATTTAAGGCATTCTAACTGGTATGAAGGAGTAACTCATTGTATTTTAATGTGCATATACCTGATGACTAGTGATGTCAACCACATTTCATATGCTTATTGTCTATTTATAGATCTTATTTTATGAAATGACTCTTCGAGTCTTTTTTCATCTTTCATTGGGCTTTTGTCTTTTATCATTGATTTTTAGTGGCTCTTTATGTACTCTAGATATAAATATTTTATCAGATACATATATTGCAGGTATTTTCTCTCAGTCTGCATTTTACCTTTTCAGTTTTCTAATGTATCTTATGATTAGCAGAAATTTTTAATTCAAACAAAGTCCAATTTATCATATTTTTTCTTCAATCTTAGTGCTTTATGGAGTCTAAAAATTAATCTTTGCCTACCCACGTAGAAAAAACTTGTGATGCTTTTTTATAGAAATTGACAGGTTTATTCTAAAAGTTACATGACAGTGCAAATGATTTATAATATCAAAAAATGATCTTAGAATTGAAAAGCAAATTTGGAGACAAAGCTACCTAATATCAAGACTTACAACCAAACAACAGTATCAAGACAGAATATATGTAAGGATAGAACAATAAATCAATGGAACAGAAAAGAATGTAGAAATATACCCCCATATGTAACATCAATTAAATTTTTTTTTTTTTTTTTTTTTTTGAGACAGAGTCTCACTTTGTTGTCCGGGCTAGAGTGAGTGCCGTGGCGTCAGCCTAGCTCACAGCAACCTCAAACTCCTGAGCTCAAGCGATCCTACTGCCTCAGCCTCCTGAGTAGCTAGGACTACAGGCATGTGCCACCATGCCTGGCTAATTTTTTCTATATATTTTTAGCTGTCCAGATCATTTCTTTCTATTTTTAGTAGAGACGGGGTCTCGCTCTTGCTCAGGCTGGTCTCGAACTCCTGAGCTCAAACGATCCGCTCGCCTCGGCCTCCCAGAGTGCCAGGATTACAGGCGTGAGCCACCGCGCCCGGCCACATCAATTAATTTTTGACAAGAGATACAAGAAAACTCAATAGATAAAAGAAAGTCTATTCAACAAGTTGTTCTAGAAGGACTGGGTAAATATATGGAAAAGAATGAATATTAACCTTTACCTTACACCACACATAAACTTTATTGGTGGTGAATCATACAACTCATAATAAATACTAAAAATATACATACTTTTTAAAAAATCCAATTATTTTCACCTAAATTTTTCTCCTCCCTATCATTTTCTTTGACAAATTAACGAGGCTGAGCTCAAATTTAGCCTTCTTCATGAAGCTTTTTATGATCACCCCTACCAGAAATAAGTGCTACCTTACCTAACACTTATAGCACTTTCCTTCCACCACTGTATTGTGGTCAAGTGTGTATATGTATGTACACGTGTACACATCATAACCATAACCCTCTAAATGGTATGTTTCCCAACCAGCTCCCGTTCTTCACTCAATTCCTTGAACCATGCAACAGGGTCTGCATCCAACATAGTCTGCAACAGAGTATGCAAAAACATCAACATGAAAAGTGCAGAAAAACATTCAATAAACAGTCTGTTTCAAAAGTGTAATTCCATACAGAAATACTGAGGTAAAGAAAAAGAGGGAAAGGAAGGAAGAAAAAGAAATATTTGTGACTTGCTTATAGGGTAGAGGGAAACAGGAGGATAGAAATAGAGGCAGATCATATGCAAATAAATTTTAGTAAATAAATTTTAGTAAAAAAATTAGTAAATATGTCAATATACATTTACACTACTGCTAGTAAGTCCTTAGCAAGAACATATTGGCAAAATTGCACAGGACCTTTGTGTGAATAACTATAAAGACTTTATCAAAAAATAATTTAAGCTTTACAAATTCTTTTTTTGATGTAAACTAAGAGCATTTGTAAGTAATGCTTTCTGGAGAAATCGATTGGCATTCCCCTAATGTGATCTTCCCCTAAATGATTTCCTATATACTTCTATTTACAGCAAACATCTATGAGACCAGTATAGTGAATAATTTTATTACCATTGTCACTGTTGAATATTTTGCTTTGAAAGACTATATAGATATATTCATTTTTAAATATGTGTATTGCTTGAACTTCTTGTATTATCTTGAGCACAATACAGTCAAGAATGTATTCAGCTTCATGTCTCACCCTGACTCAGGAAAGGGTATGGCATGACAAAGAAACTGCTCTAATGAGCAAGATGAAATGGGAAGACAATAATAAGAGATTTTAAAAACTACTCAGATTTTAGATTTTAGTTGAACAATATAATAAAACCCATTAAAACCTCAGCTTATTTGTTAGACTTCATGTATATCTGTCTCAATAGAGCCCTATTTATTCTCTGAAATTATACCTTTGTTTCAAAGACTGAATCATCTTAGTTATATCAGTATCATGGGATTGTCCTTTTTCATATGAAAATATATGTTTGTAGGTAAGATATTTTTAAATGGCTAAATAAAAATAATCTAAGAATGGTTGATGCTTTATTGTCAAGGTACATTTATTTTACATGCCGTCTCTAAGGTATTTAGAAGAATAAAGCTATTACTATCTTGTTATTGTTACCATTACTACTATTAATAAGATTCTGTAGAAATGCTAGAATAAAGGGCAAGGCTCTCATTAAAACTCTTGATGTGATTTCACACACTTAGTCACCTTCCTGGTAACGCCCTCTTTCACCTCCAGACTTGGTTTCTCCTTAACTTGGAGCACACCCCAATGTTAACAGGAAGAGGTAGGCTGAGGAATGGTAGCATTCAGAAGCCAGTCTGTGTAATCCAAAACAGGACTATTTCTCTGTCTCCAGGGAAGCCTTTAAGTATTGGAAACTTTTGTCTCTTTCTTTACTTCTCTCTTTTCTTGGGACAAAATCCCAGTTCCTTTAACTAGTCCTTATTTGACAAGATTTCTAAAAATAAAATCTTTGGCTTCACTTTTGTACATAATATGATAAATTTCCAAGCAAAATTAATCTTGCCTTTTATTTACTTTACATTTCATAAATTAATATGTGTTCTTTCTATAAAAAGAAGCTTCGTTATAGTTATTATTTTAGGAACCAAAAAAATCTTTTATTTATTCTTGATACATTTGATACAAGATTTTATCTATACTTTGTTCTATTCCCAGTAAATATCAAAGAAAAAATTTATTGCATTTATTAATCCATAAACAAGAAACAATTTAGAAAATTAGGATAGAAAACATTTCCAAGAGCATCACATTATAAATAACCATGTTATATGTCACAATGTAATTATTTTTTACATATACATATAGCCTGGTTTTGTAATCTAAGATACTTCCACAAATTGTACTTCTATTATTAAAAGCAAGCCCAGCTCTTTGATACTGTTAATGAAAAAAATTAAGATTTTTTTTCTGAAACCACAGTAATTCTGACTTTTGAGTAGAATATCTTTGCAGATATTCCTTCTGTACCTTTAAGTATTTATTTGTTCTAAGTAACATTAAATGATTGAAGATATGTACTCTGAATGTGTATACATATTTCTTTAATGGAAACAAATATATCTTCTACCTTGTTTAATGTCTGGTAGGGTAATTGACTGATAAAGTTTGAGGGCTAGGCAAGGGAGAGGGATGGAAGTATGCATGAAAATTGTATAACTATTTATTAATAGCATGAAAATGGTAAAATTTAGAATTTTAATCTGCTAAAATTCATATGATTTTAAAGCACAAGCCTAGATCTTATATCTGCTTCAATGATTATTTAAATATTTTGTTTCCCATCATGAGTTACAACAAAGTATGTTTTACAAAAGGCATTCAGGCCGGGCACCTGTAATCCTAGCATTCTGGGAGGCCGAGGCGGGAGGATCGCTCGAGGTCAGGAGTTCGATACCAGCCTGAGCAAGAGCGAGACACCATCTCTACTAAAAATAGAAAGAAATTATGTGGACAGCTAAAAATATATATAGAAAAAAAATTAGCCAGACATGGTGGCACATGCCTGTAGTCCCAGCTACTCGGGAGGCTGAGGCAGGAGGATTGCTTGAGCCCAGGAGTTTGAGGTTGCTGGGAGTTAGGCTGACAACATGGCACTCTAGCCTGGGCAACAGAGTGAGACTCTGTCTCAAAAAAAAAAAAAAAAAAAAGGCATTCAGAGCAAGAAGTCACATGACTGAAATAGTTAGTGATTGTTAGTCTCATTGTTCACATATATAACATTCAATTATTATTTTCTCTCAATGACAAAAGGGGAAATCTTCTAGGACCTGAATAAATCAGGCCAAGACTGAGGACCTGATGATTTACTCTTATCCCTAATTCAACGGTCAGTTCATTATCTTAGTCAAGTTGCAATAAGAGTCTTAGTCCAGGCTGAACACTTCATAGGACCAGATACTAGAAATACATTCAATCATAAGACATTATGTTGTAGTCTATTTAATGTGTTTCCACCCCAATTTAATGTTACAGTTCCCAAGACCTCAACGTGTCCTATTTCTGAATGCTGAAAATACCTTGAGCCTAATCTTGTATTTTTGCCTGAGTCAGATAATTTATTCTTAAGTATGCCATGCTTCCCTCAAGTTATAAAGAAAAACATTTTCAAAAATGGGTGTAGCAGGAAAAAAAAACAAAACAAAAAAATCTCTCATGTCTGCAAGTAAGTCAAGGCTATAAATCTCCCCGATGATAAACTACCTACCTGCTTCAGCATGCTTGATCTAAGTTTTAAAACTCGTCATATAATTAGCCATGTTCAGGGAAGTTCAGCACTATATCAGACTATATGTCATGGCAAGGATGGCTTAAAATGCATTGTTTTACTTCTAGAAGACAGTGTGCCTTACAAGTAAAAGAAAATGATTTTATACAATAATAATATGAAGAGAGCCAGCAATGGAAAAGGCACTTTGCTAGGCCCTTAGGGCAATATTTGCTAGGCCCTGGAGTAACCAAAACATGGCCTTTTCTTCCTAGAAGGTCACAGTGCAATGGAGGAATGGGAATGAATATAAATCATTATGATACAAAGCCTGGTCTACGTGGCAAAAGCAACGTCTAAAGAGTGATTCATTTTGACAGGGGTAGGAGTTGAGAAAATCTTCTCAGAAGGAAGTAACATTGAATTTGGCCTCAGAGGATCAATTAAGCAGAGAGAAGGGAAAGACCCTAAAGCCTGGGATTGGTAATTGCAGCAAAGATGCAGACTCAGGAAAAAAGCAAGGCATTATTTATGGAGCAAAATTATTATGGGTAAAATGCATGGTGACTCAGATTAGAGGGGTTGAGATGAGGTGCGGATGAGCCTTGAGCGAAAGAGGAATGTAAACGCCATTCTATTAATATCACCAGTGCTCTAAGCAGGAAGACGGCACAGTCAGTTTTGTGTTTGGCAAAGACAGTTGCAGTGGCAATGTCTAAGAGCAACTAGACCGAAGATAGATCAGAAGCAGGCAGACCAGTGAGAAGTCGGTTGCAGTTGTCTAGGGAAGAAGAAATAAGGTAAAAAATGGACTTGAAGTGAGGATGTGGCAGTGGGAATAGAAGAAAGTAAGTGGTTCAAGAGACTTTGTAAAAGTGTTTTCAATAGGATTTAGTGACAGATGTGACAGGAGTGAGAGAGGGGAGAAGTCAAAGATAATCCCCAAAGGTTCTTGCCCCACTGACAGGGTGGACAAAAATCAGACATATTTATACTATCATGACTTTGTAAAGCCCTTGCTTCTGCCTAAACTATCCAACCCCATTCATTTTCTGTAGATACTCCAGTCCTTCATCAAAGATTGGCTCACATTCCACCTCCTGCATAGCAGCTGCAGGAAGAAGTTCACCCTGAAACAGTGTCACCCACCCAGAGGCAGGATGGAGAAGCCATAACAATTAATTCACCTACTGCTTAGCAACAAGATTGCCATACAGAATAGACAAGCTATCAAACAGAGAAAGGCAAGTCCCATGGGGCTCTCCACTGGGTCCTCCCATCCTCCAGGCATATGATTCACTGCTTCCCTGGCAAAGAGAAGTGAAGCTGGGGGCGGGTGGTGGTGGAGGGGAAGACCCATGTTATCTTCCTAATACATTCAAGAAGGCCAAGTTTCTATTTATGGGACAATGTTCTATCCCACTAGGAAAGGGATAGAACATTTCCCACCACAATGAAGATAATGATGATGACTATAAAAAAGAAGATGGTGGTGGACCTTTTTCTATCCCTAATTCCTTTCTAAGCCCATCAGAAACAAATTAGATCACCAGAAGATAAGCAGAGAGAACTTTTTTTTTTCCTTCTACACCCACCGGGGTTTCCAATCTAAGCCCAGGCTTTCTGCCCACCCACCCACAGAAATGCACCAAAGAGAATTGGGTGTATTGTACTGAAGATGATGTTACTTTCTAAGAAGGGCGTGGATATATGTTAGGCAAGATAGCGATGGTTAGAATTTGTGGCAACACGAGTATATACTTGAGAATTTTCTAGAACCAAGCCTGGTAGGCTTTACGACTTACTAGCTGTATATCCTTGGACAAGTTATTTAACTTCTCTGTGCTTCCATGTCTCCTCTGAAAAACACATAAATAATATTAATACTTCCCTCATAGACTTATTCTGAGTAATAAATAATACATATAAGACACCTAGAAAAGTTTCTGGCACATAGAAGAATTTAATTAATTATTAATATTTAGTTTTTTGCAATCAATATTAAAATCATGTTTTATATGATTCCGGAAGAATATGATAGTATAGTTCTTCTATGCATGCAATGGACTATTTTTCCTTGGAGTAACGAAAAATAGAATGTATTATAGTTTTGCACTTACTAATACAGGGGCCCTAATATAACCAATGGAAAATGACCATGTTCTCATAATTGTCATTAAAAAATAAAATTGATTTAATGCTTATAACCCCTTATCCTGATAACTCTTTGCTAGGCATCCTATGAGGAAGGAGTGAGACTGTTGCTAACACAAGTTTTTCTTAAAGATTTATGTTATATTATCTTTTAATGAATACATTAGAGAAAACATTTGTGAGGGAAAAGATATAAGATGGTAGCTGGAATCAATGCATACGCCCAATCTGCAACTGAGCTATTTGGCAAAGATGACTTTACTTTGGCAATTTGTGAAAAAAGAGTAACAAGACATTAGGTGCTAGGATACCACTCACCAGCTCTAGAATTCTCCCATAGGGTCTTTCCTAGTCAACATTTTCTGTTAATGATTTGAACAGAGACTAAAATGGCATGCATATCTAATCTGCCAGTACCGCAAAGACTGGCAAGATAATGAATGAATAGCACTGGTAGTCAACTGGAGAATTAAAAAGAGCAAGACAGCCTGGAATGTTGGACTAAAATCAACTAGCTATAATAAAAGATAAATGTAGAATGTCATGTATAAAAATAGCAAAATTTACATAGAGTGGTTAATCATTAATTCATGTCTTTTGCTAGAAGATGCAGATATTTTAAAAATAAAAAAAAAAAAAAACATTTTAACCCAGTTCCTCATAATACTCAGTCCACTTAAGGAGAGAGATCTACAAATCGAAAAGTGCAGCAACAGGAGTATTCGTACAAGTACAGAAAAGTACCATCGAACTCGTCCAGTGGAGAGTGAAGAGAGAAAGGAGGGTGTCCTGGTGAAATAGGCCCTTGAGCCAAGAAGAGTTTTATTCCAGCCAGAGGATGTGACATGAAAAAGACACATAGGTGAAAAAGAGTTTGGTGTGTGCAGAAAATTTTGGGCACGAGGATGAAGACCAGGAAATGCTGAGAGATGAAGACCAGGAAATGCTGAGAGGCGATTCTGGAGAAGCAGAAAAAGTGAGCCATGAAGACACTACATCACATAAAGGAGCAGGACTTCCTCATGTAGGCACAAGGAGCTAGACTTCCCCAGGAAGCAGCTTGCTCAGACTTGCATTTCATGTGGCTCACACAAGGCAGTGAGACGGAGGATGATTGTGACGAGGAGAGGAGAAAAGGAAGGGGAAAGAGAGAGACACTGGAGACACAGAACAGGGAGAGAGGAGTAAATGAGTCCAGTGGCACTGTGGGCACGCCAGCATTTAAGAGCCAAAAAAAAAAAAAAATCTATAGAGAAACAGGAAAGAATGGTCAGAGAGATACAGGGAAAACAAGAGTCCTGGGTCTTGGATGCCATGGAGAGAGTTTCAAGAAAGGAGTGATTCACAGTATTGAATGCAACCCTGAAGTCCATTAAGATGAGGGCTTTAAAATGACCTTCCAATTTCACAGTGAGACCAATTGTTAGACTTAATAGGAACAATTTCAGTAGAGTGGTTTAGATGGAAGACAAATTAAAGTATATTTTAAAAAATAAATGAGAGATGAGTAAGTGTAGCATGCACTTTCTTTGGAAGCTTGGTAATGAAAGAAAGGAAAAGGGCAAGGTAGTAGCTGCAAGAGAGATTTCTGTTTCATTTGTAATGGAAGAGATTTGAGATAGTTCAGAGGCAGAGAGGGCGGAACCAGTAAAAGAGAAGAAAATAAAAATAGGTAAGACAAGCTCTGAAGGAGAAAGAAAAGATTGTATTCCATGGGTGGAGAGGTTAGGTATGATAAAAAGAGGATCATCTCATCTTATAAAAAATGGAGAGAAGATGAGGGTGAGTATGGCTAAGTCATTGGGTAAGGGAGTATGTCAAGTTAAAGGTGAACAATTCTCTCCACTGAGAGAATTGCCATAACAATATCTTATTGTTGTGGCAGTGGTTGTATTAAGTCCTACATTTCTTTTCTTGTTTAAAACCATATTAATACAAGATTCAGAAGTTTTGACTTGACAATGTAATATGAGAAAAAGATCCCAGGAGCCAACAAGATGTAAAAGTATTAGAAAAATAAATGTAGTCCTGGTCTACTTCCATAGAGATGGCCATGCAGGTCACACACCCCAATACGCTGTTCAGTTTTGAAGGGCTTCATTAAAGAAAGACATTGTGAAATAAAGTAATGTTCAGAAGAGGGTTATAAAATGACTATAACCCTGTAAAGCCACTTAATAAAAAACAGTTGAAGGAGCTTGGTATTGTTTGCCCCAAGAAAAGAAAATTTAGAAACGAAGCTATCATAGAGCACAGGGAGGATATTCTCTCTAAGGGGCTCCATGGAGCAGCATTTGGATAGGACAACGAGGTAGGTTTTGGTTTAAGAGAAGGAAACACTCACTTACAAAGTTTTGTAACTCTCCAACACTGAAAGCGTTTAAGAGATTTGATGATCAAAAAGCAGGAAGGTTGTAACAAGGATTTTAGCATTTGGAAAAAGTTGATTATCTTCGAACTCTTAAGTTTCCATAATTCTGTTTTTAAACATTGTTTATCCATCTTTGAGAGTTTAGGGGATGAGATATGAAACACATCAGTTTTAGTATCTACTGGGATGTTGAATGCATAGGAACAGGAGAGCAGATAAACTATAATGTTTAATGTTTGCACTGTAGGGGTTTGGCACTCAATTTTGCAAGTTAGTTTCATTGTGTAAGCCACTAGTAAAAAGGTAATTTTCTGGCCGGACGTGGTGGCTCACGCCTGTAATCCTAGCACTCTGGGAGGCCAACGCAGGAGGATGACTTGAGCTCCAGAGTTCGAGACCAGCCTGAGCAAGAGTGAGACCCCGCCTCTACTAAAAATAGAAAGAAATTAGCCAAACAACTAAAAATATAAAAAATTAGCCAGGCATGGTGGCGCATGCCTGTAGTCCCAGCTACCCGGGAGGCTGAGGCAGGAGGATTGCTTGAGCCCAGGAGTTTGAGATTGCTGTGAGCTAGGCTGACGCCACGGCACTCTAGCCCGGGCAAGAGAGTGAGACTCTGTCTCAAAAAAAAAAAAAAAAAAAAAAAGGTAATTTTCTGTTTCAGAACGGTGAATTCCAATCCCTTGTATTAGTAATGAGGAAGATGTCCGGAAGCCTGTCAGAACCTAGAACTTGACAATATGTGAAAAATGGCCATTGACAAGACCACAGTGTGCGTAGAGTGGGCAGGCGTAGAAGTGTGTGCAGGTGTATAGTGACGGAGAGAGAAGAGTGAAGGAATAAGCGAATATGTAATCAAGCATCCAAATTTACTAGAGAGGAAAGGATACGGAAATGGAGTTTGTGGGACACTAAAGGACCCCAGGCAGCCAGAGAAATTTGTCCATGAGTACAAAAATATTAAGTGAGCGTTGCTGTGTTGCCTACAGATGTTTCCCAACAACCAATGAGATGATCGATTGCAGCAAATGATAATCACTGAGCCTGGCTTAAATGGAAAAGGAGGGCTTTATTATAAGAGGCATGAGGGTATCCTCAGATACAGGGCTTCAGAAAGGGACTGGAACCCAAAACTGGAATATTATTGAGACGGTGTTCTCCTTTGAGCATCTGCTTTTATCTTAATTCCTGTTGCCTTTGTCTCTTAGTCTACACAGGAACCAAAATGCTATACTGTAGTGCCAGATCCAAACCCTCCTCCCAAAATCCATCAGCCTAATCTGTGTCGGGAACCTACTCCTGGTCCAATAGACTAGGACCAGAAAAGCAGTGCCTCCCTGAATTAATCAGTTGCCAGGGCTCCATTGCTGGTACCTCATGGATGGGGTTGGTGAGATGCTATTTATAGAGAAGCTAAGATCAAACAAAAAACAAAATATATGTTCACCAAAGGGAGTATATATCACCAAAATCTTTTCTGATATACTGACATAAATGCTGTGAATCATTAGATTTTTCCAAACCACAGAAGTCAACAAGAACCATGGGAGTGACCAACAATAGGACATTTTTCTCCAGATTGCACAAATGACATCCATGAATGCTAAAAGTCAATAAGGCAGAACAGTTACCTGTGTGAACTTTGTAGTTAGAACCTGTCTTCAGGGCCCGGCATGGTGGCTCATGCCTATAATTCTAGCAATTTGAGAGGCCAAGGTGGGAGGATCACTTGAGGCCAGGAGTTTGAGACCAGCCTGAGTAAGAGTGAGACCCTGTCTCTACAAAAAAAAAAATTAGCTGGGCATGGTGGTGTGTGCCTGTTAGTCCCAGCTACTAGGGAGGCTGAGGCAGGAGGAACTCTTAAGCACAGGAGTTTTGAGGCAACAGTGAGCTATGATGACACCACTTGACTGTAGCCTAGGTGACAGAGTACAAACCTGTCTCAAAACAAACAAACAAACACCCTGTCTTCAAATTATGCCTCTACGATTACTGTCTATGTGATGTGACTTGGGGCAAGTTAGTTACCTTTTCTGTGCCATTTTCCTCCATCAGTGAACAAGGGCCAGTGTTAGCATGTGCCTCTTGAGGTTACTATGAGTGGCAAATGAGATAACACTCTCAGAGTATTTAGGAGAGTGTGCGACACAGAGTAAGTGTTTCTGAAATGGGGCTGTTGCCCTGAGGCTCAGCATTTCGGATGGCACTCCATGGAAAGCAGGACAAAAATCTGTTTTATTTCCTCTCCTTTTGTCCCAACAAGGGCTGGAGATTTATTCCCCCTTCAATCTTACCACACACATAAACCAGCCAACTCCAAACTATGCTCATGTTACTTTTAATAAAATGGAAAAGAGATAGATTTCAACTGTGGCAGTTTCCTTTCTTATTGGCAGCTGCTTCCTGGACTTCCTGTGTTCCCGCTGAAGGTGTGGCCACCTAGAGCCCTAAAGTCTCATTCCAGGGGCAGTGATCAGTAGTGGGAAAAATTTCATCCCGGCTGATGTGCTGTTGATTAATCAGGAAATTCAGGTATAATTTAATACGGGGGGAGGGAAGGAGGGGCGGGGAGGTGGCTATTGTTTTTGAATCCACTCTTG
The DNA here is from genome assembly GCA_028533085.1 of Varecia variegata. Taxonomy (NCBI): domain Eukaryota; kingdom Metazoa; phylum Chordata; class Mammalia; order Primates; family Lemuridae; genus Varecia; species Varecia variegata. The sequence continues at coordinate 22,496,963 of CM052440.1, read as the reverse complement.
CTCGTTACCTATGCAAATTAAAGGCAGAGCATAGGCCAGTGAGAAAGATATTTTAGAGTTCATGATATCTTGGGTCCTTGAACATCACAGAGTAGCAGTGCCCAGTGTTTGTGTAACACTTTAGAACAATAGTTCTGAATCTTTGGCAGGTATATTGAGTCACCTGGAGGGCTTGTTAAAACACAGATCGCTGAGTGGCAATCCCCAGAGTTTTTGATTCAGCAGACCTGGGTGGGGCCAAGAATTTGCATGTCTAGCAAGTCCCCAGGTGATGCTCACTCTGCCAGTCCAGGAACCACAGGTTGAGATTCACGGCTTTTGAGTTTGCAAAGCAACTTCCAAGGGGCTATCTCATTTAACTCTAACCTTAACTCTGAGGGAGGCCTTCGTATGCCCATTTTTCGGGGGAGGATGCAAAGAAATAAAGAGCTTTAGCATCCAAGCTCTTACAGCTTCTAGCCCACAGAGTTAAGTCAGGGATTCTGTTCTTATATTGCCAAGTTCCACATTGATCCCTCTAACCCCCTAGCTACTTGGTGCAGTGTTAATAACCTATATCTATCATAACCTGATGAAAATAAATAGTTAATGGCACATGACTAACTCCTTTTTTGTAATGACAGCTGATGAAAATGTCATTAAGCCCTTTAAGGACAAGAGCTGTTATATTTTCTATTGTAAAGAGTGGGCACTCAAAACTTTTTTGCTAATTTATTTAATGTACTTTTATATCAGAATGCAAATGCTATGAACTTGAAGAAAACATTGGGATAACTGTCTTAACAGATTAATCAAATTTCCTGTGGTTATGCTGGCTTTTTTTCAAACTACTTTTTACCTATACCCTGTGCTAGGAGCCATAATTCTAATGAAACATTATGAAGGTTGCCCTGAATGAAAATAAGTTTCTGTGTGCAATTTCCTTTTGCAAAACCAACTTCTTTATTCTGTATCTTCATAGGTTTTCAGCAAACCATTACTAAATAATGGTCAAGATATTCAGGCTATTGTCCAGGCTATTTACTTTATTTTCTAATTTAATATGAGGCCTGATTTTTAGTAATTCCATAAAAGACACTATGCTCCATATTTGAATTGTATAACTACATAGTTAAAAAATGATATCACGATTCTGAAAACCCGTAAATTGTTTGTAAAGGGGTGGGGGTGAGTAAGAAAAAGGATTGCAGAGGGATCTTTGGACTTAAATTTCTAAAATTTCAGGTTTCAGCATCAATTGGTTTTAATTTAAAATAATTTCACAAAAGATATAACTGTGTTATCAAGAAGTCTTCATATAAACAAATACAACTTTTTAAGGACATATAGAATGCAAATAATCATAAGAAACAACCAAAGACAGTAAGTTCAGAGGAGTTTCTGGCCATAAAATTTTCTGTGTTAATGAAGGCTGGTGATACAAACTTCCCTTCATTTATTTGGCCCCTTTTATGTGCTAGGCACTATACCAGCACCAATTCAGTATGCCATACCAAGAAGCTGACTATATCTAAGCGGCCTTACTGAAACTTGATATGAATTAGCATGGTTTAGTATAACTTACTTCTAAAGTTTTTGTTCAAAATAGCATCCCACATTATTGGTCCTGCTATGCTCAAATGAAAAATACATTTTTCTAAGTGTTTATGTGATAAAACAGGGAGCTGGGGGGAGAGCAAAGGTGGAAAGGAAATATCTAGTCTGCAATTACTATGAACCAAACACTCATGTTTCCTCGTTTAATCCTCACAGTGATCTATGAAGTAGGCATTAGTAGCTCCACACTGTGCATGAAAACACTGCCAGTCAAAGACTTCCAGCAATGTACTCCAGGCATACCACTGGTGAATGCAAGAGCCAGTGTTTAAACAGCCATTTGACTCTCAAATCATGGCTCTGCCCTTCGGACTGTTACTCAGAGCATGTGGTTATGTGGAGTTGTTTCATCATTCTCCTTGGGACCACCATTTGCACCTGTCTACCCCACCCACCTACCTACCCCTTCCAGCCATACATCCACCACAGTCACTTTATACTCTCCTAAGTTGGCCTGTCCCACTGCTGATACTTAGCTAAGGAACGCTGGAATGCTGTCTACAAAGCTAAAGAAGCCAAGACATCAATGATTGATACGGCATTAATGGTTGATGAGTCATTGGTTTAAAACACCAGGAGTCATCATGTTAGCAACTGACAGCTGTCCATCAGATCTAAAGAACTAAATGTTTAATACCAGCATGTTAGAAATCTGTAGCAAGCCAATGACAGTAAAAGTTTTAGTGAAGGAGGGTTTTACAGAGTCCTTCACATCACACACCCATAAAATGCTTGTGTTATCATTGCAACCAGCAAAAGGAGATTTTTTAAAAAGTATCTTTTGTATGATCTCAATTATGTAAAAGAATCAAAGGGCCAGTAGAAAATATGCCAGAATATGGTTGCAATAAAAGTATAAGTTATTTTTTCCCCTAGTTCTTTGCATTTTTATGTACTTTTTTTTTCTTTTACCATAAGCATGTATTACTTTGGTCATCAGGGAAAGAAAATTAAAAGCAGGGAAGAAATATCCCATGAGACAACTGTCCACTCCAACACCATGAAAGACAGCCTGGAGGTAAATGCTGTGGGTGTGCCGTTCCCATGAGGATAAAATCTTGCCCATTCAGGTATATTTTGAAGCAAGCGTTACTAGCAGAACACTGGGGCTTTCAACTGGATGCCGCGGCCTCCTTGAGGATAGGAGATAGCATCTTATCAGAAGTTATGGGTACATGCTGCTGAATACAAGGTCACAGTATTCTATAATAAAAGGCTTGTTTCCTTTTCCTAAATTCTCCTTTTTTCCCATAGGAAGGAAGACCAAGGCCCCTTTGAGGACAAGGATAAAAACAGAGTCAGCCACCAATCCCTGCAGCCTTGAGCCTATACTCTCCATGGGACCTGAATTCCTATAGGATTCCGAGTATGAAAATTCCAAGCCCGGAACTTCAACTAACACTGGTCTGAAACTTTTGCCTTCCTCAGGGCTCCATACATGCCACGGACCCTACATACCGCTTAAAACAAATATAATGTTATCTATTCCAAAATGTGCTCAAAGAAAAAAAACCTACAATACCAAATGTGAGAGATTTAGAAGAAGAAACAAAGAAGATAAATTACACCCAAGAAACTTCAGATTCATGCAAATAGAATGCAATTTCTTTTCTTCTTTCTTTTTTTTTTTTTTTTTTAAGACTGGGTCTCTCTCTGTCACCTGGAGCTAGAGTGCAGTGGCATCATCATAGCTCACTGCAACCTCAAAAACCCTGGGCTCAAGCCATCCTCCTGCCTCAGCTTCCCAAGTAGCTGGGACTACAGGCACATGCCACCACGCCCGGCTAATTTTTCTATTTTTTGTACAGACAGGGTCTCACTCAGGCTGGTCTCAAAATCCTGACCTCAAGCGATCCTCCTGCATTGGCCTCCCAAAGTGCTAGGATTACAGGAGTCAGCCACTGTTCCTGGCTGAGAACATAATTTTTAAATATTCAAGGAGTTAAAGAAAAAATAGAAAATAATGTAAAAGCAATAAATTATTTTAAGATGAGGATAAATAGATTTTAAAGGGCCAAATGGAAATTCTAGAAATAAAAATTAAACCAGGCACATTTAAAGAGAGAATACATAAAAATAGATCTGAGAGAGTCACCCAGAATGCAGGTGAAATATTTAACTAAAAAATTAAGTGATGGAAAGACCTTATTGAGAAATTAAGGGACATGAAGTATAGAATACATCCCAAAATATATTTAACTGGCATTCCAGAAAAAAATAATAGAGGAAATGGTGAAAAAAATACTACTTTAAGTGGTATTAACACCGATACATACATGCATGAGTCTCCAATTCAAAGTGATCGCCTAATAGAGTACAGAATAAATAAAGATAAGTCCCTACACTGGTGCATAATAGTGAAAGTACAGAGTAGCAAAGATAAAGAGAGGATCCTGAAAGCTACCAGAGAGAAAAGACAGATGACCAACTAAGGAGTAACAATCAGATGGACATCAGAATTCCTTACTTGCAACCACCACAGAGTCTCCTCTCAGCTAAACCATCATTTAGGAATGAAGGCAAAAATAGAGAATGTCTCGGATGCACAAAGGATAAGAAGTAACTTTGCTACTCACGTGAAAGAACTATTAGGCCGGGCGCGGTGGCTCACGCCTGTAATCCTAGCACTCTGGGAGGCCGAGGCGGGTGGATCGTTTGAGGTCAGGAGTTCGAGACCAGCCTGAGCAAGAGCGAGACCCCGTTTCTACTAAAAATAGAAAGAAATTATCTGGCCAACTAAAATATATATAGAAAAAAAAAATTAGCCGGGCATGGTGGCGCATGCCTGTAGTCCCAGCTACTCGGGAGGCTGAGGCAGTAGGATCGCTTGAGCCCAGGAGTTTGAGGTTGCTGTGAGCTAGGCTGACGCCACAGCACTCACTCTAGCCCGGGCAACAAAGCGAGACTCTGTCTCAAAAAAAAAAAAAAAAAGAACTATTAAAGGATACACATTGACAAGAAAGGAAATGAACTCCATGATAAAAGCAATAAGAAGCAATTAAGAGGAAATAAGTCGATCTAAAAAACATATGGTTACATTTAACATTGTGCAGGTATTACAGAAGAGCTCATGATATATGGTATGATAGAATTCTCAATTCTTTTCTGTAATCTAATTATCTTTACGAAAATTTTTCAAAAAGCGATAATAATAGCAACAGTTAACATTTACAGATTCTTGCCATGTTCCAGATATTTTATGGATTATCTCATTTATTCCTCACAAAAATCTTGCAAAACAGATCTACTTGCCAGTCCCACTTTATAGATGTCACAACTGAGTGACAGAGCAGTAACTTCTTCAAGGTCACATAGATAGCATCAATAGAAATGCGTTTGTTCGACCTAGGAAATTCAAAACCCAATTTCTAATCCATGAAATGAAGATGTGGATATTTTGTTTGACCATTTTATAAGATTATGTGAAGCTGAACTAATACTAATACATGCTAAAGTGCTTTAGAAATTGTAAAATATTGTAAAACTTGAAAATATAACCAAAATAGAATGTATGTCAAATTTTAAAAAGGAAAATTTTGCACATAGTTAATAAATGATAACCTTTTTATGCATCCATTCAAAATATATTTTTAATATGGTTTCAGTAAGTAAATATAATTTCAAAATTATAAAGTAGGGGTGTTTCATTTATTTGTTTTCTTGCTTGGTTACTTCTGACCCACCTTATTTCAGAAAAGATTTTTAGGGAGCTAACAAGGACATACACACACACAAAATATGTAAAAAGGTTCAACTTATTTTTCATTTTAGAATATAACTTAGATTTAATTTCTAAATATATAATACACACTTCGCAAAAGCAACTTATTAATTTAAAACATAACTTTGCTTCATTTATCTTCTATCACCACTCCTACCCCAACACACACACATAAAACAAATTTAAGCAGCATGAAAAGTTCATATTGTCTCTTTTAAAACATGAAAATTGCTAATTTTCATACTGCTGTGGCATGGTTCAAGCTAATGATGTGCTAATGTGATATTAAAGTAGTAATTCCTGCAGTTTTAACAGCCTAATCGGGCAGCTGACATCACAATAGTATTGCTAAAATAAGTAAATGGAATCTGACACTCATTGCATGCTAATCACTGCAGTTTAGTTGGTCCCTTATTTATTTTGGATAAGCATTTCATTCTCAAATAAAGAATTAAGTGAGAAAATGGGCCAGAATTTGATAGAGACATTGGTTGGTGGCCATTTCTTTTGGCTCCCATAAAAATAGGGAATTTTTAAGCCTACAGAAAATGAGAACAGATGTAGATAATGACACGATTTGTTATTTATGAATGCAGGTTTTCTCTGGAGATTTAGAAATTATCATGAGAATTATTCATTGAACCTCCAAAAAAAATCAATAAATATTAATATCAGAATGCAAATGTTTTCACTATAATTTAAAACACGGAGAATATTTACCCATTATGGCTTTGAAAAATCCAGGCTGCCCTGAATACGTATTAACTGTGTGTCATCAGATGATTCAGAGAACTTCTCCGAACGACTTAGAATTTTCAAGCAAAACAGTAAAACACATTCTCAATTTTAAAAAAGCTCGTGCATTGTTCTTTCTGAATTTCCAATGGCTCTTCTAGCTTAGCAAAAAGGAGGCTGAATATGTAACTAAGAGATCTGGGCTCAAATATTGGCCTTGCCTTTTAATAGCCAATGTAATTTCAGGTACATTCCTTAAACATGAGTTACACTTTGTACATCTATAAAATAACAATAATAATACACTTGCAGAGGGTTATTTGAAGATAAAATGAGAACAGAGCCTATTATGTAGTTAAATAAATCTGATTTAGAAGTGAGAATATTCCACAAAAACATTAATCAAACTTAGTCACTTTGGGAATTCTATTCTGACCAGTATAAAGCTGATGACACCTTTCTGATGGAAATGAAGCGACAGGTTAAAGAATTATATATTGTCCCCACATTACCAGTTATGATAGTCACGGTTGTATAGGACCTGACTAGAAGCTTCTATATAAAAACACCAAGCTGTTACGACATATTGACTCAATCTTTAATATAATGAGTTCTGAGCAATGGATTGGGTCACTAAGTTTATTTAATCATGAAAATGGGTTGCATTAGTCTATTGTTTCTGTTACAAAGACTACTGTTTGGGCCCACACTGAGAGAAATGTGATAAACAATTGGTTTAATAAAAAATCATCTAGCTAATACACTGTGCAAACATCAATGGAACAGAAAGACTTGTTCCAAAGCTTCTTGGCAATCATTTATTCTATGCTCTGCTGAGTCCAAGACGTCCTCTGCGGTGCCTTAGGCAGCCCCGGGAGGTGGTGAGAGGGGAGCTTAGCTCCTGCTCCACTTGCTCAGTTCAAGTGCATCAGCACTGCCTTTATCACTTTCAAACACTGACCTTTTATCTAAGATTACATTTGCACAAAGGGTTTGGTTACTATAAAAATGTTTAAATAGCTGATCTATTCCAACTTCCTCATTTTAGAAATGAGGAAATTGAAGCCCAGAGAAGCAGTACAAGTCACTAAGATTCCTTCAAAAATCAGTCCTCAAATCGGGAGCAGAAAAGCGTTGCACAGACTCTCGATCCAGGCCTTTTCCACCATATCACTCTTTTGTTAAGATTAATCTCTATCATGAATTTAACGTCAAACACTGTAGTTGGTGTTCTACCTGTATTTACCAATGAATCCAGCAAAATCTCCAAATATTTCCCTCATTTGAAGATGAAGTTCAAGAACAGTAAGGAATGTGCACAAGCCTACCATACAAATCCAGTCTAACTGCAGATCCTGTCCGTGTATTTGCCAAGTTAGGTTAAACTTAACTGTTTCCTGTTGGCTATCAAAACAACAGATCATCAGAAGGTGACCCAGAGGGACAAACGGTGAATGCTATATAGTTAATTGCCAAATTTTGACTCTACTTTTTATGTGCTCTTTATTAAAATCGAGGCACAATGAATATAGATACAGAAACTCCAAATGAAAACCTTATTTGAGAATTGCTTTCATCTTTTTCTGGCCTGGGGATTATCAGTAACCACCTCTTATTTTATGTTGATACTATATTTTATTAGAATAAGCATGTGGCTTTTCTAGTCTTTGATGTATCAGTGATCATGTGTGTGTACATATTAATTTCTTTCCTTGTTCAAGAGGTCTGCTGCTTACATTGCAAATAAAATTTGTGCAAGTACTCATAGAAGGGGGATATTGCAAAGATCTTTTCCACTGGCATTACCATTTTTCAAGTTTCATGTTTGAGCCAGGTTTCTTTGTCTCATGTATCCTCTAACACAGGTAAGTAATGCAGTTTTCAGTGTAATTATGACATAACTCCGTTTTTGTTCTAATTTATCTTTCTTCAAATGTAAATCTGCATTTCATTTATACAGAATGTCAAGGTAAAAATATATATATAATCTTTAAAAATCTCCATACTATGAAACTATTTAAAACAGGTCTAAAAAGAGACCATAAAAGGAAAAGTGATCTATAAATGAAAATCAAATTTAAAAACGGAATGACAATAATTTTATCCTGGTGAGGTATATTTCTGGTAAGGTAACCAGAAAGAAGATACCTGCATACCTCGTTTTATTTGTTTTGCTTTATTGTGCTTCCAAGACATTGCATTTTTATACAAAGTGAAGGTTGGTGGCAACCCTGTAAGTCTACGGCACTATTTTTCCAACGGCATGTGCTCACTTCATGTCTCTGTTTCATGGTTTTGGTAATTCTCAAAATATTTCAACTTTTTTCATTATTATCATATCTGTTATGGTGGTCTGTGGTCAGTGATCTTTGATGTTACTATTGTAATTGTTTGGGGAAGCCACATACGACATCCATATGAGATAACAATTAATCCACAAATGTGTGTGTTCTGACTGCTCCACCAACTGGCTATGCCTCCATTTCTCTCCCTCTTCTCAGGCTTCCCTATTCCCTGAGACACAGTGATATTGAAATTAGGCCAATTATAACCCTGCAATGGCCTCCAAGTATTCAAGTGAAAGGAATAGTCACACATCCCTAACATTAAGTGAAAAGCTAGAAATGATTGAGTTTAGAGAGGAAGGCATGTGGAAAGCCAAGACAGGCCAAAAGCTAGGCCTCTTGTGTCAAACAGTTAGGCAAGTTGTGAATGCAAAGGAAAAGTTCTTGAAGGAAATTCAAAGTGCTATTCCAGTGAACACACAAATGATAAGAAAGCAAAACAGTCTTATTGCTGACATGGAGAAAGTTTTAGTGATTTGGATAATAAATTAAACCAGCAACACCATTTCTTTAAGCCAAAGGCTAATCCAGAGCAAGGCCTTAACTCTCTTCAATTCTATGAAGGCTGAGAGAAATGAGGAACTGCAGAAGAATAGTTGGAAGCAAGCAGAGTTGGTTCATGAGGTTTAAGGAAAAAAGTCATCTCCGTAGCATAAAAGTGCAAGCCGATGCGGCAAGTGCTGATGGAGAAGCTGCGACAAGTTATGCGGAAGATCTACTGAGATCATTGATGAAGGTGGCTACACTAAACAACTGATTTCAACATAGATGAAAAAGACTTCTATTGGAAGAGATGCCATCTAGGACTTTTATAGCTAGAGAAAAGAAGTCATGTCAAATATCTTCTCAGACCACAGTGGAATAAAGATAGATATCAATATGAAGAGTCACTTCAGAAACTATACAAATACGAGAAAATTAAACAACATGCTCATGAATGGTCACTGAGTCAATAAAGAAGACAGAAATTAAGAATTTTTGTTGAAATGAATGAAAATGAAAACACAATGTACCAAAACTGTGGGATAGAGCAAAAGCAGTGCTAAGAGGGACATTTATAGCATTAAATGCCTACACCGAAAGAGTGGAAAGATCACAAATTAACAACCTAACACCACTAGCAAAAAGAGTACAACTTGCTGAAGGCTCAGATAATCATTAGCATTTTTTTTAGCAATAAAGTATTTTTAAATTCAAGTATGTACTTTTGTAGACATAATGCTATTGCACACTTAATAGACTACAGTAGAGCAAGGGACCCTAACCTATGGTGAGTTATATAATTATTTCATTATATATTACAATGTAATAATAAGAGAAATAAGGTGCCCAATAAATGTAATGTGTTTGAATCATCCCAAAACCATCCCCCCTCTCCCTGGTCCATGGAAAAATTGTCTTCCGTGAAAATAGTCCATGGTGCCAAAAAGGTTGGAGACTGCTGCAGTAGAGTATAAATATAACTTTAATATTCACTGAGAAACTAAAAAAATTGTGTTACTTGTTTTATTTATTCATTTTATTGTGGGGTCTGGAACTGAACCCTCAATAGCTCTGAGATATGCCTGTATTTCTGATTGTATTATTATTTAAACCTCTTTTTTAAAACTTTCTAGTGGTTGTCCTAAAGTTTAAAATATAACACTTTAATTAGTCAGAGTCTAGCTTTAAATAGTAACACTTTGCTCATAGTGTAATAACCTTACAAAAGTATATTACCAAGTCCTGTTGTCAGATATTTCACTTTTACGTATGCTATATACCCAGAATAGATTGCCACTATTTTTTTTTTTTTTTTTAGAAACAGAGTCTTGCTCTGTCACTCAGGCTGGATGCAGTGGTACATTCATAGCTCATTGCAACTTTGAATTCCTGGGATGAAGTGATCCTCTTGCCTCAGCCTCCTGAGTAGCTAGGACTACAGATATGCACCAGCAGGCCCAGATGATTTTTTTTGTTTTTGTAGAGACAGGGTCTCACTATCTTGCCCAGGTTGGTCTCAAACTCCTGGCCTCAAGCAATCCTCCTGCCTTGGCCCCATAAAATGTTGGAATTATAGGTGTGAACCACTGTTCCCAGCCTGATTGCCACTATATTTGCTTTAGCAAATAATTATCTCTCAGAGTGATTAAAATAATGAAAAATAATTTTGATATGTAACTTTATTTTTACTATTTTCAACACTCTTCATTTCTCTGTAGATCCAACTTTCCATGTGGTGTTGTAGCCCTGAATGTCTGAAGGACTTCCTTTAACATATTTTTTTGTAATACAGTTATCCTGGGAATAAATTCAGTTTTTGTTTGTATGAAAAAGTTTTTATTGCTTCTTTGTTTTTGAAAGATATTTTGCTGTAAAAAAATCTGGATTGATGTATTTTTTTCCCGTATTTTAAAGATGTCAACTTAGTTTTCTGGCTTGGATGGCTTCAGATGAGAAGTCTATAGATATAAACTCCTCCTGTATCTGCAGCTCCCATGGGTTCTATAATCAGAAAACTGCCCTTGGCTTTTAATAATTCAATTAAAATTTTATCTGAAATCGTTTTATTCACTTCTCTGATAACTCTGTTTTCCTCCCATGCTCTGCTCCAGGTAATCCAGTGCCCAGGTTATCTAGTATTCACATCCCTTGTCTTTCTTCAAATTTTTGGCTAATTCGTTGCCACGCATTATCAGTTCTCTGATGAGTTGAAGAAAAATTAGATTATCTGGCTTTTTATTTTTGTTAGCGTAGAAGCAACATTCTAGCTTTCTACACGCTGACTAGAGGCAGGAGGTATTTCTGATCTAACTAAATGTGCAATATTATTGTTTATTGTCGTATCTACGGCTTATTATTTAAAGGCATGAGAGAGCTTGTAGTAGACCCATGTAATGGCTAATTTGAATTTTCACCTGGACTGGGTCAAGGGATTCCCAGATAACTGATAAAGCATTATTTTGGGGTGTATCCATGAGGGCGTTTCTGAAAGAGATAAGCATTTGGATCAACGGACTGAGTGGAGATCCACCCTCACCCATAATCCACCATCATCCAATTGGCTGAGGCCCTGAATAGAAAAAGGCAGAGGAAAGGCAAAGTCTCTTTCTCTTCGGGAGCTGTGACACAATTCTTCTCCTGCTCTTGGACATCAGAACTCTAGGTTCTCTGGGCTTCCGTCTGCAGGACTTGCACCAGCAGCCCCCTAGGTGGGTTCTCAGGCCTTTATTCTTGCACATAGAGTTAGACCGTTTGTTTCCTCGGTTCCGAGCCCTGTGCACATGTACTGAGCCATGCTCCTGCTTCCCCGGCTTTGCAGCTTGCAGACAGCCTGTCGTGGGACTTCTTAGCCTCCACCTTAGTGGGAGATGTTGCCAGTGGAGGAGCCGATGAGTGTTTGGGGGTAGGGAGCATACAGAACTCTGTACTTTCTGCTCAGTTTATTCTGTGAACCTAAAAATGTTCCAAAAAATAAAGTCTGTTTAAAGGGCGTGGGAGGAGGAAATGCAACACCTAGACCTGAGAATCTAGACACACTTTATAACAGTCCCTTTACCTTCATACTATATGTTATAAACATGGAAAACCAAATTTAAAAAAACTGATAATTACCTAAACAAAACCATGCAGCCAGAAAAATGTACAATGTACTTGGAGAATAGTAAGGAGGCAGTAATTGGTTATGTCTCAGCATCCGGGGATACTGGAAACAAGGCCAGAAAGGCAGGCAAATTAGACCAGATGTGTGGAGTTGTCAATCAGATCAGATAAAGAAGTCTCCACCCGCAGCTAGGGACCTCAAATTTAGAGACAATGAGAACACAATAAAAATGTTGTGTGGGAGAGTAGTATGGAGAAAGTGATCCTTTAAGAAAATGTGTCTGGTGGCCCGTTAGAGACAGATGGAAGGTAAGAGAAACCAGAAACAAGGAAGCGAAATATTAAATTAGTATAATAGCCTAGGAGTTAGAAGTCAAAGCCTGCATTTGGATGCTAGCAATACAAATAGGAGGATACAGAGACAATTTGGGAGCCCTTGTAGACAAAGGATTTATAAGACTGGTTGACTGATTTGATAAGAGTGATGAAGGGAAAGGAGAAATCAGACACACCAGGCTCCATGCTGGGATAATAGGGCCCAATTTTCTCACTTGTATCTTCAATCCTTCCTTTTCCAAGTGTTTTCTCCTTTCTGCTTTTAAACTTGCCCATGCTTGAATTAGCATAAATGTTTGGAAAAGGTAAAAAACACTTATCCTCAAAATGTTTTTGAGGTAAACCATTTCTGAAATAAGAACTTGTTCACCAGCCAAAACTCAATTTGTGTTCAAACTGTGGTTTAAACACTCTGTCCAAACATGACAGATGTTGGAATGAATTGGTTTGCAATTTTTTTTTCAGCTTATTTTTTTTCTCAGCTTCAATAAACAAAATCTTCTTAATTTATCTTCCAGCAAATACATTTACCAAATCTTCAAAATGCATATATACCTCTATAAAGTTAATTGAAAATCAAACTCTTGGCCTTAAAGAAATAAAAAGAAAACATGGACACAAATTTTTTAAAAATGCTTTAAAAATTGCAAAACAGTATACACACATACACACACACACACACAACTCACACACACAATAAAAGAATTTTTTCTTATAGTTACCTCTCTAAATTTTTTACTAACATTTTTGCCTGAGGTTCCATATAAATCTTAGAATAATTTTCATAAAAGGATCCTGTAGGATTTTTTTTATCAGACTTTATGAATTACATAAGAAAGCTTGGCATTCTTGTAATTGTGTATTCTGATTCAATAATGTGAGATGTTTATTTGTTCACGTCATTTCTAATATGCTAGAGTCTGCTAAAGGTAACACAGTGTAAGTGAAATGAGTTTGAGGCTGTTTCTACATATTATCATGAACAATAAACATTCATTGACACTCTCTTTGATGGAGATAATGAGAATAACAACAGGATAAATTCAATAAATACAAAAGGAATTGAGATCTAAAATTCAGCCCTAAGGCCTCTTGGCCTGTCTCTGCCTATTCATTCATCTATAAACTAGGGCTCATAATAGAACCTAGCTTTTGGGATTGTGGGGATTAGATGAAATAATATGTACAAAGTACATAGGGTGCCTAGCACATAGTAAATATTAAATAAATATCTAATATGATTTTATTATTACATCCCTCTCATCTACTATCTAGTTATATTCACTTTTTATTATCACTCCATGTGCAATCCTTAATAGGATCTTAATATTTTAATTCAAATTTAATGTGCTCTTTGTATCTTAAAATATTAACTTTTCCTTATATTAACTGCAAATTCACTCCCAATTTTTTTTGCCTTTCAAATTTTAACATGTTTTTGCTTTTGATAGTTTTATTTCTCTTTAGCTTTTCATCTTGATATTTACCATGGCTTTTTGAAATGTAGAAAATCTTCCCTGCTCCAGAAATACATGGTAACATATGTTTATGTGAGATTTTTTTCTTTTTGCTTTTTTTGTCTTTCTTTTTAATTTATTTATTTATTTATTTATTTTATTTTTTTTTTTTTTTTTGGTAATTGCTGGACATTTTACATTTAACCCTTTAGTACAGCTGGAATTGTAGGGTGAGGGTATGAAGCAGGACCCAAATTTCATTTTTTAACAAACATTGCTTACAAGTCCCACATATTGAATAACGCTTTCCTTTACTATTAATTTATACTATATCTTCACTTTGACTCATTGACCTTATGTAAGATCCAGTTGCTCAAACCCCAACTATAAAAATCTGGGTTCTACCTGCCACTGTCCATTCTGACACTGCTCCTCTGGGCTGAGCACTTGGTGAGAGTCCACTGCCTCACACTGAAATTTCCTTCCTTCCCCACAAATAGCACTTTGGTTTAACTTTGGTTACATCCTAGGTTTCTGACTCCACTTGGCTTCTACTGACCAATCTGCCCCACAGCACATGTGGTGGTGCCCAAGTTTGGTGCTCTCAGAGAGAGATCAGATATTATGGTGTTTATTACTGACCTGGCAACCTTTGGCAGCTCTGGACTTTTACTTCCCTTCCCTTCTGTGCTGTGAGTCTTTCAAACCCACAGCTCTGTTCGACAGCTTAATTTAATCTAGATTGGCAGAGATCTTCAAGGTCAAAGCAATGATGTGCTTACCTCTCTAAATCCTAGCTCTTAAATAATGTCTTACTATTCCTTGTTAGATCTTCAGTGCTTTTATGAAAGCATTTTATATTTTATCTTATGATTTTCATTCTTTTTGGCCTTCCCTTACCAGATATACTCTCTGCATTACAATTTATCTTTTCAATTAAAAGCACATGTATTGATTCCCTACCTAAATTATGTTTCTTCAAGACAGAATCATCCTAGGTACCTAATGAACTGCTTAACCCACAGTAGACACTCAAACAATATTTGCAGTCATGTGCCACATAATGATGTTTCAGTCAGTGATGGACAACATGTATGACAGAGGTCCCATGAGATTATAATATTGTATTTTTATTGTAACTCTTCTATGTTTAGATACACAAATAGTAACCATTGTGTTACAATTGCCTGCAAGTATTCAGTACAGTAACATGCTATACAGGTTTGTAGCCTAGGAGCAATAGGTTATACCACAGAGCCTAGGTGTGTAGTAGGCTATACTATCTAGGTTTGTGTAAGTGCACTTTAGACAAAATCACCTAACAATGCCTTTCTGGGAATGCATCCCTGTTGTTAAGCGATACATGACTAATTATAGAGATAGCAACGATGATGTCAGAAAATCAGAAAGCTTCAGATTGCAAGAATGGCCAAATAACTCTTAATACTCTAAAACATTAACTTTGTTTTATTTCAGCAAATTACAGGGGTATAAATGTTTAGGTTATGTATATTGCCCTTTCCCCGCCCGAGTCAGAGCTTCAAGCGTGTCCATCCCCCAGACGGTGTGCACTGCACCCATTAGGTGTGTATAAACCCATCCCCTCCTCTCGCCTCCCATCTGCCTGACACCCAATGAATGTTATTACTATATGTGCACTTAAGTGTTGATCAGTTAATATGAATTTGATGGTGAGTACATGTGGTTCTTGTTTTTACATTCTTGAGATACTTCACTTAGTAGAATGGGTTCCAGCTCTATCCAGGATAACACAAGAGGTGCTAGATCACCATTGTTTTTTGTGGCTGAGTAGAACTCCATGGTATACATACACCACATTTTATTAATCCACTCATGTATTAATGGGCACTAGGATTGTTTCCACATCTTTGCAATTGTGAACTGTGTTACTATAAACATTCGAGTGCAGTTGTCTTTTTTACAGAATGTCTTTTGTTCTTTTGGGTAG
>CM052440.1:22439412-22480722 GCA_028533085.1 Varecia variegata | reverse complement strand
TTGTCATTTTACATCTTACAGCATGTTAAGCAAGCAAGAGATTTCATAATAAATGGTAATAATTTACTCATCTTCATATTCCCAGTACTTAGCATTACATCAGGCAAATTGTAGGTATTCCACAAAGATAATAATAACGATAAAAGAAAAGATAGTGGAAAAAATTACTATACTAGAAATCAGAGAATCAGCTGGAGCATAATTCGCTTATGCCAAATTACCTGTACAACGTGGAAGGGAGTGATTGTGCCTCCCTGGGATTTCAAAAGACAGAGTTAAACTGGGCATTCTCTAGGTTCTTTCTTTTCTTCTTTAATTTTAAAATATTAAGGCTCTAAGAACTTGAGAATGTCTGTAGATTCAACACACCCATTAGATATATGGGGAGACTGAGGCTAGGAAAGCTGACCACCGGGTTTAGAAGTATACGTGATTAACGTCAGAGACTGGAACTCAGAGCTCATGACTCCCAGCCCAGCCCCCGTGGGTTACTCGAGCACATTGCTACTTCGAGAGTATTCCATGAACCAGTAGCATCAGTATCATATCTCCTGGGAGCTTGACAGAAATGCAGAACCTCAGACCCTATCCCACACCTACTAAATCAGAATCTGGATTTTTAACAAGACTCCCAGATAATTCATATGTGCATTAAAGTTGGAGAATATCTAGGCTTCCTAATAAATGCTTAAGGGCTGAAAAAGTAAAATAATCTGCTCAGTTAGGGAAATGTTCCTTTGGATATCTTAACACCGAAACCATTTCTTCTACACACCTCTCACTAATTCATTTAACAAATACCTCCTGAGCGCTCACTCCTTGTGCGGTGTTGTAGAAACAGAGACAGCAGGTCCTTGCCCTTCTGGAGCTCACAAAGCCCCTTTCTCTTTTCCCACGTCCTTTTCTCCCTCTCTGCCCTCTCTTTGCTCTTTACCTTCCCAACCTCCTCCCACTCCCCATCTTAATAATGCCATGACTAGGATCTCATTTCTGAAATCGTTGCTTTAAGAGCAAAGTATTTGATTCATTTGAAATTCCAATTTCAGAATAGTGATTTCAAATGTTGGAAAAATTTGATTTGGCTCACTTCCAAGCAGCTTACATTATAATATCAGCACGACCCTAAAACTGTGTATAAAGAAGACAAAAGCACTCAGAACACTTTGGGGGGGAATTCTCTGTGAATACAGTAGTCATACACTTCAGTTTTCATTTTTTCCTAACGCAGTCTTTTCTCTAGGAAGATAAAAGGTTGCTAGCACAAAAATACAAAGAAATTGTATTTTTTTTTCTGAAATATGTAGAGCTGGCACATCTACAGCCATAATAAAGTGTTTATATTTTTCATTGAGGAGAAAAGGAAAAACGTTCAATATCAACAGATTATTTTCATTCACAAACTTTGCATGAAACAGAAAATTAAACATAAATCCAGTAAATTAATGATGTTCAGATGACTCATGGAGACGGAGTCTTTACATTAAGCAATTGGATCCCAAGTCATGGTTATGTGATGCTACTCAATTCCTCTGAGGTTTCTATGCCTGGCATTTTAAGTCCCAGTGTTTGAAAGTTCTACACCTTTCTTTCTTCACACTCCCTCATACTTCTGAAAAGCTCTGAACTCATTTCATTCTTCTTTCCTTTCCTTGTCTTCAGAGATATTCCGTGATGATTCTGCTTTTCAAAATCAAGACTGCTTGAACTTTAGCTGAGAGTAATGAAATTTCAATCTTGCACACAATGGTGACTACATCCTTTCCCTGCTCTCTTGGTGTAGTTAGAATTGCAGCTGCCCAGCGGGAACAATAGGACCACTTCTCAGTTCTGAGGGATTGGCTGATGCTGAACAGCAGTGCATAGAAATAATCCTTGGCAATCCCATGGGTGACATTTCTCATTCCTTATCACCCATGCTGCACACAGCCGGAACTTGATAAGACACCCAGAAAGAAGATAATGGCTGCTATCAAGCTGTCTAGGTAGAAATAATAATAATAATCTGTTTATGGAAGAGCAGCTGTCCTATTGTTCTGGATTTCATGAAATCTCAGTGTCAGATCCTCTCTCCCAAGCCAGCCCCATCCCTGTTCCTCATGCCAACCCAATCACTTTGGGGCTTTAATGATGGGCATTTTTCCCCTGATCTTTTGATACAATAGACAAGGATGCACATAAATATCCCATAATCATATTCAGTCACAGGATGTACTTAAAAGGACTAGAGAAGAGGCATTTCATAGGAAGATTCGAAGCCTGAGAGGACTTTGTAATGAATATAAGAAAGCCCAGTATTCCTTTTTAAAATATGCACAAAACCCAGAATTACTGCAAATGAGTAGTTCAGTAATCATTCCGGTCTGAAATCCTAACCCCTAAATTTTGAAAAGTAGGTCTCCATTTCTCAAAGTGAAACCCCGGAGAACTGTGATATAGCGGTTGCCAACAATGAAGGTCACATCTATGTTCACTGCTTTTCATTTGTCCTGAACAGAAAAGCCAAAGGTTTAGCGGTAACCTGGCAATAACGTCATTGTTCTCCTTTCCTTTGCACCAGATTGTTCTCCTGGCTGGAGAAAGATCTCCCTTAACTGAATATGTGGTCACTTTATTTACCAGTGTTCAGATCGAGCTTTCTCTTCATCACTGTCATCTTCACGTAGGGGTCTCTGTGGACGTTACTTTTCTTTCATTACCTGCCCACCTATTTCTGGGGAAAGAACTAGACAGCCACGGCCTTCAGGGTGAAGTAAACAATAGAACAGAACCAAATGGGGCACTTCCTTTTTCCCTCTATGCAGTGTAAACCCATAGCCAAAATTTGCATGTTCATTTCCAGAGAGAATCGACCCCTTCATCCCTGAAACAACTGTGCTGTAAGGGTCCCACCATTGCAGTGAGCAGAAGGTCAGGGTGGCCTTTGCCTCTCTTTTCTGTGACTTGCCCAGAAGTCATCATCACCTCCAATTTACCTAGGCTGAGCTCACTCTCTTCCTGTGTCCCCTTTTAGTAAGGCATGGCAATGGCCAAAGGAGAACAAAGAGGGAAAAAAGTGGAGAAACAACTTTCAAGTGTTTCGCACTGACTGGTTTCTCCATTTTGTACAATAGCATTAGGCTGTGAGCCAGCTGTCTCTGCGTCTGAACAACCCCAGGTCTCTTCCTACACAACAAAAGCCCGCCCAGCTAAAAGATCTCTCCCTCCCTCCTTCTGTTTCTCTCTCTTTCTCCCTTTCTCCCCTCTCCTTCTCTCTCTTTGCTGAGTGCACGTCCCATTTCCCAGGGCCATAATCAAGTACTGCTTTCTCTAGGCCTCCTCTACCCTCTCCCGCCCTCCAACAGAATGAGATAATCACGGTATTTTGTACATAGCTGTATTATAGCCTTTGTCATTCCACATCACATGTCTTTCTTGCCAACCAGAATGTGAACTCCAAGAAAGTAGGTAAATGCTTTTTTATCTATTCATTCATCTTTGGAAAAGCAATTTAGCAAAATGAGTAAGGAAATGGGTTTTGCATCAGCTCTGGGCATGAATTCTAGCTCTGAGGGTAACTAGCTGCATGCCCTTGAGTTTTCTGGGACTCAGTATGCTAACATATAAAATGGGGCTATTTTCACAAAGTTTTCTTAAGGATTAAGTGAATTAAAGTATGCATATGTAAAATGTTTAGCACACTGCTGACATGCAATAAGCTCTTGATAAATGGTAGCTATTATTATATTAATAGTTAATTATCATGAACTTGGTATCCTCAGCCCCTCCCACAGTAGACTATCAATAAATGTATATGAAGAGTACAGCAAAAGAACAAAAGAAATACACACACATATCTACAGTACATAGGCACATACTGTATATACATACACATGACAGTACATACACATACACTATCACCCTCCCACTATAAATTACATTGCTTTCTGCTTAGATGAGCTCTCAAAATGCAAGACAATCTGTCGACTTACAGAGGGTATATGAGAGGGGAAGAAACTGATCACAAAAGGGTTTGCAGAGATTCTTCTTTCTAGCAGCTTTACTGTAAATGGGGGCCTCAGGGAACCCAAAAGTTTTCCTCTGTGAATGCCAAATTTGCCATCTCCTTCTGCCATCAAGGCAGAAACACATCCATCTGCATAACACAGGTGGGAGGCAGGTGGCAAGAGCAGGGTGCTTTTCACCCACCACCAGTCAGGCCCTCAAAGGGAAAAGCCGAGGTGATCGAGTCTATGTTCACTTGCCAGAATGAGTCACAGCAGAATTCAGGAAGTAAGGAGATGTGGCCTTTAACTTGCACTTCCTTCTCCCAATAGTCCTTTTTTGCACAAGTCATTATAAATCACCTGGTCTCACACCACGAGTGACTGTAAAACCCTGGAAATGTCTGGATTCAGACTTGGCATTTCCCCCATAAGACACCAAAGGGGTTAATGTCTGGCCAGTAATCAAAGTCTGGCAGCTTCTACCCCACATATAATGGGCATTGTTGTTCCTGAGAGTTTGTCTGTTTTTTCTGGCAGGCTTTACTGTTTGGAACTGATTCTAAAACAGAAAAGGAAAAAGTCAATCTGCATTTTTTTTTTTTTTTTACGCACACATGCAACAAAACATAAGGCTGGCCATAGAACTGTTGTTTTGCCAGATTTCCAGGAAAGTTGTTGGCTTACTATTCAGAGAAGATGACTTATCAACTTAAAATACATTTACCTCAAAAGGGAATTCATTTATGTATGTACGTGAGACCCACTTAATATCCTAAGGCGGCTGCCTTCTCTCAGATATGAAGCAACACATTACAACTGTATTAGCTGATAAGTGAACTGTGGCTGGCCCATCCATCTGCATATAAAATCCATTTGCATGACGTTATTAATGCGCTTGCTCATCAACCTTCCCAGGTCACTTGCAATCTCAGGACATGCTTCTCACTCCCACCTGATGGGCCCCCAGATGTTTCCATCTGAAACCACATGAATATGTCTACATTACCAATACAACAGAATCCCTTTGCAAAACATCAGATTCTATTCCAGTGGGAAAGGACAGGTTTTATTTTTATCTCCAATCTGTCATGAAACAACACTTTTTTATAAACCAAAAATCATTCACTTAGATGTCAATAGCACAACAAATTTTTATAGACGTGTCTAAATATTTACTCTTAGTTCTGTACTTACCTTGTCATGAACCAGTAACAAGCAGTTTGGGGATCAAACTGGTCCATGGACCACACTTTGCTGGACCATGGGTTTAGTTATATTGCTGGTAGATCACAGTCTAGATGAAGGTTCACAAACTGCCTCTGTAAAGAAGCAGGGGGTAAATATTTTAGGCTTTGAAAGCCATACAGCCTCTTGTAACTACTCAATTCTGTTATTGCAGTGTGAAAGCAACCATAGCCAATACAAAAAAAATGGATGGGCTATGTTCAACAAAACTTTATTTATCAAAACAGACCACAGGTTGCATTTGGCCGACAAGCTGTGGTTTGCCAACCCTTGGATGATGATGTTGATGATAATTGTAGCTAACATTTACTGATCAGCTACAGCATGTCAATCCCTCCCTATTCTCCCACTATACCCATGGGTTAGGTAACACTGTTTTAATTTTACAGATAATGAAAATGTGACATCAAGAAATTAAAACATTATTTCAGTTTATTCTGAAAATAGGTGATGTTCCAGGATCCAAACTGCAGTCCCTAGGCTCATATCATAGCATAAATATAAAACAAGTGGGGTATATTTTTCACTATGAACAAAAATCTTAAAATATTAGTGTCATCATGGCCATCTTCTTCCCTTTCTCATTTCTCCACCCATCATCAACCTCAGCAGTATCAAAGTCTTAGTGAACAGTCCTGCTCAAGGATCTACATTGAGTCAAGGTCAGGCACAAATATATCCATATTAATACAAACATTCACTTATTCGACAAATATGTGTTGAGTGCTTACTCTGTGTCAGACACTAGTCCAAGCAATGAGCCTAAAGCAGTGAACAAAACACACAAGATCCTGTTCTTACAAAACTTATATTCTCGCAAGGGGAGGTAGACAATAAGAAAAGAAATATATATTTTTTCCCATTCTGTATGTTGTCTGTTCTCTCTAGTGATAGTTTCTTTGGCTGTGCAGAAGCTTTTTAATTTGATCAGGTCCCATTTATTTTTGTTGCTGCTGTGATTGCTTTTGGGGTCTTCTTCATAAATTCTTTGCCTAGGCCAATGTCTATAAGAGTTTTTCCAATATTTTCTTCTAGAACTCTTATGGTTTCATGCCTTAGGTTTCAGTCTGTTATCCACCATGAGTTGATTTTTGTGAGAGGTGAAAGGTGCGGATCCTGTTTCAGTCTTCTACGTGTGGCTATCCAGTTTTCCCAGCATCATTTATTGAATAAGGATTCTTTTCCCCAGTGTATGTTTTTATCTGTTTTGTCAAGAATATGATGGCTATATGAAGATGGTTTTATATCTGGGTTCTCAGTCCTCTTCCATTGGTCTATGTCTCTGTTCTTGTGCCAGTACCATGCTGTTTCAGTTACTTTATCTTTGTAGTATAGCTTGAAGTCTGGTAAATTGATGCCTCTCAATTTGTTCTTTTTGCTTAAGGTTTCTTTAGCTATATGGGGTCTTCTCTGGTTCCATAGGAAGCATAGAATTATTTTTTCTAGATCTGCAAAAAATGATGTTGGTATTTTAATAGGGATTGCATTCAATCTGTAGATCACTTTGGGTACATCTGCACTTGAATGTTTATAACAACACAATTTACAAAGATGTGGAAACCCAAGTGCCCATCAATACATTAGTGGATTAATAAAATGTGGTATATGTAAATCATGGAGTACTACTCCGTCATAAAAAATGATGAAATACCTATTGTATTATCCTGGGTCAAGCTGGAGCCCATTCTTCTAAGTGAAGTGTCACAAGAATGGAAAAATAAACACCACATATACTCACCATTAAGTTGGTACTAATGTGCACCATTAAATTGGTACTGATGTGCACATATGGGAAGTAATATTCATAGGGTGTTCGGCAGGTGGGATGGGGGAGGAGGGGATGGGTAAATCCACACCTAATGGAAACAATGCATGTTGTCTGGGAGATGGGCATGCTTTTTGGTTGTTGCAAAGGCAATTTGTGTAACCAAAGCATTTGTACTCCCATAATACTCTGAAATAATAAATAAACAAATAAATAAGCAGAAAACAAAAGAAATTTGTGTTATGTTGGTTGCATGGGAGTCAGGGTTTGAAGAAAAATAAAGCAGAGCAAGAGAATAGAGAGAAACAAGGAGATGCTTCTCTTTCATCCAACTCTTTTATCTCTTTTTCACCAACTAAGATATGTAAACTCCAAATAGAGCTATACTTTCAAATACACCTACTAGGTATAAGTGTATATCTATAGAATGTTTCTGTACAATATTTTTACCAGTTATTTCCTCCATAACTATATAGGACAGAACATGCTGCAAATATTTATTGAGCACCTCCTCTGTGCCAGGTACTGTTTTTAGTTTGGGAATCCAATGGTGAGCAAAACAGACAAAGATGCTTGCTCTCATGGACTCCCATTAGGACCAGGAAAGTCAGAGAATAAGCCAAACACATGATAAACACATGTTAGAAGGTGATACATACAATGGACAAAAATAAAAGGCACAGTAGGAGCATAAGGAGATCTGGAGTGTCTAGGGTGAGAGGGAAGGTTGCAATTTAAAATAGTGGAACAACTTTCCCTCAATCAAACAGTATGCAGCTGAAACAATGTCCATTTGAACATCAAGTCTACTTTTTAGTTCACTCATTCCTACAGTCAGTGTGTCATCAATTAAAAGAAAACACAGGATGTTTTGTGTTGAGAGTTCTATTTAAGTCCATAAAAAGAAATGTTATTCTTTCAAAGTCATTTTTGCCCTTCCCTTTCCCTTAGTTCAGAGAAAATATTAAGGGATTGGCAGCTGAAACAATCTAGGGATGGGAGAGGTAAAAGGAAGGAAAGACTAAGGGCCAGCATTCACACTGGGGGACTGTTTTAACAAGGATGTAGCTGTGGTCCAGCCCTCCCGGGTCCCAGGACGGCCTTGCTAGGGAACCTGCAGAATCGGAGCTGGCAGGCACTGAGCATTTTCCATTAAGCGTGGCATTCGCTTTTTTCAAAAAGTAATGAGATGTTAATATAGATTTGAATTTTAATCAGATCCAACATAGGAACAGGGTGTTTTTCTGCAAATGTGAAATATTTCTAGGCTTTTAGGAAAATGTCATCCATATAAAGGCTAACTAGTGTTTTACATATAAAACTGCCACTCTTGATTGGTTTTTCAGGAAAGAAAAAAACATGGTAAAATGAAACATTACTGAAAATATTTCTTACTTTCTTGTGAACATCAATTGTTTCTGAGGGTATTTTTTTTAATTATTCTTAGAAACTAGGAAGAATGTTTGTAAGCTTAAGGCAAGGATTACAGGATTTCAGTTAATAAATCATGAAAACAGGCTAAGTGAAACCTATTTTTTGATAATAATAGTATTAATTTAAGAGATCTCAACAAATTCCTAAAAATATGATGTAGGCTTAGTGCTGGAAATGCCAATAGTAGTAATTCTGCCTAAAAGCAAAAGGAGTTCAAAGTCTGCTTGCTGAGAAAGAATGTACTCAGTAACCACCGCACTCAGCTACCAGAAATAACAATACTGTTATCTCAGATGTATTGTGTTAATCGCTCTTCTACAGCAGGCATTTTGCTAAGTGCTGTTAAAGAATGTACTTTAGCAAACCCTTACCATAGTAGTGTAAGAGAAATATTGTTCCCATTTTACAGGTGAGAAGACAGGTTTACCCAAAAGCATACAACCCGTAAGGCTGGATTCTAATCCCCATGTCTCTGATTCTAAAATCAGCACTCTAGCTCATACTTTCTGTATTCCTTATGACCCCTGCATTCATCTTTTCCCCCATATTTTCTTCCAGGAGTATATTCTTCTTTCACAGTTAAAAAAAAATTCTTTTGTGGGCTGTAATTGTTATGTTTCCTACATCCAGTTGATTCCCCAAGCAATTTATTCTGTAAAACTCAGAATAAAGTTCTCTTGGGTATTATGGGGCAGGCTGGGTTCTGGGAGGGACTATTACCTCTCGTGGATAAATCAAGCTGTTTTCTACATGATTAGTTTGTCCAACAATTAATTGGTCAAACAGTGGGTAGAAATTCTCCCTCATCCTCAGTCTACTTCCTACTTACCCCCCTGAGAATTCTCTGAAGGCCACTAAAAATAAAAAAGACAACATCAGAGCTAGCATTTGGTGGGAGCAAGGAGACTAGTGACAAGAATTCCCTAAACCTCCTTTGTTCCAGTCTGACTTTCATATTCCTTAGAGAAAACAGAGGCAAAATCCCTTGTGTGTCTGTGTTTGGGGGAACGGACCCTTTCAGCAAGCTTGATATATTCCATCTGTGCATATATTTGGATTTCTAAACATGTGTTTATAACATATAATCCTATTATTAAACATCCAGAATAATAAGGCAAATATATTGGAAGGAGGGACAATAATTTACTCTCTTAAAGGATTTTTTCACATTAGAATATAAATCTCTATGCCTTCATTTGCAAAATAAATTTCCTGAAACCATGAGATGACAATTTTTCTTTCTAACCCAGACCAGACATGCAGACTGGGGAACTAAACAACCCATGGCAAAGCGGGGAGGGAAAGTGTGCAAAGAGGGGCAGAGAAGCCCAGCAAGTATTCTGACATGCCCCTCTCAAAACCTATGGCCCAAAATGTCTTCAATTAAATCACATATGTCACCTATAGAAAGATCTGCCTAGATAGTAAACTTGAATATTTGCATCAGTGAAAGAGAACATTGGTCCATAGGTGTCAAGTTTGGTATACATCAGAAGCACTTGGAGTGGTTTTCAACATATGTAATTTGAGCACCACAGCTGAAAGTGATGATTTAGTGGTTCTGGGGGAAATTCAGGCATCAGCATTTTTAAAAGTCCTTTTCCAATTCCCCCAACCCCCAACTCTGACCACCACACACACACATACATGTGACTCTGAAACACCCAATTCTGAAAAACACTGGGCTAGTTAATGGAAAATGGTGGACAGTTTCCCCAGGCTGAAGGAGACAAGGAAGACACTCCACAGGACATCAAGGAGGCAGGGAACTATTCCTGACTTGTTCAAGATGCTAACTGGAAGGGGTACCCAACCTTTATAAGGAAAAACTAAAGGCTGCAGCTCTTTAACATAATGCATTTGGTTTATAAAGTGTATTTGGTTTAAAATTAAAAGGGCTACTGGAATTCATGTCTTGAAACCATCTCTCATGTGCACAACCTTGGCCTTCTTCTTGTACCACCCTGCCCATTCTCTGTATTTCTATTACAGCAGGTTCTGACACAGAATTTCAGATGAAGATCAATAGATGCTGCTATGAAAAATTAAAACATGTAAAACAATATCTCTTCTTAATACTCATGAAACCAATTTGCTCATAGGCACTATCTCAGTCAAGTTGGGCTGCCCAATAAAATACCATAGACTGGGTGGCCTAAGCGACAGACATTTATTTCTCGGTGTTCTCAAGGTTGGAAAATCCAAGATTAAGGTGCCAGCTGATTCAGTTCCTCAGCGAAGGCTCTCTTCCTGGCTTGCAAATAACCTCCTTCTAACTGTCCTCACATGACCACGGTGGGGTTGGGGTCAGGGGGTGGGTGAGGAGAAGAAGAGGAAAGAGAAAGCACTCTGGTCTCTTCCTCTTCTTATAGAACACTAATCCCATCATGGGAGCCCCACCCTCAAGGATTCATCTAAATTTAATTACCTTCCACAGTCCCCACCTCCAAATCCCATTATATTGGGAGTCAGGGCTTCAATATATAAATTTTGGGAGGACAAAAACAGTCTGTAACATACACAAGGACAAACTTTATATTCTTCAAAGCAGAAGCCAGAAGTACCAGCCCACACATGGACACGTCAGGGCATTATTCTCCTCAAATGAGTTATTACAAATGAGAAGCTTAACTTATTCGAGAGAATGTGAATTAATCTTATTTTTAAAAGAAAGATGCTGATTTCAACTTTCACTATATCCATAATCAAGTATTTTCAGAAACAGAAAAATAACAAAGAATGAAATTCAAGAATCTAGCACCCAAGTTATTAACTTGATGACAATGGCTTGGTTAGTGACATCAACTATTCAAAGTGAAGCAGGAAAGATTTACTGATGTTATCTAACCACCTCTTAATTCTGTAATTCAACCTGTGAATTAGTCACTCTACTTTATACTTTATTGCATATATTTTGAAAGATATGTAAGCTTGCCTATTTAATTTCTTTCTCTTAATTCAGATACTCTACAGTACATATTTTATAAAAGTGCTATACGGGCTAGTAAACTTGAAAGGTATTTCTATTTAGACATGCTAAGGATACGACAGTTTTCTTCTCCTATATTTCCATTAGTTAATACTTTAAAAAGATGATGAAATGGTGTGTGTTCTGTCATTTTATTATCTGCTTGCTACCCCCCAGCCATCACTGGAAAGATTTTAAGCACAGAGATGCTATCAGATCTGTACTCCTGGAAATAAGGAGTTTGTGCAGTGCATAGCAGTTACATTCTAATTATATTAATTCAGACTGCAATTTCTTTGAAATATAAAGGACCTGCTGTCGGGGTGGTATGGACAATGGAGGCTGAACATGTCAATGACATGACAAATTCCTCGAGCAGAGTGCCAGATGTATTGTTGCCCGGGATTCTTTTCCGAGAGCAAATTCAGTAAGCACTATCAGTGTCAACTCTGGAGCAAGGAACTGGTTCATTTGTTATCTTTCCAAGTTGCAGGTACATCTGCCAGAAGAGTCTGCCAACAGATGAATTGGTAATTAAAATCATTTCCCTGGTTGGAGGAGTGATTTGGAAATTGTTCCTCTTTTCTTTCTTTCCTATGCAGAGGAAAAAAATACTTTGGTGAATATTGATATGGATTTGCTATGGGCAATGGTATAATTCTGTGATCCACGAGTGCCTTGCTATCACATTAGTACTTGATCACGTTTACTGGGATTTTTCCTTTAACTTTTACTTATAGAATTGCGAAGTTCCATTATTTGCTAGGACTGTATCATTCTTTGTCTTATAAAAGTTCTTTGCAGATATAGCAAAACCTAATATATGTCAAACACACCTAACAATATCACTCAATTTACAAAAAAAAAAAAGTATATTGTACCCATTCCTTTTGCCAGCTACTATGCTAAAATAATATATAATGATAATAGATTTTAGAAATACTAAAATTTATAAAAAATTATATAATAAGAAACAGATACTAGTTCAGTACCTGTTCCTAGCAGTCACTCAACAAATATCATTTTTACTCTTTTTCTATGTCCAGAAAGACACTACTTTGCCATCCAGAGATTTACACCATATCATCATCATCATCATCATTTTAACAATGACAAAAAAATCAACTAACATTTATTAATATTAAACATTTACTATTGACAATCTAAGCACTTTATATGTATTCATGTATTTTATTCTTACAAACCTATGCTTTTTATCACTGTTGTTCTGTTTAGGAAGATAAGGCCTAGAGAAGTAACTTGCCCACACTGATACAACCAGGAAGCAACAGAACTGAAGATTTCACCAAAGCAGTCTGAATCTCAAGCCCTCAAGATTAAACATTTCCCAATAATAATGTCACATGAGACCATATAAGTAAATTAATTGCAATAACTTTTCTAGACTGTGCAAAAGCCCATTGATTAATTGGCTTATCTTTCAAACTCATTTGTTTACTCTTTTATCTTTTCTTCCTCCTTCCTTTCTCCCTTATTTCTTCTTTCATTCCTGTTCTTATGTCTACACAAATAGCTGCTTCTATTTTTCTAGCAACAAATCAAGGTTTTCTACCATCCTCAGAGACTCAGAGGAATCTTTATGAGAGTCAGTAAGAAGAAAAGAGTATTTTAAGATAAAATTTTAAATTGTCTTGCTGTTTTATAATAGTCTTAGAAAAAAATAAATAAAAAGAATTACTTTCTTAAAATCAAGACAGCAAAATAATGTAGATATATAGACATTGGTGACATAGAAGTTTACTGTTGAGTTCTTAGCATATATATATATATGTATGTATGTATAAAGATATGTATATGCATATATATACACACATATATCTATATATATAAAATAGAGCATTGGAACACATGAAATATGTTTAAACATGTGAGTTCTTGGTAATATTAACAATAATAACAAAACAACAATTCATGTTCACTTCAGAGGAGAGAACCAACCCATTATTCTGCAATCTGGTAGATGAGGAAAGGAACAAAGTATTTATTTTGTGTTTCCTTACTTTAGATATCCAAATTGGTAATTGGGAGGGGGAAAAGTTTCTTCTTATAGAAGTATCCTGGTCAGTAAATGAAAAAGAAATCATTGGTGGATACATGTCATTATACATTTGTCAAAACCCATAGAATGTACAACACAAAGAGTGAATCCTAATGAAAGGATGGACTTTGGGTGATCATGATATGTCAATGTAGGTTCATCAACTGTAACCAATACCACTCTGGTGAGGGTTATCGATAATGGGGGAGGCTATGTGTGTGTGGGAGGAGGAGGTATATGGGAATTTTGAGTACTTTCCACTAAAGTTTGTTTTGAAACAAAAACTGCTCTAAAAAATAAGTCTTTTTAAAAACCATAAAATTAATATATCACCACTTTGAAATAACTAATTAATTAATGGATCCAGGCAAAAGTCTTTAGTAGTTAGTAACATTACATACATGCAAATTTCCACTTATGGAAATATACACCACTATTTATGAAGTAGTTTTGCCAAAAACATGGAAACAGAATCTGATAAAATCTCTAGCCTTAACTGTGAGTTTATAGGAAGTACAAAGTACAAGATGATAAATATGTCTGAGAACACCTCAGGGATGAAATCAAGAAAATTCATATTGTTAGAAAATCTTCAGGGAAAGCAATCCCATTTCTTCAATCAAAAATTCTAAGAAAAACAATACAGATGAAGAAGGAAGCTACAGATAAAAAGAGACCCTAAAGACACATCAAGCAATCACAATGTGTGGACCTTGTTTAGATTTGGATGCAACTGTTTAAAAAAAAATAGATTGTAAGATAATTGAGGATAAGAAAATACTGACTGTACATTTCTTGATATTAGGAATTATTGGTAATGTTTTAGGCTTGATGAAGATAATGTGATTATTTTATTTTAAAGAATCCCTATCTCTTAGAAACACATACTGAAAGATATATAAAGGAAAAGAAATTGATGTCTGAAATTTGCTTCAAAATAATGGGAACAAGACCCAAATACATGCTGACTATAAGAAATTTATCTCATCTGTAAAGGCTGAAAGTGAAGGGCTGGAAAAAGATATTCCGTTCAAATGGAAACCAAAAGTGAGCAGGAGTAGCTATATTTTATATCAGATAAGATAGATTTTGAGTTAAAAGCAGTAAAAAGAGACAAATAAGGACATTTTATAATGATAAAGGGATTAATTCAGCAAGAGAATATAATAATTGTAAATATATGTACCCATAACACCAGAATACCCAGATATATTAAGCAAATATTATTAGATCTAAAGGAAGAGATAGACTCCAATACAAAAGTAGTTGAGGAATTCAACACCTCACTCTCAGCACTGGAAAAATCATCTAGACAGAAAATCAAAAAAGAAACACAGGATTTAAACTACACCACAGGCCAAATGGACCTAATGAGCATTTACAGAACATTTCACCCAGCAGTTGAAGAATATACATTCTTTTCATCAGCATATGGAATATTCTTCAAGCTTGGTCATATGTTAGAACAAAAAACAAATCTCAAAAAATCAAAATCATACCAAATATCTTATCTGACCCCCATGGAATAAAACCAGAAATCAATAACAAGAGGAACATTTGAAACTATACAAATACATGGAAATTAAGGAACTTATTCCTGAGAGACCAATAGATGAAGCAAGATACTAATAATTAAATTTTAAAAATTCCTTAAAACAAATGAAAATACAAACAGAACATATCAAAACCTATGAGACACAGCAAAAGCAGTATTAATAGGCATTTTATAGCAATAAATACATACATAAAAAACTAGAAAGATTTCAAATAAGCAACCTAATAATGCATCTCAAGAAACTAGAAAAGCAAGAACAAGCCAACCCCAAAATTAGTATAAGAAAAGAAACAATAAACATTAGAGCAGAAATAAATGATATAGAGACTAAAAAAAATACAAAAGTTCAACAAAACAAAAAGTTGGTTTCTGAAAAGATAAATAAAATTAACAAAATATTAGCCAAACTAAGTAAGAAAAAAGAGAGAAGACTCAAATATAAAATCAGAAATGAAAAATGAGATGTCAGAACAGAGGTCACAGAAATACAAAGGATCATTAGAAACTACTATGAATACTGTATGCCAATAAATTAAAAAACCTACAGGAAATGGATAAATTCCTGGACACATGCAATCTATTAAGATTGGACCAAGAAGAAACAGAAAACCTGAACAGACCAATAACAAGTAACGAGATTAAATCAGTAACAAAAATTGTCTCTAAAAAAAAAAAGTCCAGACCTGGGTGACTTCACCACTGAATTTTACTGAATTTTTGAAGAAGAATAAACACCAACTCTTATCAAACTATTCAAAAAAAAAAAAAAAATGAAGCAGAAGGAATTCTACCTAACTCACTTTATGAGGCCAGCACAATCCTAATACCAAAATCAGACAAGGATACAGCAAAAAAGAAAACTACAGGACAATATTCCTGATGAACATGGATACAGAAATCCTCAACAAAATATTAGCAAACAGAATCCAACAACACATCAAAACGATAATATACCATGAACAAGTGAGATTTATCTCAGGAGTGCAAGGATGGTTCAACATATGCAAATCAATAAACAAGATACATCATATCAACAGAATAAAGGACAAAACCCATATGATCTTCTCAATAGATGCAGAAAAACATTTGATAAAGTTCAACATCCCTTCATGATAAAAACCTTAATAAATTAGGTATGGAAGAAAAGTACCTCAACATAATAAAGACCATATATTTGACAATTCACAGCTAACATCATACTGAATGGGGAAAAAGATGAAAGCTTTTCCTCCAAAACTGGTACAAGAAAGGGATGTCCACTCTTACCACTCTTTTTCAACGTAGTACTGGAAGTCCTATCCAGACTGATTAGGCACGAAAAAGAAATAAAAGACATACAAATTAGAAAGAAGAAAGTCTAATTTTCCCTGTTTGCAGATGACATGATCTTTTATATAGAAAAGTCTAACAACTCTATGAAAAAAACTCTTTGAACTGATAAGTGAATTCAGTAAAGTTGCAAAATATAAACTCAATATTAAAAAATACCTAGCATTTCTATACACAAACTATGAACTAAGTGAACAAAAATCAAGAGGGCAATCCCATTTAAGGTAGCAATAAATAAATAAATACATAAATAACCTTGGACTAAATTTAACCAAGGAGATAAAAGATCTCTACAAGGAAAACTGCAAAACACTGATGAAGAAATTGAAGAGGATACAAATAGAAATCATCCATCCTCATGGTTCAGAAGAATTATTAATAATATTATTAAAATGACCATAGTACCTAAAGCAATCTACAGATTCAATGCAATCCCTATCAAAACACTGCAGCCATTCTTCACAGAAACAGAAAAAAAATCCTAAAATGTGTATGGAATCAAAAGACCCAGAATAGCCAAAGCAATCCTGAGTAGAAAGAACAAAGCTGGAGGCTTCACACTACCAAACTTCAAAATATACTACAAAGCTGTAGTAACCAAAACATTATGATACTGGCATAAAACCAGAAACATAGACCAATGGAACAGAATAGAGAAGACAGAAATTAATCCACGTACCTACAGCCAACTGATTTTTGACAAATGTGCCAAGAACATATATTGGGGAAAGGATATTCTCTTCAATAATGGTGCTGGGAAAATTGGATATCTAAATGCAGAAGAATGAAACTAGACCTCTACCTCTCAACCTATATAAAAATCAACTCAAAATGAGTCAAAGACCTAAATAGAAGACCCAAAATGATAAAACTACTAGAAGAAAACATAGAAGTGCTTCAGGCAACAAAATCAAAAATAAACAAATAGGACTGTAATTATATTAAACTAAAGAGCTCCTGCACAGCAAAGGAAACAATGAACAGAGCAAAAAGACAACCTACAGAATGGAAGAAAGTATTTTCAAACTATCCATTCAACAGGGGATTAATAACCGGAATATACAAGGAACTCAAATATCTCAACAGCAAAGAAAAAAAAAATTCAATTAAAAACTGGGCAAATGATCTGAACAGACATTTCTCAAAAGAAGACATACAAATGGCCCAAAAGTAGATGAAAAAATGCTCAACATCAATAATCAGGGAAATGCAAATAAAAACCACAATGAGGCATCATCTCAGCCCAGGATAGCTATTATCAAAAAGACAAAAAATAAATATTGGCAAGGATGTGAAGAAAAAGAAACATATATACTGTTGGTGGGAATTTAAATTAGTACAGCCACTATGTAGAACAGTATGAGGTTCCTCAAAAAACTACAAATAGAACTACCATACGATCCAGCTATGCCACTACCTGGCATTTATCCAAAGGAAAGAAAATCAGTATATTGAAGAGACACTTGCACCCCCATGTTTATTGCAGCACTATTCACAATAGCTAAGACAAGGAATCAACGTAGATATCCAACACCAGATGAATGAATATAGACAAGGTGGTATTAATACATACATGCAATGGAACACTATTCAGCCATAAAAAAGAGAAAACCCTGTTATTTGCATCAACATGGATGGAACTAGAGGACACTATATTAAGTGAAATAAGCCAGACACAGAAAGTTAAACACCCTCTGTTCTCTCTCATATGTGAAAGCTAAAAAAAAAGTTGATCTCATAAAAGTAAAAAGTAGGACAAAGGGTACTAGAGGCTGGGAAGGGTAGTGGGAGGGAGAGATTTGTTGAAGAATACAAACTTACAGGCAGATAGGAAGAATAAGTTCTAGTGTTCCATAGCAGCGATCCCCAAACTTTTTGACATCAGGGACTGGTTTCCTGGAAGACAGATTTTCCATGGACATGGGGGTGGGGTGGGGGTGGCCATGTCCCCACTGGGCTCCACATCAGATCAGTGGGTGTTGGATTCTCATGGGAGGCGTGCAACCTGGATCCCTCACAAACGCAGTTTGCAGTGGGGTTGCTGCTCCTACGAGGGTCTGATGCCACCACTGATCTGATGGGGGGTGGTGATGTGAGCAATGGGGAGTGGCTGTGGGTGCAGGTGAGGCTTTGCTTGCTGCTCGCCTCCTGCTGTGCAGTGGGGTTCCCGGCCGAGGGCTTGGGAACCACAGTTCTAAGCACTGTACCATGACTGTAGTTAACAATAATATATTATATAGTTTCAAATAGCTAGAAGGAGGATATTGAGTGTTTCCAACACAAAGAAATGATAAATATTTGAGATGATAGGTATCTCAATCACCCTGATCTGGTCACTATACATTATATGTATCGTAACATCACACACCATATATAATCACAATATTACTATATACCCCATAATTATATAATTGTTGACCACATACAATTATTGTGTTAATTACATTTTTTAAAAGTTGTTTTTTAAATAAAAAATCATAATGGGCAGGTAGATGTAAATGAACAAAATTGACCCTAAATGAGTGCAGTAAAATAAGCATGGAAGTTCATTACACTACTTCATCTTCTTTTGTATATATCTGAAATGTTTTACAATAGAAGTGTATATGACTTGGAAATTTACTTAACCTGCCTGAGCCTCAGTTTCCTCATTTGCAAAACAGAAGTAATAATATCCGCAGTAGACATAATATCTCCTTATAGGTTTTTCTGAAAACTTAAATAATGTATTTAAAGAACCAGACACACAGTAGGTATTAGATAATTTTTTAGGGATTCAGTTTGATCCACTTATTACTGAATTGACTGGTCTGAAGTCAGTGGAGTTTCTGCACTGACCCCGGATCATAGCCAGGCTGGGAAGCAGTCAAGGGACAAGGAGGGCTTATATCCACAGGTGTCACCCTTTCAGGCACCACGAAGATGCTGGTTGGAGATTTTGGGTTTTTTTAGTTTTTTTTTGTTTTGTTTTGTTTTGTTTATTTTTTCTTAAATTTCAATCTTGCGATGATTTACTCACTATTTTTAGATTTCCTGATCCTGGAACATACATGTAGGCAAGTTGGATTTGCTAAATATTTATTCAAGTCCAGGCAAATGCAGGTGCAGGGAGAGAAGGTGCAGATATATTATATCTCCCTAAGCCATTTACTCCAGCCCCACCCTCACTTCCGCAGGCATTTTTCTTTTATGAAATACCAACAGTATCAGATTATCTTCAAAACTAAATAATTCTAGACTCCCCAATTTCCTCAACTCATTCCAACTCTCCCTAATTGTTCTCTTTTTCCTTTGCATTCCGTACTACTTATGCTCACAACCCCCTGTTTACAAAAGATCAACGTTTAAAAGAAAAAAATTCAAAAGTAAAGTCCGGGGGGCCCCCGAGGCCAGAAAAGATTAGATTGCTGAGACACAGTCTGCTTTCAGAGATGATAAGCCCCAAGAGTTATTCTTCTGGTTAGTTTTTCAATGGCTGAGTTTTTTTGGCTCCCTGGGTCCTGCTGGAGACTTCAAGAGCTGAACCTGGACTCTCTCCAGCTCATGCCTGCCTGTCAATTCATCTTATTTCTAATAAAGCCAATTCTTATTTTTCTAACTCGTTTCCAATTCTCAAATGTAGCTCCAAAGAAAACAGAAAGTAATTAAAATGTCAACACTTCCCTGAAAAAGAACATAAACTCTCTTTGGATTTTCTTCCCACTGGAAATGTTGCTTTTCTCCAAGGCACCCGGCCCCGTGCGTGGCAACCAGCTGGCACCGCGGCAGGGCCAGCCCATCAGGCGCTGCAAGCAAATCCCCTCTGTCCATTACCCTGTTTGCATTTCGTCTTCTCCCTCACCATTTTCCAAATGGAGAGATCCTATAA
Source organism: Varecia variegata (assembly GCA_028533085.1). Classification (NCBI taxonomy): domain Eukaryota; kingdom Metazoa; phylum Chordata; class Mammalia; order Primates; family Lemuridae; genus Varecia; species Varecia variegata. The sequence goes on along the minus strand of CM052440.1, from coordinate 22,460,516 downwards.
ATGAAGTGCTTAAGCCTGTCTCTTATAATGGACTAATATCTACTCCATTATAATATATCCAAATTTTATGCGATATGAAATAAGCTCCAGCAGCATAAGCTATTCGATCTAACGTGGAAAAAGCAATGTGGAGCCTACCAGCTTATTATTTAGTGCGGCACAATAAATTAACGGAGCACCATTATGCATAACGAGAGCCTGATTATTCCTGTTACCTTCATTTGGATTGGTTTGGATGGATTATGACTCTCTTCAGAGTTAATCGGGTTTATGTGAAACAATTTCTTTTTTAAATGTATTACATTACAGAATGAAATAAGGGAGAGGAAACGTGAGCCATCGTTTTCCCACTTGCGTTCGTGAGGCTAGTCTTTCAGAAGAGAATTCCGCACTAAGAGTAGAATGTTGTGATTCCCAGCCTAGGAAGTGTTTCACTGGAGAGAAACAAATATTCATCACCCACCCCAGCCCCAGCCCTCTCCCTGCTTTCTTTCTGTAGAGTCCTGCCATTTCCTTGACTTGATTTTGCAAAGTGCTTTTAGTAAAGCTCTTGGTTCCTTCTTTTCAGTACCTCCCCGACCCTGGCATCCCTGCTCCCCACACCCAAGTACTCAGCACTTTGGTGCACGTACCACGCCGACCTGCAGCAGTGGCTAGTGAGTGCAGAGGTCCTACCCTACCTAGTGTCACAGCCAGACCACCCAGCAAAGGTCTCCAGAACTCATCAAAATGTATCAAAACAACAACAATGGCTGCAGCAAATTGTCACAACCATCATTTTTGAAAACTGAGTGTGATTCAGGTGTGTCTTTAATCCTTCTAGCAACCCTACAAGGTAGTTATCTTCATCCTTGTTTTACAAATGGAAACTGAGTCTACTAGAGATTAAATATCTTGCCAATTTGCACAGCAAGTGAATAGCTTGCGTCTGAGTAACTTCAAAATCTGTGTGGCATGTTGCATTATCTGCTGAAAATGCATGTTAGCAAAATAGTGTCTGTTTCTGCATTACTGTCAAGGGATAAACACCTCAAGTGGATACTCTACTGGCAGTAAGGCCGAACATTCACACTCATGTAGATGAAGTTATTTTTACAGTACTTAAGATAGGATAAATATGTGGTCTACCAATTCTACCTTTTACAGAGACATTTGCATTTCTTCTCTGGATTATAAACTGCTTGAGGCCAGAACATTTATTTTCTACATAACAGGACATCAGTGTGCTATAATGTTTGACTCAGAAAATTGTAGGTTTCAATCTTGTCTCTACTTAGAACTAACCATAGTGAGCTCTAGTTTGCTTAACACAAAAGTGGGTAAATATACTTCATAGAGCTGTCAATGACATCAAATGAAATAAATGTTATAAACACATTGCACAGGGAATGTAATCAATAAATCCCAGTTCTCTCTCTCCCCCACCTATTCCACCTCCAGTATTTAAGCATCAATTCTCCATGCATGGACTATTCCATGGAAGCGGCAATAGTGGCAAATAAAACACTAAAGCATTGTGAACAAAAGATGGCCAGATTGAAACTCTTCCTCTTGTGTTTCCTCTTACAATTATTCATTGCCACACATTTACCCATATCACCAAAATGATATATTTAAAAGATGATTTTAATTAAAATTAACTTGGAATAATGATGTGAATGAAGGTACCCGGCATTCATCTCTATGTCTCTTTTCTTCTAATTCCTCCTTTACTGCTACACTTCTTTTTTCCAGGTTATGACAGTAAGTGTTGCTGATAATCTAAGAACACTTTGGATCAAGGTCAAGGACATATAACTTTAAACTTTTATCTTTTCATTCCTCTGACATGAAAATTTCCTTTCACTTTAGGGGAAACAAAGATTTAAAAAAAAAAAAAAAACAGCAAAAGCCAAATCTTTAAGATTTTCAAAAATTTCAGAAGAAATTGGAGAAAAAGACAAAGGGTGATCTCATGCACACACAAAAAAATTGCATGGCAAAGCTTTGTTATAATGAAATGTTTGATAACAAAAAGTTATATATGATATTCTTTAATAAATCACAGTTTATTTCATCTTTGGTTTATGACATCTTTTTCCCTAGAGAATGCAAAGAATTTGATATATTTTCTAGAGTTAGAGTGAGAATATTTGACAGAATTTGAGTTGATAAAATGGCAGCTCAGAGAGGTTGAGTAGAATACACAGAGTCACACAGCAAATCAATGTCAGAAATTTTAAAATTTGAAATTGAGAGAGCAGTGAAACTTTAAAAAGAGAAAACAATAGATAATGTTCTGGGAAGAGCAGCTTGTTTGAGGACAGAAACCTTGCTTGTTTTGAGTGTTCCTCTCTGCCCTGAAGGAATGCACAACCTAATTGGATGTGGGAGGCAGTGGTGCATATGTAAAATAGAACTGGGCCTAGAAATCTGGGAAGGGGCACAAAAGTGATGCTTAAGGTTGAGCTTTCCAGAACAAGTTGGACTTTCCAAGGTCAATGCCATGGAGCAGGGGTTTGGGGGAAGGCATTCCAGGCAGATGGCAGACTGTGACTTGGCATGAAAACATGAGTGTAGACAGGTTAAGTTGTGAATGATGAAGGTGCTAGAAGTTAGGTCATGATTAGGTTTGCCTATTGGAAAGATGCATATGGCAAAAGTAAACAGATGGAGCTAAAATTGGGACTAAAGAGACCAGTTAGGGGGCTCTTATCACCATCAAGGAGGTTGAGGGAGTCCGTGCTGTAACACTCATTCAACTGAGTCGAGCCACGTGGACTCTGGAGATGATCGTCCGAGGTGGTCTTCATGCTGCACGTCCCACTCTTCCCGCCTCTAAGTCACGTTCATGTCTCAGCAAATTACAGAGATATCATGTATCTTTGGGACTACTCTAAATGACAGATCTGTACAAGCCATGATCAGAAAGGAAAGAAGGCTGACAACAGGGTCCTGGAGGACAACTGTTAATAAAGGAATGACAGAGAAGAGAAATCGTTGAGGCTTCGCAGAAGGAAAAGCTGAAGAAGAAGAAGGAAATCCCAGAGAGCTGAAAGATGGAAGTCACAAGATCAGACGCAGGGAACGAAAGGATACAGGCAACAAATGCTGGGAGGAGGCCAAGTGAGAAACTGGGCACAGACAGAACAAGGTCTATAAAAACAGAGTTTAGGGGTCATTGCTGATCCTGACAGAACAGTTCGTATGGAGGAAGAGTCCAGAGGTCCTGTAATAAGTAAATTGTGGAAGGTAAGGGGGGAGAAATGCAGGTATGGAGCATCTTTTTAAGAAGTTGAGCTACGAAAGGAAGGAAAGAGAGGGGCTGAAGTCGGCGGGGCATGTAGAATGAAGGTAGGAACTTTTTCTTGTCCTTTTTTAAACAGCAGAGAGCTTTGAGCATGTTTAATGATGGTAATGAGCCTAGGAAAGGGATGTAGCCTAGGAATTTTCTGATCAGTGGAAACACAGAAGCTTGAAATGATCGCTTGGGTGGGGAGGAAGGTGGTTCCCAGTGAGGTGAGAAAGGAGAATCGCATCACGTTTCTGGTGGTCACATATGAAATAGCACAGTGGACATAACACTAGACCCTAAAGAGTAGGACACATCCAAAGTCAAATCCCAGGCTTATCTCATAGCAGCAGCGTCCTCCCTGACCAACACCTCACCTCTCTAAGGCTCAGTTTCCTCATCCGTAAATAGTGATAAATACACCTGCCTTAATGAGTGATGTGAAGGTTTCCATCTCACTGCTCCCCACTGACATCCCTGTTCCTTTCCCAGATTCGCTTTTCCCCCAGCACCTATAACTTTCTGACACTCTCAATATTTTAGTTATTTATCTCATTTAGGATCTGTCTCTCCTATTAGAATGCAAACCAAGCAAGAGTAAGAATGTTTTCCTATTTTGTCCACTGCTATATCCTCAGCATTACAGCACCTAGCACACAGTAGATTCTCAATAAATAATTGCTGCATAAATTAATTAATTAATGATTAGGATGCTACAGAGCAGTTTCTCAGCTTTGGCACTATAGACATTTGGAGGCAGATAATTAATTTGTTTGGGTGGTGGGGGAGGAGGGATATGTTGTCCTTTACCTTGTGGGACGCTTGGCACCATCCCTGGCCTCTAACCATGGTTCCCACAGCACCCTGCCCTCAGTTGTGACAAGCAAACTTGTGTCCAGATGTTGCCAAAGATCCACGGAGGGGCAATGCCGTCTTAGATTGAGAACCTCTGCTGCAGAATCAGTGCTAAAAATGGTAGTTTTTCATATGATTGTAATAGAAGAAGGAATACAAAACAAAAGTAACATTTGGTCACCAAATTCTCCCACAACCTGCTTAATTTGAGCTGGAGGAAAATACTGCTGCTATGATGGTGTTAGCATCACAGCAAACTGACATTTTACTTATTATTTGACTTAGAAACATGTTTAGAAAGAAACAACTCATAAATCAAGAAGGTGCCTCCTCGGCTTCTTGTCTGTTCATTGAATGTGAAATATTTTCTTTTTTGTCACCTCTCTGAACAAACAATAAAAACAAAAATAATGATCCCTATCCATTTAGTCTTGTATCAGCAAAGATAATAAGGTATGACAGACATTTTACAGGCCAATGCTTGAAAGAAAATAAAATCTTGGCCTCCATATTCTAATTAATAAAGGATTATAAAGAGCCAAGAGATGCAGCTGAAGTTTTCCTCCTTAGGATTATGTTTTCAGATTTTCCATTTTTAACACTCCATGCCTTTGCTTTAAATAGAAACCAATTGTCTTGTATTAAAATGGCTAATATTGATCACTCAGAAACATAAGATCTCATAAAATGGAGACTGTTCCAAAAATTGCTTTTTGGAGCATGAAAATAAAAAATGCCAGAAAAAGTGTCTGAAATGACTCAGCCCCAGGTTCTCCCTGGAAGCACAGACACCCCTAGCTACGAGTAGTCATCCAACCAACACAGAGCTCATGGTTAGGGCAACCATATGTCTGGGTTTGCCTAGAACCTTCTCGATTTATGCCTGCTGTCCCAGTACACTAATTAATAGCAGCCCCTCTCACTCTCAAAATGTCCGGGTTTGGACAATAGAGTATATGGTCACCTTATTCTGTGTTAATTAGCATTGAACTGCCTGCCAAAAGGAGGGCGAACAGAGAGAGATTTGTCAGGAACTGCTGTTTGCTTTCCTGTCTCTGAGCCTTGGACACACCTCAGACTTTCCTCAGCACTCTGTGGCAGACCTAGCTACGAGGACAGTCCATTCTGTACCACAAGCTCAAAGATGACTATCTGTGCATCGATAAATGAATCAGTCTTCCACCCAGCTTATTGATCTGCGTATCATTTTTCTCCCCACTCCCAAGAAGAGTGGAACAGTAACTATGCTGTCACGTCAACAGTCTGGCTTGCTTAGGTTTTCCAGAAGGCTTTTGGATTCAGAGAGGCCAAGTGGTGTTAGAGCTGCTTTTGGAAGAGGCTGGCCTCTGATTCCTGGGCCTGCCGAAGGACCTTCCAGACTGCAAAGTGGTGTCCAGAAGAGACCCTTGAGAGGAGTGTCCTTGTCTCATCGCCCAGTACTCCTCAGAGTAGGGTAGGGATGATACAGAAACAGCCAACTGACCAAGAATGCCCTGCCTTGTAAGTAAGACAGGCCTTTCTCTTTCGGGACCAAGAGCATGGCTCGATAGATTGCACAAGGATTAGGGGTTAGCAACAGAAGCATATGCCCACTCAGGGCAGGAGTCCAGGGGCTCAGCAGTGGAGCAGGGCTCTTGTTCCAAAGCCCAGCTGAGGAGGAGAGAGACTGAGAGCTCACTAACAGCTATAAAGTATCCTGAGATTAAACAATGTCTACTAGTCGGGCCCCAAGTCTTCTCCTGATTTAGCAGTACAGTTTATTCCTAGCCTCAGCTCTCAGCATTCAGCTCTCCAAGTTCCAGAATGAACTGGTTTCTCTCATGTGTCACAGTCATCTTAGTCATCTTAGTGCTTTAGCACATGTCGTTCTTTAGGACACAGTCCAACCCCTAATGCCCATTATTTATTCCCTCTGGGGAATCCTCCCTGAACCCCCCAAGTTGGAATTAGGGCCCCTCCTAAAACATCCACTCTGTATTTCCTGTCAAAGGACTCATCACACTCCGTTATAATCGTCTGTTTGCTTACCTGTAACTCCTACTAAATTATCAGCACTTTGAAGTTAGGAACTATCTTTTGTTCTTTGTCCCCCTTTTTCCCCTGAGTAACATACACAACACCTGGTACATAGCAGGTACTTGAGGAACATGTGTGGAATGATTATATGAAGGAATGATCCATTTCGCTTTGGTAGCAGGAACTGTGGAGGCAAATGACATGAATAATGACATCTGACAATTCAGTAAGCAAACACATACTCAAAAACATGCTACAAAAAGCACATACTCTTCCCATCACCTTGTCATTTGTGTTACCTGCATGTGGTAAGCCCACGTACCACGCACTTTACTTGCAATGTTATTGTGAAGACAAGATAATACACACATTTAGTGTTTAATATGTAGCAGCGAATGTTACTATTTTACTTAAGCCTCACCACAACCCTGTGATGTCAGTATTATGACCTGCCTTTTAACACATGGGGAAACTGAGCCTCGGAGAGGCTAAAGTGATCTGATAGGAAATGGCAAAGTCAAGATTCTAAATGAAAACTGCTTGACTCTAAAACTCAAGCTCTTTCACTATAGCACCCTGACTCTCTGCAAAATGGATGAAAGAAAAGACTGAAAGAAGGAAATAAGAGAAGGAAGGAAGGTAGGGAGGGAAGGAAGGAAGAGGGAGATAGGGAAGGAAGAGGAATGGCGGGAGGGCAGGGAGGAAGAGAGGGAGGAATAGAAGGAAGGAGGAATTTAAAAAGGAATAAAGGAAGGAGGATTGAGATTATGTTTCTTCCAACATCACCCAATCCTAATCCTTGCAAAATTCTTCAAACAAGTATCATTGTATTGCTTTTCATATGGCATCCAAGCTTCAACGGTTACAGGTATGATTCATGAGAGAAAATTCTAAAAGCAAACAATCAAAATCTCTGGTCCAGTCAAGCTGCCACATCACTTAGACTTGACACCACAGCTTGTCCAGACAAAAGCTCCGTCCACACCGCCCCTCTGGCCACAGTGGCCTCAGTCACGTCCAGCATCCGTTAGCGGTGTCCTGATCTTGGCCTTGCTGCAACTTGTGGTGTGAGTCACGCTGTCCCTGCGGAGGATGCTGAGTTAGATGCTTGGCCAAGTACTTCAGCAAATTGGGGTTAAGGATCAATGTGGAGAGTCCTAAGAGTTTACAAGGAGGTGGCCGAGGACGCCTCACAAATTGGCTGCTTGAGCCTGTTTACAAACAGCCTTTCTGTAAAGATAACAAACAGCAAAAACAAGTAACATCTGAACACTCTCTTCGCACCTAGTGGCTGTGGAAAATGTATCATGTCAGATCAATGCCATCTCTCTTCTCCTCCAAAAAGAGAAAACCCATAGCTAAGAAAGAGCTTCCACATGAGCAATACAATTGAGAGAACTCAGGAAAATTGTGTGTGAGCCACAGCTGTTCTTTATGGAAATTTTCTTGGATGATTCCAAGCTGATATATGGCATCAGATGTAGAACCATCCTGCTCAGCCTATTCAACCAAACTTATTTTTTCATTGCAAACACACCAGGTGCCAGGCACTGTGCTAAACTCTCGGGTGAAATTGTGAAGTAAACAGAAATAGTCCCTACCTCATAGAACCTGTAGTCTGGTGTGAAGACGGACAATCAAATAGTTACAGAAATATGTGATTGAGTATAAACTATAATATTCCTTTCAGAGAAAATAATCAATTAAAAAATCTTGGCCTGGCCGGGCGCGGTGGCTTACACCTGTAATCCTAGCACTCTGGGAGGCCAAGGCAGGTGGATTGCTCAAGGTCAGGAGTTCAAGACCAGCCCGAACAAGAGTGAGACCCCGTCTCTACTAAATTAGAAAGAAATTATCTGGCCAACTAAAAATATATATAGGAAAAATTAGCCGGGCATGGTGGTGCATGCCTGTAGTCCTAGCTACTCGGGAGGCTGAGGCAGTAGGATCACTTGAGCCCAGGAGTTTGAGGTTGCTGTGAGCTAGGTTGATGCCACGGCACTCACTCTAGCCCGGGCAACAGAGTGAGACTCTGTCTCAAAAAAAAAAAAAAAATCTTGGCCGGGCGTGGTGGCTCACGCCTGTAATCCTAGCATGCTGGGAGGCCAAGGAGGGAGGATCGCTCGAGGTCAGGAGTTCGAGACCAGCCTGAGCAAGAGCAAGACCCTATCTCTACTAAAAATAGAAAGAAATTAGCTGGACAACTAAAAATATATAGAAAAATTAGCTGGGCATGGTGGCACATGGTGGCACTTGGGAGGCTGAGGCAAAAGGATTGCTTGAGCCCAGGAGTGAGCTAGGCTGACCCCACGGCACTCTAGCCTGGGCAACAGATTGAAACTGTGTCTCAAAAAAAAAAAAAAAATTAAAAAAATCTTTATTGCATAATGTACTGATTTTGGTAAAGAGATCTAATTGAAATTTTGGCTATAATAACCAAAAAGTTACCAATAATTCCCCCAAAAATAAAGCTTGCTGGGTCAATGAAGAAAAAATTATTTCTAAATGTAGGCTGTGTCCTGTAAGATGGAACACTTTTTCATGCACTTGATGTATGAGAAGAAAATGATAAAGAAAGTGACAACAAATCATCCTGACACTTATGGCTACTAAACAATATCTATTTATTTTGTGAGGATCAGTGAAGTAAGAATCCTCATTTTATTTCAGAGAATTATGAAGCTTTAGAGTTGGAAAGGGGGTTTGAAATGCAATCTTACTCTCTGTCATCTTACAGATGAGGAAACCAAGACCCAGAGAAGGCAAATGATTTGCTTCACATCACACAAGTAGAAATGTACGAGCTGAAAGAAGAACTCAAGTTTCCAGATTCAGTGCTCTTTCCTCCAAATCAAGTTGCGATGAGCCCTTAATTTTTTTAAGCATGCTAATTTACAAAAGAGGTCGCAGTTTGCTTTTAAACTTTCTCTCTCTCTCTCTCTTTCAGACACACACACACACACACACATAAACATATACACACAAAAGCAATAAAAGAAAATACTTAAGGCAAAAGCATCAACTACATAGTAATCTAGCTTTCCACTGTAAGTGTTGTATGGCAAACAGAAAAAAATACCTGTTCTTTGTTAATTGAACCTCTAAAAAAGGCTTTTAAACAAAGCACAGTTGATTACTCAACATACTTTGCCGTGTACTTGTGGGGTTGATTTTATCCAGAAAACAGTTTAATGTTTAAACATAAAAGCCCAAGCTGAGCAGACTAGAACTCTTTCAAGGACTCAGAATAAATATTGTATTATTATACTTAGTCTTCGGTAATAAACACTTTTTTCCAAGATGACATTCATGTACATTCCATACTGTGGTTATGCAGGGTTTACTTGAGCAACTTAATGTATTTTATGCACTTAAAATAGCATATGCTCAGCTTATAGTTGATTGAGGAAAAAAAATATGAAAAAATGAAATTTAAGTGTAAATTTCTTCAAAAGTTAGGCAGAAATTTGATATGTACTATCCATGTTCTAGAGCTGAGAATATTTTTAGATCTCCTGAAATTTGATATCATCTTAACTTGAATCATCTGGCATGAAGCAGAGACAAGCGTAACAGATGCTGGAAAACCTACTCCACCTACCAACAACATACAGCCCTCCATGGCTGCTGCATAGTGCTAGCCAGTTATGAAATTTTAACTAGGCATTTCTTTTTCTAGGCCTAACTTTTCTCATGTGAACAATAAAAAACAGGGGATAAGTTACCCTGTAAATCTATTGCAGTATCAAATTACCCTGTGCCTTTTGGTTCCCATTTTTATTACTTGCCCCACATAGTTCCAGGGACAGTCATGATGATGATATGCATAGCAAAGGAAGATCTGAGTATTAATAACCTCCAAAAGTATGCATGACTCACATGTGTATTAGTATGCAAATCATGTGCATTAAGATAAAAGAGAAATGGTCTAGCTGAGAACCTAGAAACCAGATATTTCTTGAGAGCTCGGTATAATCATCCTCCCAATAAATACAGATTTCAACTTGTTAAAAATATTAAACATGTAGTGATCTTTTTCTTTTTATAAATTACTATTGTTTATATACTGATCCATTTTCCTAAATTTACATGAGCAATGATATTGGAACTGTGAACATGATTCCTTCCAGATGGGTCTGAAAGAAAGGAGTCATCATTCCTTCAATTTAAGAGCATTGCATTAATTCAAGTAAAACATACTTTATGACATGCATTTATTGCATGCAATGTAATAACACTAAACCCACCCTTAGCCCTAATGTGAAAAATGCCTAAAATAAAATTTTATAAATTAACTTATATTTTTAGGTTTTACATTATAACTTAAGAAATGGAATTCGTGGTGAAAGCAATAATTGGCATCAATAAATGACAACAATTTACCTTAAAAAGCACAGAAACACCTCTCGAAACATCATATATTTTATAGAAAACAAATTTCTAATAAAAAGTTAATTATTCTTTGTACTGATTAAAGTATTGAAGATGAAATTTTGTAATGCAGTTCCAGAAAACAGGGTGATTTTGTGCCAATTAAAAATGTGGGAAGAGAAAGTATCCATCTCCCTGAAGGAACATACAGAGTCCTTTTAAGATAAGTACATTTAAAGAAAACTGTTAAGGACAACACTACTTCCATTGTAGGTTTTTGGCTTTCTTTCATGTTACTATGTCTTTACAAATGCTTTTAGTACCAGTGGGGAAATCTATACTGGAAATGCATTCTTTGCCGCTTGACAGAGTATACATAGTAAATGAATACCATAGTTAGGATTTTGTTGGTGGTGTTTTATCTGTGGCTGGCTAAAAAGACAGCCTTTAAAACTTCATACTGGATTATACTAAACAAAAAGAGAAATAAGCAGATTTAACAAAAAAAAGACAAGACCAAAGGAAGGAAAACCAAATCAAATTTTCTTTTTGAAACAATAAACAACAGTAGACAAGTTGGAGAGCAGGGACATTGTATACTCTGTGTGTGTGTGTGTGTGAGAGTGTGTGTGTGTGTGTGTGTGTGTGTGTGTGTATCCAGAAATAGGAGCAAAATGTCAGACTGAACACACATTCTCTCCCACCCAGATTACTGTGATATGATCAAATAAATAAATACATTTGTAACAGCACTGGAAAACAAGAAAGGGTGATGTCAACATCAAAGATGTTGAGATAATCATAAAAGATATAGAAAAGATAGGACTGAATTCTTGGTGAAACAAGACCAGAGGAAAATACATAGGAGAGAAGTAGTGTGGGATGAAGATGATTATGGGAACTCCAGGTAGAAGTAGGTCAAGGAGCAATGGTCACAGTGATTAATTGGGGCAGAGCACTTAGAGGGAGTTGGCTGGTCACATAGCCCCCCACCTCCTGACGAAGCTGAGCAAGAGAGCAGCGATTGCCCAGAGGCTAAAACAGATGAGTGTGGAATCCAAGCCCAAAGAGATGGGACAATTCATTGTCACCAGTAGCTAGTGATACCCAGGAAAACAGCTCAAACCTCCTCCTAGGGGGATGTCCTGTCCTGTCTTCACAATCACTGCAGACAAGCTCCTATAATCCGAATCACCCTCTACTAAAATGTGAGCAAGTTATTCAAATATGTATACCAACAAAAGTAAGAAGCCAATATAAGGAAAGATATAGGATAGAAGAAAGCATGGGAAAGAAAAAAAACAATAAAAATGTATTATCAAGTTTAAATCATTTTTGATGCATTATATTAAAAAGTATTAGTTTTGCTATAATTTGGAGTTAAAATTTCAGATAAATTGGGAGGTGGTAAAACTTAAGGAAATGAAAAAACATTAACACTCATCATGCTGTATTCTGGGAACATATAAAGCCTGATGAACATTAATTGTGGTCAAAAACTAATTATGTTTAAAGACACATCTTAAGAATTTAAAAGTAAAACTTCTGTTCAAACTTAATGGATTAAGTATGCATGTTTATTTTATTTTATTTTAGAATGCTACTAAAAACTTAAAAAGAAATTAAGCATGTACACAGACATGCACACACAGACATTTTAAACCAACAGAGCAAAGAGAATTGGAAACGGAATGACAGCAGATAAGGTATATAAAAAAATATGGCTGGGCACGGTGATTCACGCCTGTAATCCTAGCACTCTGGGAGGCTGACGCGGGAGGATCGCTTGAGTTCAGGAGTTCGAGACCAGCCTGAGTAAGAGCAAGACCCCGTCTCTACTAAAAACAGGAAAAATTAGCTGGACATGGTGGTAGGCACCTGTAGTCCTAGCTACTTGAAAGGCTGAGGCAGGAGGATCCCTTAAGCCCAGAAGTTTGTGAGGTTGCTGTGAGCTAGGCTGACACCACGGCACTCTAGCCCCAGTGACAGAGTGAGACTGCATCTCAAAAAAAAAAAAAAGATTTTATAAAAAAATAAAAGAAAGAATAAAGAAAGCAGCAGCTAGATAAGTGGTAACTAATTGAATAGACCAGAAAAGGCTAAACTGTATGCCTGAAGAGAGGATGCCAACAGAAAGCAAGACAGTCTGGGTAGAAGAAACTCAGAATGATTTAGGAATTGGAGGTTCCAAGTGTCTCTGAAGGTCAGGGTAAAGAGTGACACTGAAGAATGAACTCTGAGAAGGACGTCTGAATAAGAAGCAATCAGACTCCCAAAGTCGTCTCCTATGTCAATAGCTAGATGATTGCCTCTAACCTACTTGAGAAGACAGGAAAGCAATGATTCTGAAGAAATCAAATCTGAGAAGCTCTGAGCTCCAGGGATATAAGCATAGCTTCTGGATTAAATGAAAGCCTATGTAAAGAACTCCGAGACCCCTCCAACCTTGGCAGCAGTATTATTAATATTATCCCTATCCCACCTAAGACAAGAGACTGGGGACGTCCTCTCTGAGGAAGCCATCCTGTCCAAGAGAAAGATCTACTAATGAGGTTGAATCAGGCTTGTACACATGGTGTTCTTGAATGAGTTGTTCATGGCCAGTGCATTCTGAGCATCTGGGTACTTTCTGTGATTTATGATACCCATGCCATATCAATTGTTAAGTATTGTAAATATCACCTTTGCAGGCCCCCATTCAGTAACTGTTCCTACTCTTAATTACTAGGAAGCTGCTCGGTGAGACTTAGCCTTATGCGTAGAGCATTCAATCAGCTATTTCCATCGTCATCTTTAAATGTGAACAGTCAGCCACGGTTTTAAAGGAAGTCTCCAACATGGAAAGCAAAAACAAAAAACAATAATAAACAAACAAAACTTGGAGAGGAAACAGAAATAATTTGGAGAGCAAAAGAAAACTTTGAAAAAGTTCTACTTTCAGAGAAACATGAAAAAATAATGTATCCACGAAAGAGATAAAACAAGAGTGGTATACTAGTTTTTAACAGAAACCATTAGAAATATAAGAAAGAATTCTTTCTGCATGAACAGACATTTATTAAGTAAATAGGATCAGAAACATGAAGTTGTAAAAGTTGCCCAGAAACTGGATCAAAATAATAGAGATGGAAAATAGGACAGAAGAGAGGGGAAAAAAACAATTATAGGATCAATGCAAGAGGTCAGAGATCTGAATTATTGTTTCAGAAAAAATAAAGTGAGGGGGAAAATATCAAGGAACTAATACAAGAAAATTTAGCACATAATTGAAAGATTATACAGATTAAAAGCTTCATAATGACAGCAAATATCCCAGAGTGACTTAATGCAACACGTTGAAACATAGGTTTTGCTGGTGAAGAATTATGCATGCTAACTGAACAGAGATAGTCATAAGCCCAAATATTTTAAGGTAAAATAATTAGTGATTAGATCTTTCTGCAGTTGGGGATTTGATCCGTCATGAGATCACATCATGCCAATTTTCACGAGCAGTTGAGTTGAGAAACTTTGTTTTCTTGTGGTTCAGAGAAATATTGCTCCTAGATAAAAGGGTCTATGTCTTTCACTTTGAGACTAGAGTCTCCTTAGAATTCCAAACATCAGATACTTAAGTCTGAAAGCTCATGACTGCCCAAAAGGAGTTGCCCACTAACTGGCTTGAATAATGCCTAGAATTTATTTCTCTATCTGTTCATTTTTTTCATCAAGAGTGAGAAACTTGAATGAATCTAGAAAGACACCTTGGACAACAGTAGTGTGATTGTTTCCAAACATTAACTGGGTACTTGCCATGTGAACATAATAATACATTGGAAAGCGAGATTATGAGGTTACAGGGAAAGAGAGATGAGCAAAGCAATTGATTTATTTAAAATTTTTTATATGGCAAACTTCAAATATACAAAAAGAAAAAGAATAATAATACAATAAACTTTACGTACTCAGCTTCAATAATTATCAACTCATGGTCAATCTTGTTTTATTTATACCACCATCTAATTCCCCTCTCCTCCACACCACTGGATTATTTTGAAGCAAAACCAAGAGATCATATCATTTCATCTTCATATATATGAACTTTTTCTTAAATGTAACCACAATTCATTATCATAACTAAAGGCAAATAACAGTAAGTACATAGTATTGCTAACCATTCAATTGGTATTCACATTTCCTTAACTGTCTAATAATTTCGTTTTAATTTTGATGATTTGAATCAAGAGCTATTTACTATTTGGTTACCCAATGGTATAGTGTGTGTAGAAAAGAGAGGATAAATGTTTGATTTTTTTTCCTTCATTTACTAGTTTTGAAATCTTGAGTTGGTTACCTACCATCATCCAAAGATAACCAATGGTCCTGGGGTTTTAAGGGGATATTTTTGGCTGTGTTTATTATATGTATGTGTGTGTTTTAGTATCACAATAGGTTTAAACATAAATGATGTGTTTCAATTCATTGTAGTCATTATTTTATTGAGGCTCAAATTGTCCCACCTTTGCCTAGTGAAAGCCTTCCCCATAACACCAAAAGTCGTTGGTAACTATCATACTCTTTGGTATGATAAATTATTCCAGTTCATTTTACACAATTCCTGACCCAGATCTGTGATCTGTTCTCTCCCAAGAGGCCCAGGTTTCTTTTAATGGGGGATAGTACTAAGAGACCAGACTGAGCACTAGGTTTTCAATTCAGTAAGTGAACACTAGGGGCACGCATTCTACCTACCTGGTCAGCATTTCTAAGTCTTTTCAGTGAATAAACCTAGGGAATCTTTGTTTCTATATTAAAAGATATCACAATTTCAATTGATAATGACAATATAAATTTGAGACAATAAGGTTTTTACTTAACCTCTTTGATGTTAAATCTGAATTACCTTTCTTCTATGCCAAAAAACCTAGTTTCCAATACCAACACAATTTTTCACTTGCTTTAACCCATAGTACACACAACAGTCCCCAAAAGAAAAAAAAAAGTGTGAGAGAAGAAGGAAGGAAGGAAGGGAGGGAGGAAGGGAAGAGGCTAGGAGGAAAGGAAGGAAAAAAGGGAAACCAAGGCAGTAACAACACTATCACCAAACAATAAGATTAGGAAAAACAGTTTAATTTTTTTTTTTGGGGGGGGCAGTTCTTTTTTCTTACAGTATATCTACAGGCTGTGTCACTTGAAATAATTCCTGTCTGTGATTATGCCACTAATTTGAGACTTAAGTTCATTTGGGTCATTTTGCTTTCAATTTCTAGAGATGGCTTTATTTCATGACTAATTTTTTATAATCATGTTAAACGTTTATATGCTTTTGAATTCAACACAAAAACAAAATGGATTCAGAGACATTCAGCATCTAATCCTACCTCCTCCAACCAGTTTCCTCACTCCCCCATAAATAATCTTTTCTTGCATTTTTTAATATAAGCAAATTATATTCAGATTACCTTCTTCTTAGTAGCATACTACATACATTTTTTATCATAACTTTTTTTTACTTAACAATAAACCCTACAGATCATTCCATAAACTTTTTGATTTTTTAAAAAGTATATTACTTTCTATCCTAGGTGAAAAATTTTGGCTATAAAATGTGACCATTAGTAGGCAGCTGCCAGGAAAAGGAAGATTTAATCCAAATGTGTTATAAAAAAAAATATGCAGATTGGGGCTTTGTAGTAAACCTTCATAAAATGACTCACCAAATTCACAGCATCGTGCTGGGAAAAATTAGAGTAGGTGGCTTTGCTTCTGAAAGGCATACACAGTGTACAATTTTACCGTGCAAAATGCTTTTGCTACTACAATTTTCCTTTGCTTTGCCTTTTTGAAAAGTAATGTTCCTTCCTATTTTAGTAGCACCATTTGCATTCCTATTATTCACACTGAACTGTGATTTCCATTTTTATCTCCCCTTTGTTACTTGTTTTCATTCCAGCATTTCTCCTCTTGGTCTTTGCCTTGCCTTTATCTTGCCCTTAAATGGAGGCCTCGTGCTATGGGAAGAGTGCCATGAATTTTCTAGCCATCATGCCAAGCCTTGTCCTAATTTAATGATATAAGTTCCCTTGAACCACTGCCAACAATGCTAGGACATCCCACACACATTTGCTATGGAAACACCTTCATGACTAACGGTCTCTCAAATTAAGGCATTTTAAAACTGAAGCGAGAAGTGGTTTTCATTTTTTCAAAACATTCTGCAGTTAAGGAAAAAAATATAGCAATGCTCTAAAAGTTATGAGTTGCTATATTATTATGCCCAGCTCATCCGAGAGGTAGCCGCCTACAAACCCAATCCCAAGGCATGGGCATAAGAAAAGCAAGCGTTTGTTCATACTCATCTGTGTCTTTACCTGAGCAGCCTCTGTTCTCTTCTACTGCATGTTTATGAGTTCAGGTGTTTGGGTTATGCCAAGTTCTTCTCCTTAGAAGCAGAGACATTCAAGACACTGCATGATTTGGATGTCACCAAATCCCCAGATCACACCTCAACACTTTTCCATCTCACGCTGTAACAGCAGATCACACAGACTTCCCCTGACCCACCAGGCCATTCTGTGACTTTGTTCAAACCAGCCTCTGTCTAAGAAGACTGTTCCTGTTTTCCACGTGAATCTCCCTTTCATTCTTAAACACCTTGTCTAGGAAGATCTCCTGGTCCACTTTCTCCTGCCCAGAGGGAAATGATCACTCCCTCTCCTACATGAGTTCTTACATGCTCATGGAACTATGACCGTCTAAAGCGCAAAGACTGTGTTTTCTTTATTTGTTCCCCACCACCTGGCACCATGCCTCATTAGTGCTGGTTTTGCTCAATAAATGATTGTTCATTAAATGACCGAATGAGAAAATGAGCATGTGCTGTGCTCTCCTAGGTGTAAAAGAGAAACCACGCTACCACCTACATGTATGTTGTTTTGAAGTGTCTGCATTCAGATTTCCTGTTTCATGTCTCTGTTTGGAAGGAATTGGTTTTAACACATATCTCTGATTTTTGGCCATGATGAATAAAATAAAAATGGTAGGCACTACAGCCAGAAAGAAATCAGATTTTTTTTTTTTTTTTTTTTTTTTTTTTTACCTTGAAGGAGGCAGTAAGGGCTTTGCCACTCTCTGTTCTTTTAACAATCCAATCTTCAAAACCCCTGCAGACAACCGTTCCAGGAATCCTCTTCACCTTCTGTTGGGCCTTGCTACAGGATGCCTCAATACTGCCCGCATCAGCCCACCCGCGTTTCTGCCAGATTCCTCTAATCAGCACTTCCATTCCCTGCCCCTGACCCTAATTGAAGACTGGACTGCCCTGGGGTCACGTTTACAGATCCCAATGAATGAGTGGCAAGAGTTGCTGATCTGATTAATTTACCCCACAGAGGGAAAACTACAGTGGTAGCTCCCCGGTTGACCGTAGGAATCATCTATGTAAAATTATAGATGGCTAAGACTTGTTCTTACGTATTCCTGTTCAGTAGGTCTGGGTTTGACAAAGGATCTCTATAATCCTTTTAGAGCCTTTTTGTGACCCCGGTGATAAGGCAAGTTTTGGAACTACCCGATGAGAAGCACAATTACAGGACACCCATTACACTCTCTGACAAAAGCCATCCAAACAACACGCCCTGCTGTTGTCCATCTTCTGAATTGGGCAAGGCAGTGACTTTGCAACTTGGTGTAGAGGACAGAAGGGAAACATCTTCCTCTGCGGGTGAGCAGAAGTCATCCCTAGCCTACTTATGCCTTCAGAATCTCCAAGGCAATAAACTCATTTGGGGTCGGCCCCTTGACAGCAGAAGTAAGATTTTATTCCTTAGTATATTACATTTATATCTTTGCAATAGATAAGATTTCTAGACACGTTCATTTGAAAGCTAATAAATATATTGTACAAAAAGCTACTTCCCACTCCTCCAGCTCCTGTTGAAGGGGTAGATAAGAAGTCAGAAATCCCTGTGCCTAGGAAAGCGGATGATTTCACTTACACTGTTTTTTCTCAGTATTAGGTTTATCATGCCTTTCCCTAATAGCCACTCTTCCTTTCCTGACTCCCTTGCTGCAGAGTTCAACAGAGTAGCTTTCTCCTATACTAAACTAATGATTTTTTTTCCGAGACTTCGTTTCCACTCACTAAATACTTTGTGGGCTCCCGATAAAATCTAAGTTGGCAAAATATCTCAAAGAAATTAAAGACCTAAGTTTGGAGCAGATGGAACGTGCATTCTCAAAGCAACTGGGAGTTCCTGTCCTTAACCATAAGAGTGACAAAGGAGGAGGCAGCAGTGGCCCATTTCCTCAGTCCCACCGAGCAGCATCTGTATGAAAAATGAGCTCAGCTGTTAACAGCCTGGGGAGGAACCGCTATCTACCACATCACAGCCGGCTGAGAAGAACAGGATGTTATGAGTACAGCACGAACCTCAAAGCTAGAGTCAAAACCATATCTCCCAGGCAAGTGTTTACCTTTTTCTTCAGTCTTCAAGAGAGAACTGCGCTGTTCTATAAAATGTAAGCAAACCCTACCTGAGAGAGGAGCAGTGCAGAACGGATAAACCTCCTTATTTTCATTTTATTAACAAAAAGAAAGCTCACTCTGGGTTTATACCAACATACCACCAAAGCAGCCTTGTTGCTCTTCCCTGATTCTGAAAGGACCTGCACTTTGCCTCCAAGTTTGCTTGTTTGCAGCCGAAGTGAGCCCCCGAGAAGTTGTAGGGTGTGCATCAGATAAATTAGAGGTCTTGCTAGACTCCTAGACTGTAAAATGAAGGCACCGACGTCACTTGGGATTCTTCTGTTAAGCATTGTCTGGTACTGAAAGCAAAATAAAATAATGACAGGAGGCACTGACAAGGAAACGGGAGGTGAAAAGAGTTAACCCCTAAAATTGGCCATGCTTAGTGAATACTCATTTATTAACTTCAGCGCGTCCCTTTGTAAATTGCTATGAAAAATGGATGCTTGAGAGGTACAGTCCACTAGCTGTCATGCGTTTCATCAAGTATCACTGCTTAGTTCATAGCATGCTGGTTGAGCATGGAGTTTTAGAATCAGACTTATCTGGGTTTGAATCTGGATCTACTACTACTTGACAAGAGATCTTATGGAGGTTACTTAATCTTTCTGAACTTGTTTCCTTTCTTAAAAAGAACAGTTGTGAGAATTAAATAAGAGAAGGCATATAAAGGATTTGTACACGATCTGTCACTTAAGGAGCACTCAATAAGTATTATAATTATTAAATCAGTGTATAATAAGGACTCGGTTGTAAGTAAAACAGATCTAATTTAAACTGGCTTTTAACAAAAAGGAAATTATTGCCACATGTAATTGAAAACTTCAGTGACAAGCTTGTTTCAGGGACATAGGGACCTGGGAGATCAAATGAAGTCCCGGGATGTGATGATCAACCCTCATTTCCCATCTTCTTCTATCTTGTGGCTCTACTTTGTTCTTTTGCCATCATTCTCTACAGGGGTTTTTTAGAATAATTCCAAGCTTATATTCTCCCAGCTGAGAAATCTTGGCTCTATCTCACTGATTGGATTACATGCCCATCCCTACACCTCTCCCTGTGGCAGAAAGGGAGAGACAGAGAGAGACTTTAATTGACCAAGCTTGAGTTGTGTGGTCAACATGTAGCTGGAGGGTAATGGCAGCTTCACTAAAGCCACAGCAATAGAGACTAGGAGAAGGTAGTTCCCCAAAGGAAGATGGGGGTACCCTGTTACTCAAGAAAGAGGGCATGAATGTGGAGCAGATAACCGCAGAGTCTGAAAATTAACTTCACTTTTCTTAAAGACACTTGCCAGGAGAGAGAAGAAATGCAAACATCACCTTCAAATTGAGAGAACAAGGTCTGCAAAGATAGAACAACTTCTCCCAGACCCCTTCTTAGGTGAGAGAAATAGGAATGTCAGACTCATAATCCTTCAAGACATTGAGTTGCCAGAGGCACCCCCAAAGGACATTCCAAGAATGGAAATACTATTCTCCATGTCAAGCTAAAGGTCACAGGTAGACTGGCTTTTCCTGGTTGCCACGAATGGTTTGGGCATTAGTGAATTTATTCTGATTCATTTGGAATTGTTTTAACATGTTTCATCTGTATTTCATGTGGAAAATAAGTCCATCAAACTATTTGCTTTTCATATGGCTCTAATTACCTCTCACTCAGAAATAATATCTCTTCATCCTAATTATTGCTTCTTCCAGTATTTCATCAGAGGGGTGCTAGAAATGTCCCCAGGTGTTCTAACATACCTGCCAAAACTGATTACAGCTCTTTTAAAAAAAAATTAAAACAAACTTGTGTGATACATTTCTTCTTATAAAAGCAATTTTTGTTTAGTTGTAGAAAAGTCAGAAGATACAAATAGGCCAAAAAAAAAGAAGAGAAGGAGGAGGGGGAGAGAGAGAAGAATGAAGAAAGGAAGGAAGAAGAGAGGGAGGGAGGAAGGGAAGGCTTGCAGAGCAACCCTATCACCCCCAAGAGGAGCCATTGTTAGGGCCTTCTTGTTCATCCTTTCAAAGCCTTTGCTTTACATATATAGTGGATATTTTGCTTTGTTTTTTTCTTTTTACAAAAATGGGATTATAC
>CM052440.1:22422353-22438912 GCA_028533085.1 Varecia variegata | reverse complement strand
TTTGGGCTGCCAAACAGTGCTCTCATGATTTCAATTTTTCCCTTGGAGAAACTACAGGACCGAAAAGCCCTCATCAGAAGTTACCTCCAAATGCCTGAAATAGCAGGAATGACCCCTCCCTTCCCTCAGATCTGATGTTTGCTTGGCAAGCACTTTTTCTCAGACTACCTTGCCATAAAAATGTTATATCGCCTCAAGGTAACACTCCCTCTAGCAAAAAGTGATACAAGGTTCTGTTGCAAAAGCTCCTCAAGTTAACACACCTTATTTATTCTTCCTAATCGCACTTTCCATAGAAGTCCTATATGTGTAACCATGCTTTCACAGATAGAAAAGCTAAAACACAAAAAGATTAAACAGCCTATCTAAGATGACCTAGCAAATCATCCACCAAAGGCATGATGTCTGATGACGTATGACACACAAATGTTTACACTGACAACTCGACCTCACTCTTGCTTCTGTGCAGAAAAATAAGGGAAATCATTCACTAGCCCCAAAGACCTCACAATGTTATAAAGATGGCAAATTCAATCAGATCCTCATTAACTAGATCCAAATGAGGCCTGACAGAGCCTTCATTAGATCTAGAAATCCTGCCTGTTTTAGCTCTGAGTCCCTTGACTTGTTCATGTCACCATAAATTGGTTGTTCTGAAGTCAGAGGGGACTCTCAGCAAACAACTTGCAGAGGATGGTCATCCTGTATGAGAGATAAAGACACGGTTCTATTAGGAAAAAAAAACAAAATCAAAAACAGTGTAGCAGTGGCAAGGCCTGGCCACAGAAATAGGCTTGCTAACAGGCTGGAAATAGACCAAAGAAAAACTCAGTTATTTAAATAAACTCACCAAAAAGAAGTAAGAATGATAATAGTAATAATGAAGACATTGTCTCAATCCCATCATGGAGATTGATATAAATTTCTCTTCTGAAGCTTAATTCCAAGTCACTTAAGTTGCATTCCATAAATTTTATGTTCCCAGTCCAAAAATGGCATCCTTTAGATCTGAAAAAAAGTTCATGTAACCCCAGACAAGCCATTTTCTTCTTTTTTTTCACAATGGAATCAAACTCTGTCACTTTTTTCAGAGGTGGTGCCTGCGAGACAGCAGGACCAGCGGCTCAGATGAGCAAAATCCACCGCCAATGAGTTCATGAGACTTGAGAGGGGCCTAAAAGCCGGCTTGCCACGGTGCCGAAGGCTCCACCATTACAGTCACTCCAATGAATGGGGCATCGCATTTCCAAAATGCTCCTGTCACAGATGCTAATGCAGACCGAGCACAGTGCCCGGGCCATCGTAGTCACTCAATGTTTATTGAACGAATAAAAGAATGATTGTTGCCTGTGAAGGATAATAAGCTGTGATTATGTTGGTTAGATTCTATGCCAAAAATATGTAAGTATCTGGAACATATTAACTTATTTGCTCCCACTATATGTGGTTGTGAAGTAGGTTCTCAGATTGGACCTCTGCCAACAAGGCCCAGCCAGCTCTTAAAGAAATGGAACGCTAGAAAGGAAAGTATGGGATGGAGGCAATGAGATATGAGAAGAGAGACTAGAAAGATCCTGAGGTTTGGCAGAAGGAAAAGGCACCCAATAGGTCAGCTCGTGTCCTTGGCAGCCAGCACAGCACGGAGGCGCCCACCATTCTCCCCGGGACCCGGAGGAAGAGTTTTGCCATCTAGAGGTACCACTGATTAATCACACAAGTTCAGGAGTTCGAATCCCTGCTCTCCTGCTTCTTAGATGTATGACTTAGGCAAAGTATTTAAATCCCATAGGCTTTAGATACTGTCGCCCTGATATGAGCATCATCATAACTCTCTCTTTGGGCTAATGTGAGGACAAAACAAGACAATACACATAAAACCTGTGTAAGAATGCTAGCCTGGCCTAGGAAGCACTCAATTAATGCTAATTATTATTATTATCCTTAATATCTGCTCGACATACTATCTATATAGTAAGACAGAAGGGGTGGGCAATTTATCTCCTGCCATCACAACTTCTACAAATACACGGTAAGGAAGTTGGTTAACTGCCTCAGCAGTGGTTGCCTCCAGTTAGTACACACATCTGCACGAAAGAGACAGACGTGTGCATTTCACATCTGCACTCCTACCACAGGCAAATTTCTGAACCTCTCCCTACCTCAGTTGCTCAACAGGAAAATTGGATAATAATAGCATGAGTCTCATTGTACTGCTGTAGAAGAGAATTATATGAGTTAATTCCCAGGTAGAATCTAGAGCAGTGCCAAGCAGGTAACAAGCATGATTATTGTGATTTCATGTGTGTGTTCTAATCTCAGGGAGGATTTAATCTAACGTTCTAATCTAATGTCGAGGGGGGTGTGTGAGTGTGTGTTCCTTACAGTTTTTCTAAAGATGAGTATGATATTGATAACCAATTTTCAATTTAAAAAAATCTGGGAACACATGGGTATTTACCCTAATCAGTTCTTTCACAGTGTGGAAGTACAGCTGCCACTAGCATGACAAGGTCGTGGAGACTCCATTTCCTCAGCTTTGAGTTCTTCCTGACTTGATCTGAATAATAAATCCATGGCCGAATCGTGGCTCTGTGGTGAAACTGCTGTTTAACGCTGCAGTGGCGATTAAGGTCACCTAAAAAGATTATTAGGAGCATGATGCTAGGGCTCATTAAAGAGGGCTAGCGATGATGTCTAAGCTAGCAGTCATGACTTCCTGGGCTGCCCTGGGCATCACTCTAGAATCACACAACTCTGCATTCAACCTCCATTCCCTGGGTGGCCCTTGGGGGAGAGACTAATATGCCATTTAGTTCTAAGTCGATGAAGTAGAAGGGCTATTTCCAACTCAGAAAATGCATTGGCAAGAATGAGGCAATAAGTAGAGAAAACAGAGTTGGGTTTTTTCCTCCTCTGAATTTTAAAGTCAGAGTTTCCTGTGTAAGCAATGCTGTGTTTGGGGGTATTTGTTTGTTTGTTTGTTTTTCCTTATTTAAGCCTACTTCATCTGATGCACTCAACTTTGGAAACCCAGAATGATTGTTCATGGCATACTTCTGTAAAAGAAATAGACACATATGTCCATAAAATTCTAGAGTAGGCAATTTATTTCTTACCCTTCCAACTTCTACAAATAAACAATAGATAAGTTGTATAACTGCCTTAGCAGCTGTTGCCGAGGCTTGGGATATGCGTGTCTGTATGAAAGATTTGTTCATTTCACATATAAACTCAGCACAGTCCCCAAGTTAGGGAAGAGGCAGAGAGATGTCTGCTCATTGATATGTAAATGACAATAGTAGGCATTCTGCTATGTTTCAGGAACCCCATGACTGGTGTGACCACAAGCAGGTTATTAAAGTGAAACAAGGCTATTTTGTCCATTATGAAAAGCACTGTCCTTTCCCAGTGAGTGGCACATTCAGGGCTATTTACATTTCAACAACCAACAATAAATCAATATAAATATTCCTTTAAATCCATTCTCACTTTTGGAGAACAATAGCTGTTCAAAATCATGGGGTTCCACAAGAATCTGAATCAAGCAGAAATAATCAAAAATCCAACATTTGGTCAATTCTGTCTATGTTAAATCATTCATAAGTAAAGCTCCTCAAAGCCCTGGAGTAGAGTTAAGAGAAATCTCATTTTCCAACCCTTGAATTTGGAAACCCTAGAGGTCCAACTGCTATAATAATAACTAGTAGCTACATATAGTGAGTATTATCATGTAATATATTTATTATTTACTATGTGATAGAAAATACTGTATGTGAGTACTTACTGTTGAGATAGGTGCATTACATGCATTGCATCATTTAATCTTCACAATGATCCCATGAAGCAGATACCATTATAATCTGAATTTTAAAGATAAGAAATATTGAGGCTTGAAGTTCAGTAATTTGGCCCAAACCAGCAACCCAGAGGATGGAGGATCCAGGTTTTTTTTTAGTGCAGGATTCTGACCTGCACTGGAGTGGGGCTCTTAACTGTCGCCCACACATCCTCCCCAGAGATTCAGTGATAGAAATTGGATTTCAGCTAGTGAAGTATCCTGGGCAGTCGGGATATTTTGCCTGAGTTAGACTAAAGATTAAAAAAAAACAAAACTATAGTTCAATCTCTGGAAACACTGTTAACGTTCACTTAAAAATCATTGTGAAAGATCAATGTATCCACAATAAATTCTATCATTTTTTCACTTTTGCATCCAATAAATATTTATTGAACAATTCATAAGTGTGAGGTACGTGCCAGAAACCTGGGGCTAGAGCAGTGAACCAGATAGACATGGCCCCAACTTCACTTAATTTATAGGCCACTGGGGGAGAGGAACATTAAAAATAATCATTCATTACTGTTGTGACAAGTATGCAGGAGGGAAAAGCCTTAATGCAAGGAAAACAGAGAAAAGAAAGACACAACCTAGTCTGGGAAAGTCAGAGAAAGCCTCTCTGAGGAATTAATATGTAAGAGGCCTGGAGCTGAGTAAGAGTTAGCCAGATACAAGAAAGGAGGGATGTATTAGGATGCTTTAATTTGTCTGCAAGTCCTAGAAAATTCAATGCAAATTTGCTTAAAACATTAAAAGGTGTTTAGTGGTAACTGACCGTGTCAGGCACAGTTTGATCAAGGCTCTGGCTTTGTTTCTCAGAGACTAATTGCCCTTCCAAATTATATGTTGGTTTCAGTCCCTTGGTTTGAATCATGATAATGTCTACCAACCACAACCAGAGCTTGCTTGTTTACATTCAGAGAGAGAAAGAGAGAGTCCCCTTCTTATGCTGATTAAGCCACCCCAAACCAATCTTTCTAATCAATGAATGCCTAAACCAATCACTGTGGTAAGGAGAATGAAATTTGTGTACCCTTGAGCCCTAGGGTGGGTCCATTCCATTTAAACATATGGCTGCTAAGCATAGATGGGATGTATATTGAAGAGGTAGCCACAGTTTCGATTCCAAAGACAAAAACATGTACAAAGAATCTTAGGTGCTGATATTAGAAGTTTGAGGATCTAATATAAATGCAGTGTGGAAGAAAATAAAGAGGAGAATGGCATGAGGCAAATTTGCACAGTTGGGCAGGGGCCAGATCATGCAAGAGGTTCAAGATCATCTTAAAAAATTTGGACATTAACTTCAGGTTAATGGAGAGCTGCTGTTATATGTCATGATCAAATTTATATGTTAAAATCATTCACATATAGGAAAAAAGTTTGAAAAATATGTATGTATGTATCTGATATATATGTATATACTATTAATAAATAAACTATTTCTGAGAAATACACAAGTAACTGGTAAATGTGGTTGCTTATAGGAACAGATCCTTGGGGAATACAGAGTTGACTTAGTAGACAGACTTATTTGTCATTGCATTCACTTTTGAACTTGTCTTTTTAAAAAAAAAAAAAACTATATTCATGCATTGGTTTTAAATTTAAAAAATAGTTAAGTAATTGTTTTAAGTGATTATTCTGTCCACTGTATGGAGGGAAGAATTAGACATTGGAATGAATGCAGAAAGACCAGTTAGGAGGCTACTTCAACTGGCCAGGCAGAAGATGGTGGTGGCTGGGCTTTGGTTGGTACATAACAGAATTTGAGCCCAGGTCACCTGAGGCTGAAGCTCCTGCCCTTCACCACAATAGCTAATAAGTCTTGTCCTCCTGTGGAAAGTACACAGAGGTGGCACAGGAAATGATTACGGAGCCAAGGTTATTTCTGAGGATGAGATGCAATGTGGCGAGGAAGTCTAAGAAAGAGCCAAGGCCAAGGAATGGTTATAACAGGATGATGGGGGCCTGGAGAAAAAGAACAAATTTTCATTTGTGCAGAGGTGCAAATGCATTTGATTTACCTGAGCCACTGATATCCCCAGCTGTCAAATTATGCAAATGTAACACCTCTGAAAATGAGACTTTGCATCTGAGTTGAACTCTTGAGATCCAAGATGGTTGAATGGAATGGGAGCCTTGAAACCTCTCTAGCAGAAAATGGGAAGTTGCAACCTCCTCTCATCCTGCAGGCTGACTTCATGAGCTTTGCTCCATCTGTGCTGGGTAAAGGTGAACTGAATGGTATGCAATGTGTCCACATTGCTGGCACTAGTATAATAAATAAAGAAAGGATTGCCAAAGGAATGAAGGACTTTCAGTGGCCATTTTAGTAATAACCATGTACTATTAGCAAAATATAAAATGGAACGTTCTGGAAAATTCTAGTAATTACATTAGTTGAGTAATACATGAGTATAGCTGGTATAGCTCCAACAAGGTGAGGTATACCTTTGTAGAATCATTGAATGACCATTTAGGAAATTCCTAGTTGTTTAAAATATGAGAAATAGCTACTTTAATGGGGCACCAGAAGAGTATTAATATATCCAGATATCATATTTTATAGTATATTTGAAATAATGTGTATTTTTCTATTTTATTTGGTGCCATCCAAGGGCTGTAAGAATGGAAACATTAGATGAGGAAGTGGGTCTCACCTCAAAGAAAGAATAGAATGACTATCAGATAGAATTCAAAGGCAGAGAACAGAAAATATGAAATCAAAACTTAGGAGACAAAGAATAAGGAATAGGTGAAAACAAGTCAGATAACAACTCCACCTAAATACTGCTCTACCACTAGTAATTCTTTCCTGACTAACTGCCCCAGAAAAATTAAACCATTCTGTATCCCATTCTTCCTGGGCCTGGCTACTGATGGCTTCATGACAAACAGACTGCATTACAGGACTATTTCAGTTTCAGTCGCATGCTTGTCTTTCCTTCCTTTGGGTTCTCTCTGTGATTCCCTCAACAGGGAACTGTATTTGGGATGCCCTGTTCCCATCTCACTAAGTTAATGCTCTCCATCTACAAGTCAGCTCCTCCGTAAAACCCTACTCTTATTCCTCAGACTGGATGAAATCACTCCTCTTGAACCTCCTGTCATTTCATGATACTTCCCTTGTCTCATTTATGGGTACAGTGCAGCTTAGTGGTGACAAACAAGCCATCCAGAAATTGGGTTTAAACTTTTGATCAACCATTTACTACCTTTACTAGCTGTGTGGCCTTGGGCAACTGACTTACCCTTTCTATGACTCTGTTTCTTCATCTGTAAAATGGAATGGTCATATTATGCACCTCAATATTGCTGTGAGGAATAAGTGGGTTGGGGTGTGTGTGTGGGGAGTATGTGTGTGTCATGTGTGTGTGTTAGTTTGGAGCATGTTGTAAGTTCTCTATAGGAATTAGTTATTCTTACTATTACAACTGTACATAATATTAATTGGTATATTTGTTGTATCTCTTATTTAGATTATATGCATTTTGAATTCTCTAATTCAGTTTCTTTTTGTACATAGCATATTCATCATTTATTTCTGTGTAACAAATTACCCCATAATTTATCAGTTTAAAATGACAAACATTTATTATCTCAGTTTCTGTGGGTCAGAAATCTGGGTATGGCTTAGAGTCTCTGGCGAGGCTACAGTTGAGGTGTCCAGCAAGGCTGTGGTCATCTCAAGGATCAACTGAGGAAGGTCTTCTTTCCAAGCTCCCTTATGTGACTCTTGGCTGTCCTCAGGTCCTTGCTGGATGTTGTCTGGAGACATCAGTTCTCTGCCATGAGGGTCTCTCCATAGGGCAGCTGCCATATGGCTGCTGGCTTCCCTCAGGGCAAAGGTTGAGAGAGAGAGAGAGAGAGAGAGAGAACAAATCAGAAAGAAGTCAGTCTTTTTGTAACCTAATCTCAGAAATGACAACCCATCACTTCTATTGTATTCTGTGTGTTAGAAGTAAGTCAGTATACCCATTCTACACTCAAGAGTAAGGGATTACACAAGAACATGAATACCAGGAGGTGGTGGTCATTGGAGCCCATCTTAAAGGCTGTCTTCCATACATAGTAAGAAATCAGTGAACGTGTATTTATTAAATGTGTTATCCTTACTGGGTAATCTTTGTAATTCTGAAAGACCATCTATCTAAGGGACTGAACTTGGTACCTGTGCAGACACTTGTTTGTTTATTCGTTTAATAAACATTGGCTGCTCCCTAGTTTTATGCCAAACACTGTATGGAGAGTTAAGGATTCTAAGATTTTTTTAAAATGAATTTTAAAAAATGAATTTTGGAGCTGGATAGGATCTGGCCCAATGTTTTCATGTAACAAATAAGGAAATTGAGTCTCAGAGCAGACAAAGTTTGCCCAAGTCACACTGGAGTACGGTAGTCCTGTTACCAGGACACGTATCGCCTGATCTGGGGTTCCCTAGTCCTCTGATGGAAATGTGGGGGTTCTCTGCCACATTATCCTGTGCAACCAGTCCCCTCACTTTTATTTCTATGAATGAAACCAAAGAGAAGGACTAACTGAACTAATGGTACTTCTATTCTTTTTAGATGATGCTTGTGGTTTTACTAAGTCATTCATACTAGACCATTCTTTAAATGAAGACAAGTTATAATCCCTGAAGTCCCTCTATTACTAACATAGATTTTCACCGACTTCATTTTTCCTAGCACCTTTGTGCCCTGTGTTGATATTTCATTTAAGCTTTAAAACATCAATTGACAGAGATACCAAGTTAGACATTACCCTAGTTAAACAACCTCAGAGAGGGGATCAAGTGCCATTCTGCTGGAGACACAAACACAACTTGCCCCCAAACCATCCAAGCTTCCATTTTCTTCTTTTGCTTGCCGATTAAGGTTGATGTTTATTAGTTGTTTTGTTTTGCTACTCTTCCACCAGAAAGCAATGTGTACATGTATCAAATTCAACAATGCCACTTTCCCCTCCTGGAAAAATAAAATAACCCCTGCCCTATTCAAGCCTGGGAATAGAATACACTTCAAGAGGCAAATACAAGAATTTCATGTGATATAAATAGACTTCATCAATTCAAGAAGTGGGTGTTAAAACTGAAACATTGACAGGTAATTATCAAAAGTACCTTAGAAAAGCAAGTTTCTGTGGACAATAGCTGCGATTTATTATTATTATTGTTGCTAGCCTCCTTGATGTTCTCCATTTATGATTCGAGTAATCTTGTCTCTTTTGATGAATCTACCTTTTGTTTTTTATTAAGGTGTCAATGCATTAGACAAAAGGCCTGCTGAGTATAACAAAACCCACAGTCACTTGACAGAGGAAAAACAGAACTTCATACCTATAAGCCAAAATACCATTGTCCTTGTAGGATGAAAATATATATGTAAGAAAACACGTGCACACACACACACACACATATGCACACATACACACAAATTGCTCTTGACAATCTTGGAAATTATGCTAAAAATCGTTTAGCCAGGTTAAAGTAAAATATGTCAGGGTTAGTAGTTCTAGACCATGTATAACTGAATCCAGCAACCCTATCCTCCTACTGACATCTTTACGTCTATTTGGTGCTGACCCTGCTGAATCCTCAGACTGATCTGAAAGGAGTGAAAATCTCTCTCCTTCAAAAAATTTCAAGCTCCTTCTCCCAGTTAGAAATTCTAAGATGCACATGGTGTGCCCGAAAGAATTATTTTATTCCTAGACTATCTGCTCCAGTGCTTGAGCAGATACTTTTCAAAACCTTCCCAGCTCCTATGGAGTGGAGAGAGGTGAGGAGTGGTTCATCAGTCAGAGTCAACAGGGATATGAGACAGACAGACCATATGAGCAAACCAGACCCAGCGCTGAGTGTTTAGGTAAGCATTTCAACAGGTTCTTAAGAACCAACCCACTCCTGAGATGTGTGGGTTTTTATCAGCTTAACATCTCAGGCTAGTGACACAATCTTAGAGAGTTGTCAAGACTAACAGCCTTTCACCATAATATCCTCAATGGGGAAGGGGAATGGAATTTTCCCAGTGTTTAAGGCTGAATGTCTGTAAAATAAAGCAAAACAAAATAAAACAAAATGAAAAACCTAATAACAATTCAAAAAATTCTCAAAGTTAGAAGAAAATATAATGTAAATTAAACTCCCTCTATCCCCAATGTAGGAAAAATGTTAATCCCATGTGTCCCAGAAAAGAAAGGAACTTTTAGAAGAAAAACTCAGATTTAAAAATATATCCAGAATGTTAATTTTCATGTAATTAGGAAAAGCTATTTATTTGTCATAAATCAAAAGTATGTGCATTTTCAATCTAAGGTTTTGCTACCAAACCATAAACAGCCATGGACTATGAAATATGCTGTTCATATTATGTAGCACTTTGAAATCTTGACAGTCCTAAGAGAAAATGTAAAAGTGAAAAACAAATTTTTGAAAAAAGCTATTTTTCTCCTTTGCAAACTCAACTCCCACTGCGTATGTACTTACTCAAGAAAAGAAGATATAAGCTGGTCCCTGTGGTGTGTTCCTGTAGTCCCAGCTATTCGGGAGACTAAGGTGGGGGGCTCCTTACATGAGCCCAGAAAGGAGTTCAAGGCTGTAGGTAGTGTGCTATGATCATGCCTGTGAATAGTAGCCACTGCATTCTAGCCTGGGGAACATAGCAAGACCCCATATCTCAAAAAAAAAAAAAAATTAAAACAAAAAGAAAAACTAGAAGTTGCATCCATGGTAATATTCCAACTTTGTTTCTGTGAAGGCTGTTCATTTATTCACTCATTAATTCACTCAGCAAGCACTCCTAGAGTTCTCTTTTGGCTAAACACTGTAACAGGCAGTAAAAGATGAGTAAGTTACACATACCCCTCCCCAGAGGAGCTCAGGTCTCAGTGAGAGTGACACATGCATAAACAAATAATCATGCTCTAAGTGCTACCTAAGGACTACAGAAAGAGCATTATTGGAGCCCATAGTGCTGAGTGCCTGACACTGGGGACTTGACACAGTCTTTACAGAGGAGGTGACATTTAAGCTGAGTCTCAAAATACGAGTAAGAGTTGGCTAGGTGGGCAAGGTGGGAGGGAGCGTCACATATATTTCAGAGAGGATGAGGCATTTGCTTTGACTGGAGCAGAGCCTGCATGGGATGGAAGAAGGAGGTGGTAGGAGATGAGGAAAAATAGAATCCAATCTTTAATTGACTCATCCTTCATGCTAGGGCATTTGAACTTTACCCTACATGCAATAGAAAGCCATGAAGGATTCTTAAGGAGGAAAGATTTCATTTCCATTCAAATAATTCAGGTGGCATCACAGAGCATAGATGAGAAGATCTTGTTATAATCAGTATTTCACTTGGCTCCCCAAGATGCCCTCAACCTAGGCCAACCATGGCTAATGCACAAGCTGGATCCTGTATGTTATGATATCTCCCCTTTTTTGTAGTCTCTGTTCCATTTGCCTTTATTTGTCTCCTGCTAATAGTTCATTCATTTAATCAATCATTCCATCATTCAACAAATATTTATTGGGCCATTACTAAATGTAGGTAGGGGGCTGGCAATCCAGTGGCACACAAGGAGGACAGTATCTAGACCCTGGCAAAGCTGACAGTCTGTCAGGACATACAGATCTGTTGAAATCCAATTGCAATGATGAGTCATGAGCAAGATGATGAGAAGCTATGGAAGGGAGTGGTTACCGGGGCTTCCCTGAGGAAGGGATGGTTAGGTTGTGACCTAAAGGATGAGTAAGATTTAGCCATAGTGCATGTGTTAGAAGGAGGAGGAGGAGGAGGAGGAGGAGGAGGAGGTAGAGGAGGAAGGGTTGTTCCCCACTTGCCCACTTGTTGGGGAATAACCAAAGACAGAAAAAAAGAGACCTTGGAGGAAGTGAAAGTGTCTCACATATTTGGAGAGTCAAAGAAGCTAGAGAGATGGGCTGGAGTTAGAGCCTGCAGGTCTGTGCTAGCCATGTGCATTAATCAAGCAGGCTAGGCTCTGCTGCAGAAATGAACCCCCAAAGCTTGGTGGCTCAACCAACAAAGATTTGTTTCTCTATCAAATAAATTCTAATGCAGGTCAGGTGACATTCCAGGGTGAATCTGCTCCATGGAGTAACTGAGACACCCAGGATTGCACTATCTTTTGATGTTGACATCTCAACATGTGGTTTTCTGGGTCCCCACAGCAGGTGAAGAGAGGATGTGGAGGGGGCACACCACCTCTTACATGCCGTGGCCCAAAAGTGACACATTCATCCCCTGCTGGCCGAGAAAGGCTAGAAAATATAGGGAGCACGTGAACCATTTGGGGATCACCAAGGCTCAGCAGGCTTTATTCTAAGGGTAGTGGAGAACCACCAGTAGGGGACTTGATCAGCATCAGGTTATGTTGTAAATTACCCAGGCTATATTGTGGAGAATGAACTGGCTGGACAAAAAAAAAAAAAAAAAATCATTTAGGAGGTTTTCAAAGGTTCAAGTAAGAGAATATAGTGGCTTAGAACATGGAAGTGTCAGAGTCCCAGCTTAACCAACACCTAAATCTTGATATTTTTATAAAAATCCAAACAAGGAATTGGTTTAAACTTTTACTTGTAACAAAGGAATTTTTTTCAAAAATAACAATCACAGAGTGTATAAACTATTATCTGACTTTACCACGTAGTCTAACAGGTTATAAATATTAATAGCTGCATTCTGGTCCCATAGGTTGAGGGGGAGGGTTGCTGGATGGCAAAGGTTCTTTGGGGCTGGGTCTATGGAGTGGTGAAATAGGATAAGAAACACCTGGTGGTATCTGAGGGCGTACCCTGAAGTGGAGGCTAATGCTGAGATCAAAGAAGTATGCAGACCTGAGATCCAGATGGGAAGCTGGGTAATAAATCAGAAAAAGGAGAAATAACTTTCCAGAACTAGGCAGGTGGTTCAGAAGCCAGAGTATGAAACCAAGGAGCAGAAGGATGAGTAAATGATCACCAGAAACAGTGGATGAGGTCATGAAGTGGATATTCCAAATGGTTTTTCCATGTGCTCGGTAGCCTGAAGACTTGAAAGTACAATTGCAATTAGCGAGCTAGAGATAGGGTCGGCAATAAACACATTTTTCGAAGTCATTTCTCCATCAATCATCCCCTTGCCATGTCTAAGGTAGAACTCTTGATTTACACGTACCCCCCACTCTTCCTCATCAATAAAATAATCTCCCATCAACTCGAGTCCTCCAGCAGCGAGCTCTTCTTGATTCCTCTTTTCCCTTGGATACCACATTTACACACCTAGTCCATCAGCATGTCCTCTGACTCCATTCTGAAATATGGCTTGATCTCCCATCATCTCCACCCTAGTCCAAGCCATACCCCCGCTTGTTTTGACTACAGCAATAACTTCTTAACTGGCCCCCATCTGCTGCTCCTGCCTCCTGCAATATGGTCTCACAGCAGCCAGAATGATCCTTTTGACACATAAATATAATCATATCACTCCCTTTTGATGGCTTCTAATCCCATTTAGAATAAAATCATGGTCTACAAAGTCCTTGAAGATTGGACTGCCTT
The DNA here is from genome assembly GCA_028533085.1 of Varecia variegata. Classification (NCBI taxonomy): domain Eukaryota; kingdom Metazoa; phylum Chordata; class Mammalia; order Primates; family Lemuridae; genus Varecia; species Varecia variegata. Next base: position 22,425,515 of record CM052440.1, on the reverse strand, counting down.
CCTTTCTGACCTCATCTCCAGCTCTTCCCCTAATCCATTACCCTCACCTTCCTTTTGCTTCCCAGATGTGCCAAGCTCATCCTGGAGCCATTGCACTATCCCTTCCCTCTACTTAGAATCTCTTCCTACTGATCTTTGTGTGACTGTCTCCTTCTTGTCATATAGTCCTCAGTTTAAATACCAGCTCCTCCAACAGGCCATCCCTGAACATCCAACCTAAAGGAGCCACCCCTTACAAAATAATGAATCTGTTTTGATGCTCTGCATACGCTTTGTATCCTCTAATGTTTTTTCCCTAAGTTACCTTCCTAGTGTTGTTATGGTGTTGTCACTGTTGTTGTTGGTAGTCTGTTTTCTCCTGCTAGAGCACGCCCTCCAGTGAAAGCAACACCCTGACCTGCCTTTGTCACTGCAGTATCCACAGTGCCTAGAAGGATTCTTAGCGCATGGTGGGCATGTTACTCTAGTTTGTTGAGTAAATAAATGAATAAAGAAATAAACAAATGAGTGAATTCTCCCACCCCCTCCTTCTTTTCTGCATCTGTAACCTCTCCCTCTTCACTTTCTTCTTTCCCTCCACCTAAAACCTTGTTCAAATCTCTTAACATAAGAGAAAAATCCCCCCTTAGGTCCCCTCTAGCTTCTATAGTTTCTCCTTCCCTGTTACACAAACGTGTTTAAAGCACACTCTATGGTTATGGTATGTCCTTCTCTAGCTTCTGACTCTCGGCCTCCCCGGAAACAGTTCCAGCTAAGAAAACAAAAGGCTTCTTAATTCCCAAATCAAATGTCCGCGTTTAGCTCTTGCCTCCCTGCACCTCACTGCTGTATCGGTACAGCAGGACTTGGCTTAATATTGGAAAGAAAATATATTCATTTAGAGATTTGATACCTTCATTAAATGCTTTCTCCACGCCATTTGGTGGGCATATAAAAATGAATAGTACCCAGTTTCTGCTCCTTAGGTGCTTCTTACTGTATAGCAAAGCAAAAGTAAATTCAATAAAACATACTAAGTTCTGTTGCAGAGATATGAACAAGGTGCCAGGGAACCTAGAGGTGGAAGGAGAGGAGCTATCAATCTGAAGATTCTAAATGCTAGAAAGAAAATAACAAAGACCCCATACTTACCGTTTTAGATAAAAAGTATGCTATAGCCAAGTGTGAACACAGACTTATTTGCAAAAAGAAAGCTCATTTCAATGAAAAAGTATGCAAGGCATGATATTATCCTTTTAGTGGAAAACCATATTACAGGCTGTGATTTCCATGTCTTTTATTTTTTTAGACCTAGTCCTGAATCCAGGGATTTCCATTTCTCTTTAAAATGCATTTAATAAGTTATAGATAAAAATATAATTTTCATGTTAAATGTCTTTAAAAGAGATTGTAATGGCCTTACCATCAACTTATTTTAATAACATAAAAGAAATTCACCTCTGGCATCTCCTTCTAATCAACCTCCTTAATATTTACTTGAACTTTTTCAAAATTCAATCTCCATTTTCTTTACCAAGGGTACTAAAATATTACTTAGAACTTTCCACTGAAGGATCCACCCAGATCTGTCTCTTTACCACACTTTGGGAAAGATGAGTAGACTTCTTCCAAATGTATCTTCCATCAATTCATGCCTGTTGTAGGTTTCTTTCTCATGAGATATGATTTCATGCCTGCCCACACCAGTATGTTGGCAGATGCAGTGACTCACTGAGTTACCACTTCCAGGTAACATATTTGCATTTGGACTGAAGCCTTCTAGAGAAAATGATAGCTTAGCTGAAAAAAGAATAATGATGCTATTGGTGGAAATTTTGGATATTGATAGACCAAAAAAGAACAAAACAAAACAAAAGCCTTATACTCAAAGAGTCCAACTCAGTAGTTTTGATGTAAGGTCTTAGAAAAATAAATGCATCTATATAAAAAATATTTTTTAAAAACATTCTTCTTCCTTAGAAAATATTAATATTGGGGAAGAAGTTTGGATAGTTAAGAAATAATTAAACAAATAGGTATTGCATCTTACCCTTATATAGCCAAATAAACTTCAAGCAAAAATCAATCCTAAGAACACACACACACAAGTGTTTAGGGAAAGGCCATGTGAGCAGTTGTTTTGTCTGGCATCCTCTATCTTCCCTGTCTCTGCCCTTTAGGGTCACCTCCAATCCCTACAGGAGCAGTTAAAAAGTAGTAACAGATGAGCTTTGGAATCAAACAGTCCTGGGTTGATAAGTGGACTTTGCCACGCATCAACAGTGTGATCTTGGGCAAATTACTAACTGTCTCTGAACATCAGTCCTCCCTTCTGAAAAATGGGCAAAACAATTTCTTCTTTGCAGGGCTCCATGACATTTAAGTGATGTCACATAAGCATCTCGTCTGACACAGAGAAGACGTTCACCGTTCAGTAGCTATGAGTACACTTGGTTGGAGCCACGCTTTTGCCAACAGTAGCAGCACACCCAGCCTCATCCTACCCCCAAAATAACATCTGGTTTAAAAAGATTTCTTTTTTTTGTTTCCGAACCCCACAATATACAAACAATAAAACATGTCTACACCCTCTTTGATAGTGCCCTGTAAACCAATCCATACAAACTGGAAAATGCCAGATGACGGCTTTGTGTTACAAAGTGCCTCTGCTTAAATGAAGATGCCTGGAGACTTGACGCTTGAATTTAAAGGAGTATCGGTTGTATCCTGGTGTTCTTTCACACTAAGTGTTCCAGAATAACTGGCGCTGCCACACGTCTACAGAATTACTTGCACCAGGTGTCAGTGGGCTCACAGGCTTCAAAGGAAGGGCAAAAAGAACTGGCCTCAAGTCTTAGAATATGCACATTGGCCACTGTGTGTGGGCCGGTGGTAGTAGAGGTATGTGTGTGTGTGAGAGTCTAAGGAGGATTATCATTTCTTATTTTCATATTCAGCCTGTGTTCAGGCAGGAACTCCCCATTTTTAGAACTCAGCAAAATCAGTAAGAAAAAATCAAACAACCCTATCAAAAAGTGGGCAAAGGACATGAATAGAAATTTCTCAAAAGAAGATATAAGAATGGCTAACAAACATATGAAAAAATGTTCAACATCTCTAATCATCAGGGAAATGCAAATCAAAACCACAATGAGATATCACTTAACTCCAGTGAGAATGGCC